>VYXB01007051.1:260875-322088 GCA_013397135.1 Pachyramphus minor
AGATATTCTTTGGTTCTATGAAACAGGGACTTCAATGGCTCAGTTAACTACCTACAGTTCTATAAGATGAGTGTAGACTGCAGTGCCCAGGTTCCTGGTCTACCACCTTTCATTCACACCAAGCCTTTCAAACCTACAAATCCCACCGTTTTGTTGAATATTACTTACACCGTGTCGGCTTTCCTCTTTGCCTGGTGCCATAAATCTCCATTCCTTCTGGATCTACACACCAGCACTGCCCCAGCTCCATGTCACACTGCACCTCATCAAAAGCTCCTGAATCCAGGCACTGAGGGATGTAGGAGATGCTGCTGCTGTTGATGTATCGACTCACCAAGATCCTCTGCTTTTGCAGCTGGCAAAAGGACAAGCCTGAAGCACCAGAGAGCAGCACTGTTAGAGGAAGGTTCTTCTTGGGCACTGAATCATTTTTTAAGACAACATTTGAGTTTTTCTGGAACTACAAGTTCTGAGTCTGCCACCCAGGAGTCAAGAAAATTGGCACAGAGAAACCTACCACAGAGGGAGTTGAAGCTCTCCAGTTCAAAAGCCATTACACTAAATTGATCTTTCATTCATGATTCACCTTACTCTGACCTTCATAAATACAGACATCCAGGTGTATCAGGATTCTATGATTAGCCCTGAAGAAACTCCAGACCTTCCACTAGAAAGTCTCAGCAAATTATAACAAACTAGAGTCCATCAAAGTCTAGGGCTAACTTATTTTTTATTTTGGCAGTTCAGATGCGGATTTAAACAGTTCTTTACCCAATCTGAACAGAAATAGACACTTGTGACTTACAAGATATGGGATATCCATTCTGTTTGCTGCCAGGTACCTCAACACCATTCTCATCCACACACCAACAGGAGAGACCATTCCTACTGCACTGGACTGTCCTGAAGGAGATCACAAGTAATATTTTTTATTTTGTGAGTGTCAGAGTCCTCAGTCAGTACCAGTCATAAACAAAACCATAAAGCAAGCCAAACAACTTCAAGTACTTTAACATTACTAACAAGGGAATCGACAAGGGCTGTGTTTCTGGTGACTCTACTCCATGGGAGCTCCTAATTCTAGTAATTCTATGAATTCTTCAGGAGTTGCAGATATGTGACTTGAAGTCATTAAGGAAGTAAGCAGGTAGGGCAGAAGCCTGATCCTCATTATCTGAGATTCATTTTGAGACAGTTTCTAAGTCAAATCTAGAATGGTCAAGGTTACCACCAGAGGCAACAAGATAATAGTAGAGAACATTCCAATCTGTACTCAGCCTCAGCTTTAACTTATTGGCTTCTTGCACCTTCAAGCAACACACTGCTCTCTAAATCACTCTTCTCCATGTGCTTTTTTTGTCCCTTTACTGGAAACCCAACTGTGCCACTTAGAGCAGGGTGGGTAACTTCTCAGTCAACTTGGCTGAGCTATGCAAGCTGGACACATATTCAGCTGTGAGCACATGTAGGATGACAGCAGTTGCATTACACAGCAACCTGCACCAAGTATTTAACAAGCAAATAATGCTGCCAAGACTAGCCTTAGAGATTATTTCCAACAACAGGGAATTCATTCAGGAGAGGCTGGATCTGCAACATGGCTCAGTGAAGTCACTTCAAGTCTCCTGCACTCATCATCCTCCAGTCCGCTGATACAGAGGCTCTTCAAAACAGGCTAAAACTTCCATTAGCAATGAAAGGTCAGATCATATAACAGCAGATTAACAGCAGGGATGAATTACCTGAACTGGCCATCTTCTGAGCACTGAGGAACATAGGCTTCTCCTGATGAAAAAGCCTTTTCCCTCTGAAGTTCGCATGGACGCAATGGTTGGGAATCCGTCTGATACTCTGAAAGCAGCAAGAAAATAAACACAGAAGAGTGATTTCACCACAAACCTGTTCTTACCAAACCCCTGTTAGTGCCAGCACTGCATGGTAAGAATCCCAGGTTCATGGGTCCTCCCTGGCTGTTTCCCCTGTGCTTCTTGTGTGCATTTCTGTGTAGGACAGTGAGAGGGAGGTACTGAGAAACCTTGTTGGACTGCCAGCTGCAGGATGAGTACATGATGCAGATGCTCATGAACCCCTTTCCCAGGCCTGTGTTGAGTTAGTCTCAGCTCTGTTCTGTACTGGCATGGCTATAATTTTCTGGTACCTGGGGCACATATAGTTAGTTGTGCCTATGACCACAAAAGAGCCTTTTGCCATAACCACACATATCACTATTAAAGTTTCTGAGTAATTATTCTTTATTGAAGCTAAGTCACGCATTATTTCATCAAAAGGAGAGGTATTTGTTCTTAATCACATGAATGATCTAAGAAGAATCAAAGTCTAGCAGTAGTGTCAAACTAATTCATATTAGGGGCACTCTCAATTTTCACTGGGGTACGTGATCAACTACTGAAGCCACCTAGCAAAGAAACAGTCAACTCCTCAGTTCTTAATGCATTCAAAGATGCATTTGCTGCTGTTTTAGGAGAATGATGAAATTCAGTTAAGTTCTTTTTTACAGAACAGATTAGATGATTTGATACTTTCCCCGTCCTCAAAATCTGATTAGTGTCATGCTCTTAATTCCATTGACTATTTATAAAAATACTGCAAACAAACCCATAGGTACAGTGATTTAGATCAAAGGTTCACTTGAGCTACTGTTTGTTCTGAGTGTGACCACACACAGTAGTGCAAGTACATTATAACATTTTTCACCCTCAAATGTTTAATTTGCAGGTCAGGGAACTTCTGCAGCAGAGATGGTTCCTGTACATCTAAGACCTCTCAAATGCAGTTGTTCCTGTGAGTTTTTATTGTGCCTCCTTAAAAACATGTGAAAATTTTCATAAGACTGTAACATTTCAGGTTATCTCATACATAGACGACTACAAGTAAGCACCTCACCATTTTCACCTCAAACATGACTCTGAGCCAGTTGCTCTGGGATATGTGGAGATCTCCATGTACAGTGCTGGAGAGAGTCTACCAAGACATTTGAGTTAAAAGACTAATTCAGTGATTCAAATTGCTGGTTGTGCAGGACTGTCAAACTCAGACTATCCAGTACCTTTAGGTTCAAGCCTACATTAGATGATGGCACATACAAGTAGAAGATGTAATCTTAGAACCTTCACATCCCTGTAGCACCACCTTTTCTTATAGAAGCTCCTTCTGTAGCCCAGTCTGTTCCTTGAGAAAACTTTTTTTTCCACCCAAAATCCAAGTGTGCTAACCAGATAAGCCTGACCACTTAAGATCCTTATAGTTTAGTATTTAACCTGGAACTCAGACTCAGTTGTACAGCACACAATAACTAGCAAAGTTTGCAGCGTGCAAGATTCAAGATAATTATATATATCATTAGAAAAATACACAGAGCAGCACAAAGATCACAGGGGCACAGTCACCACTGGACACAGGCAGAGGAAAAGAACAAGTGTACTTACCAAATATATTGGCTGCTACTATGCTAGTAAAGCAGCAAAGTAGGGCATAAAATGGGATGGATCCCATCTTGTGACGGGAGAGCTCCATCCCTTCTGTCAGGGAGGCACCCTGTGCACCCTGTGAGGCCTTCATCTGCCTTTTTATAGCAACCATCACATGGATGGGTTCACTTATGTGCTGGTAGACTGGGCATAAAATTGGGTGAGTGACGCACACGATGCTTCTGAGAAAACTGCAAGAGGCTCGTTCTCCTGGAACTGCCCTCGTGGTTCTCCTCAGCCAGTTCTCATCCCTGCTCCAGGGAGCACAACTGTGCCCAGGCAGTGGAGAGGAGAACAAGAGGCAGCAGGCACAGCAGGGGGGGACTCAATTACATCAACAAGCAAATTGAGCATATTGACATGACCCCAGGCAGCGCTCTGGCTCTCACCTGCATTGGGGCGCAAACAGGTTCTGCTCTCTCTATTAGAAGTGCACATTTTTGCATTCCCAGAGAGCTGAGCCTGCTGAGGGACAGGTGAGAGTTAGGCCTCCAAGTGCTGCAGTATTAAGAGTAAATACAATTCATAACATGGTTATTTGTTAAGTGAAAAACAGGATGGATGCAGCTCCCCTGACTGAAGTGAATTGAGGGTCAGAGTCAACCGCATTCAGACTTTTGCTTTTACTCCCATGTGCAACATGCACTTTAACACAGCCAAGCACCTGACAGAAGCAGCTTTGCTTCTTGGGCTGTTCTCCAGCTGTAACATCAGTAAGACCATAAAGCTTGCCACGCCAAGCTTGTTGATAGTAATTGCATGCAAGATACTAAACCTAAAACATGTCAGATATATTATTTCCTTGGTTCCAGAGAGTATCACTTCTTAATTGTCCACCTCTTATGAGTCAGCATTTAGTTGCACCAGCAGTTATGAGAACTGACCCTCACTTGTACAAAGGTGGTTGGGCAAAGAAGCCCTAAATAATTAGGTAAATAATAACAGCACATGTATGAAGCTGGACTTGGGTTGATTTCAAGAAAAAGTGAGAGCAGCACTCTTGTTTGTGATTCATGGGTACTAGACAGTCTACAAATTATCTACGGATACTCTCCTACAGGGTCACATTGTGGTAACAGTGATCCAAGCAACCTTCTGTGTGGGCCGTAGACGACTGCCATGCCATGGAATTTGAGGTACATGGTAAATATGATCTCAAACAGCAGCACAAGCTTGCTTTAGCAGAACTAGGCTTTTGAAAATGAGTGGGACCATATTCAGAATTTACTTTCAAGCAAACTACTCTTGACTTGCAGAAAGCCCAGGGGCAGCAGGAGCTGTGCTTACAGGCATTACAATGTTTCCAAGCCAATGGAACACACAACCAGAGTGTGTTGGGTGTGTGTGAGATATTGATTAAATCCAATTTTCCAAAGTTATTAGAAAAGTGTTATTCAGGTTCCTTGCACAGCAAATGGGGAGAGAAGCAAGCTCATTAAGGTCACTGCTCACTTTCCTCCTTTATTCTTTGCTACAAAAGGCTGGTAATACTTTAAGGCAGACAGGAAGCCAGGAAGGTATCAAAGGGCTATTACCAATAAAAGAAGCACAAATTCACAATATCTGCATAGTGCAGGTTCCCAAGATGACTTTTATTTCCTTCAGAAACACTCAGGAAACAACCTTTAAGTTCCTCAAGTTAGGAAGAACCACCAAGTCTCAAAAGTCTCTTAAAAAACAAAGTAAGGAAAGGAATTTTGGCAATTTGCATCCCTTAAACCACTTCTCGATGTGCGTCAAACCAAGGTGGGCATCTTGGTACATGCATGTTCAAGGGGATGTAATAGCCCATGGATCAAAAAGGGGAAAAAATTGTTTACACAGCAGTATGTACAATTCACATTCATCAGAGAAAAAGAGGCACTTGTCTGTGGCTGGAGAACTACAAACTAAGAAAAGCCTTGCATGACCTTCAGTGAAGGGAAAATGGAATTGACCTCTATTTTTAGCACCTAAGAAAAAAAGAATAATATCTTAAATTAGCTCAACAATGAAGGGCAGAAAAGGAGCAAAGAAGACCGTTAAGCCTCAGAACTGTCATGTCTTCAAAATCATTGCTCTAGTGCTGGAAATGAGGCAAAAGCTACAATACACACTGGCATAAGCTACTCAACCTATGCAGCAAACTAGAACTGCTGGGGGGAAAGACAAAGGTCAGTGAGATGAGACACTGAAATCACAAACCTCAAGGGGGAAGCAGACATTTATTTGTTGTCCCAGTTTTGCATACACTTTCTCAGCAGAAGAGATGGTTTGTGCAACTGCAGTTTCTACATGTCAGAAAGTCCCAAGGATAAATGATTCCTCCATATGAATACACAGACATCTGCAGACACAAAAAAGTTACTCTTACCCAAATAAAACTTGAGCCTGAGAAGTGAACCTTAGCTCAAGAAAACTTGAGGAAGGCCTCCTGAATGAGGCAGCCAAGAGGAAGCAAAAATTTTAAGAACTGAAAACATTGTGAAATCATGTCCACATCAATCAGTTAATTTATTTTAAAATAATAAACTGTTTTTCTGTGTTAAATAAAGCACCAATATCAGACAGTTCTCTCACACATTTTAGGAAAACTATGTAAAAACAAGACTAACACCATTTATTAAACTTACACATAGATAACTAAGGTTTACAGTCAGTACATTTCTTTCCAAGACCTTGTAAAGCACTTATATCTATCATCTCTGATTAAGTCCTCACATGACACAAAATTAAAAGATGACAGGATGACAGCCTCAGATAATACAGCTTTCAGTCACTTTATAAATGACATTCTTCGAATTGAAAGAACAATGGGGAAGTTCCAATGACTTCCATGCTAAACTTGGCTAGATCAGAAAAGTGGGTACAGGACTTGTCAGTTGTTTTTAATTATAATTTAGCATAGGAGAAAAATGTCTTTGGTGACAGAAGAACCTAAAGATGCCCACGTAAGAACATTTGAATTTGAAATCTGTCCCTGGAGAAATCTGAGCTATTTCTAGGTCAGGTAAAATTGTATTCATTGAAGATAATACAGCTTTCCTCTATCAAATAGTACCACGGTGATTCAAAGTAGAAAAATGTTTATTTTCACAACTGGGATGCAGGTTGGTTTGATATCCCAAGCAGGTGCCGGATTTGCAACCTGCAGTGACACAAAGGATTTGCACCTTGAATCGGTTCACTGTTTGACAAACACAAGCTGATGCAGTGAGAAAAGTCACCACCAGTCACACCAGGGCAGCAAAAGGGTGCCAGATTCTGAGTGTTGGTGGGACAAAACTACTTTGGGTCTTTTCAATAATACAACAATTAACCTCCTCTGCACTGAAGGTAATGGTGTAGAGCCAATAGAGTCAGGAAGTTCAAGGATAAACACAACCCCTGCCACACAACAAAGGTGGAAATTCAGTAAGCCACCAACGCAAAAAGATGGATTAAACTCAAGGAGCACAAGCCTGTCAGCGAGTGATAAAACTGATGGACTTCATAAAAAATTGGGTAAGGGAAACCTCAGTTTACCAGAAGTGAAAGATATATTTAGGGAAAGGCCAATTTGTACAGATCTGACATTCTCTTTCTACTGCACGTAAGATACTAGGCTGGTCAGATGGCTGGCCTGAATAGGGAAACCTCATCTTTAAAAAGTCTGCTAATTAAAAATAGTGGTTTGGTGTACTGCTCCAAGATCTGAATTTTGCCTTGTACCATAAATTTGAGAGACCATTTTGAGACTGTCCCTTAAAAAATTATTAAAATGTTTCAGAATTAAAATTCTGAAGTTTGCTACATTTATGATCATATCTATTTTTTCTGTGAAAACCAGTATATCTGTGTCAGTAACTCACTGAGATTCTGTTCAGTTTCATTCATCTGCTGCTTGTCATTAGTGCCCTGGTCCATGGGATGTCTAAGGGAAGAACCTTCTTAGCATTGTTGGCTTATTTATTTTCTTCCACAGCAGAATCCTGAACAACTGCTTGTGGGCAATATTAAAATAAATCATTAAAAGCAAACCGAAGTTACTTTGTAATGACATTGTACAAAGGCACAAAACACCTTTAGGAGGCAGATATCTGCCCACAAGAGATACCATCCCTGTGTACATCTTGAAAAGACATTGTCTTTTAAGAAGGCAGTGCACTGCAAAACTCAAACCCTGAAATTGTTAAACACCAAAGAAGTTCAGGAACAGAACAATCTTCCAATTACCTTGCCACACAGTAATTAATTCAGTACTGTAAAAATAATTTACTGACTGTATAATTTGCCTCCAGGCTAAAATATAATTAGAGAAATCAGTATCAATGACCATGCATAACTTATGGACTACAGGCTAAACATGCAATTGAAGATTCCTGAATGCTTTAAAACATACTCAAAGACCCACTAACTCGCCAAAAGAAAAGTCCATGGAATGGGAGCCCAGGCACATAACAATCTCAACAGACCTTTATTGTGAGTATTAGAATGCAGTCAACATTATTGCTATTATAAAAAAACAAATCACATAAGTATTTTGCTTCTCTCATAGAAGATTTAATCATAGTGCAGTGCTGCCTCTCTCAGAGTGTTTAGTGACAATACACTGATGCACGAGCTACAGTTGAACAGAGGAGGCTCTGGCCAGTTTTAAGGAAAGGAAGGCTGCTGTTGGAAGCAAACAGCAACTGAACTAGCTTTAGTTACCCAACCCACAGAGTGGGTTGGCTCATCCACCGCTTACACACAGGCCCAGTGTGTATGGAAAGGGAAATTTGGGCCTGGATGATTTTTTTCACGCTAGTTGGTTTTCTCCGCATGGTCTCCAATTTTTCACGAGTCGTTCAGGTTGGTGCAGAGTGGCTGCCAAATGCACAATCTGCACTCTGTGCAGTGTATTTTCACCATCGTTACATGCTCTGGATTTGTTTTTGATAAACAGATATACACACAGTGTATAATATTTATTGCTAAAGACAGACCCCCCCCCCAAAACACCCAGTGCCCAGGACATAACAAAGTATAACAGAAACCATTAACAAGGCGTCTCAAACGGCCTCTGCAAAATGCTCACCTAAAGTGACATGGAATCAGTACAACAGAAAAAAAATGGTCAGCTAATAACATGTGAGAATAGCAATGGGCACTTCAAAAGTCATTAAGCCTCTGACCTGAATAAGCACTCCAAAATTAAGGTTCACACACTGCAAGATTTTAAAGCAGCAGAGAGAAAACCTACAGTTCCAGTGTTCTAAACCATCGTGCTTGCAACTGAATGGCATCATTGCACACATCCCCCTCACACATCAGCACCTCCCCAGAGCCACCATCAGGGCACGGCAGTCGGGAAGGCCTGACTGCTCTTCTGGCTACGAAGCCCCTGCCTGCAGAGGCCTTCCCACACTTGTTGAATTTTACATCAAGCTCCAGTTCAGTTCAGGACCTGTTTTTTGCCTTTTAAAGTTCCAGTGACAAAAAATGGCTCCAGTTTCCCTTCAAATACAAAGGGGAAATGCTGTGGTCTGCAAACATCAGAATTCTTCTATAATTTTACTGTAATGTCTGAATGACTCCTTTACATCCCAACCCTCAGTTTGGTAAGGAGTGCTGGAGCCCAACAGTGCCAGAGGGGTTTTGCTGTAATATTAATTCAAGTCTAGTTAGAAGCCAGATGGGAGTAGAGCAAGATCAGCACTTGCACGAGATAAAAGAGGCTTATTTAAGGAAGGCAGCAGAAACAGCTGGAGATTTTGACCATGGTACACACACTTCTAGGTACACACAAGTCCTAGGACATGCTGGAGGCTGAGGACAGAACAGCAGAGGAGACCTCTCCCCATGACTGCTTCCCACAGCAGGCAGAGGAACTGGGCATGAGAGCAGAGGAATGAAGCCCTCCAGGCACCACAGAAGTCAGAAGCAGAAAGTTAAAGAATGAGAGGAACAGATGCAAGCCACAGAACAAGCAGATAAGGAGCACATGCAGAAGCTCAGAGACAAAATTAAGAGAGGCAGGTGGATATCAGCCGTACAAGACGACTCCACCCGTGGAAGAACAGTCTCAATTCTCTGCCACCCAGCAAATACGGGAAATCTATCAGAAAATTGCAACCCATCTTGTTTGTCTATTTGAAAGAGGCATCTGCTGCTGTAAATCACTCCACAGGCAAGAACTCTGTGCACCTAAGGCCAGAATATCCAAAATATGGGCACTACTCAACCTACAGCTACCCAAGAAAAGGGTCAGCAGGAAGCATCTTCCAACCCATCCTCTGCCACAGGACCTGAAGTACCTGTTTTGTAACCAGAACGTGGCAGCCCCATTATGTTGTCCCAGATCACACCACCAAGACTATGTTTCATTAATGACTGCAATACTGCTGTCCCACTGCCAGCACTGCAACTAAAACACACAATTACTGATGCAGATTCCTACAGTTTGGTCACAGGTGGGAGGAGGCTTTGAAACAAATCACCTTGATAACTCCATTAAAGAAAAAAACAACCCACCAATCCTTAGACAAAAGTTTGCAATTTAGCCCTGTGAAATCACANTCCTCAGACAAAAAGCTGGGCATTGAAAGGCTCTACAAGTTTGCAATTTAGCCCTGTGAAATCACAAGAAGCTTCTGTACAATAGCCTTTCCCTTTTGCCTGTTTCTATTTAGAACTTCTATTCAGTCCAAGAGAGCTGCAAATTTAGACATTTTACCTCTCTGCACAATATATCACAGAGTTCTTACACAGCCATAAACTATTTTTGCCACAGAGAGGGTCTGCCCTCTCAATCCAACAGCACAACTGCAACTCACACCCTGGAAAAAGATGCCACAAAAAGACTGCATGTAGATCCCCTGCTTATTTAGGAGGAGGCAGGAAGACAGATGGAAAATGATGCCTACAGGAAAAAGATTCTCTTGATAAGGCCAACTAGGAAGAAATACTGGTAAGAGCCAGATCACATCAGGGTTGACTGGCACACAAGCAAAGCAATCAACTATAGGTTACATTCTGTGCAAAACACTTAGCATTTTTATGGCACTTGACTTGTAAGTGTTTGAAAGAAAAAAAAACTCAAAAGCATCCCAAACCTCTGAACACTTGAGAAACAGGGGGCAAAAACTAAAGTTCACATGTTACAGAGCAGCACCAGAACTTGAGAAAGCAAACTCAGACAAGTTTGTGAAGCATTCCAGCAGTACACGATGTATCATAGCATGGTCCT
Source organism: Pachyramphus minor (assembly GCA_013397135.1). Classification (NCBI taxonomy): domain Eukaryota; kingdom Metazoa; phylum Chordata; class Aves; order Passeriformes; family Tyrannidae; genus Pachyramphus; species Pachyramphus minor. The sequence goes on from VYXB01007051.1 coordinate 271,553, forward strand.
TATGGACACTGAGATTGTATTTCCTAGAAGATATGAATGCTTGCAGAAATTTTTACAATACATGACTACACAATGAACATTAAAAAAATACTGAACAGATTGTTTTTGTAAGCACAGTCCATCCTGAACAAGGCAGGATCTTGAGGGATAAAATTACATATTTATGTAAATTAGGAGGCCATTACACATACAAAGAGAAGACACATTAAAGCTGCAAGGGCAACTTCAACTTTGACCTAAGTATTTCCTTTTCAGGATACTATTCCTCTATCTCTGCACTAAAAGTAAAACCTCCATCCTCCCCAGTGAAATCTTCAAGTCCACCTCCATCTTCAGTAACATTTACAATTATATTACATCCCATGCATGCACACACATTGCATAATATTGCTACAGTGTATGCTGTATAAATTCTGTAAATACACTCCACTTTGTTTCAAAGTAACTCATCTGGATTTACACTTCTCTTATACAGTACACACAGTACCACATTCAAGGATATGCAGCAAGTGAACAGTATATAAAAAGTCTCAACATATCCAAAAGCAAGTAGGTCACTCAACTATTCATATGGTTTGAAGCAGTTATTTAAGCATCAGCTATATAACACAGAGTATTTTATTTATTAACAGTTGCTATGAAACATCAACAACTCCTCAGCTCACATGTGCTTTCTGCAATATGGAGTTGCCAACCATTCTGTACTTCCATGTTACCACACAGCCCTGTGATGTCTCCTACAAGCTTGATGTGGGAAGACTTTAAATAGCAACCACTCTGTAACAGGGATTTATATTTTGCTTTGGCCAGCAGGAGTGATAACTCACTTCAGATATGATAGACAAACAGGAAAGGTCAGGGTAGGTTTATTTTAGCAATGAACCAGTCACGCTGCTTTCTTTCTCAATAATGGTTTTATCATGAAAGTTCAATGCACTGGTTGCAAAGTCTTTCCCAGATAATCCATCTTTGGCACATTTTTCAATTGTATGTATCCTTAAAAGGCATTCAAAGATTTTTTGATGGTCTGTACATAACAACAATCACTTTTTTTTACATTTGTATGTAGATCAGGAAGAAAAGTGGAAAATGTAGAGTATGCAGAATAGTTTTAATAAACAGTTTTACATACAGTACCTTACATATAGAACAGTGTGTTTGCAAATTTAAATAATTTTTGAATGTACAGTGGCTTGTACTCTTATCAAAAGGTAAATTCAAGTTTACTGTCTATCGGTTCTAAAATGCATTTATACAGATAACTAGAACTGATAAACAGACGTGAGGCATAAAACGTTCAAGTATCTTAATGTCCTCAGTTAAATAGCCTCCTTTTAACAGTCATATTTTACAAATTTCAAAACCTGTACATACATTATTTTCAATTTTAGAAACTGCTTGTTAAAAGGTAACATGAACCACCAGTTCTTATAGTCTATCGTAATAAAACTAGACATGTGTAGATAGAAATGTATATAGTATGTATTTATGCACATGTGTCAGTACACACATACATACACATACAGACGTGTAAGTAGCACTGGGTACAGCGGCAACTTATAACCGCAGCAAAAGTCCTGGGCTCAAAATCCAGCAAGAGCTAACAGAGCAAGTAGGCTGCCTTTGGTTTCATGACGTTTCGTTCACTGAAGCTGAAAGATTTTTATTAAAAAAAACACAACATCTTGGATAAGGTATCTTGTGATATTTTTTCTCTAGTGGTTTAGAATTTTCACAGCCACAGAGAGTTTTGCTGCTCTCGTCATTCCTTATCCCAGTTGAGGATGGTGAAATTTTCAGAGGGCCAATACCAGAAGAGAGCTACCCAGGACAAAATCTGTACCTTGACTCCTGAATACTGCAGTAGAACATAAAAAAATATAAACTAGATACAATTTTGGATGGATTGCTGGCACCAAGTAGGACTTTGGAAAAAAACCTTCACGTAAGTCATAATCAAAATCTCATCCCAGTGGTTTTAATATTATTTGGCACATCTGACCAGTATTTGCCACTTATGTTTTAAAGGAGCCTAGGGGTGCTCTTCTAGGGATTTCTATGTAAAAAAATATTTTCAAAAGGAAACCATGATAAGTAATTTCTTTCAAAAATCAAAGCTAGTATGTTCATCTTCCTGAACCTCATGAGAGAAGAAAATAATCTAAAAACTTTCCTTGTAGAGAGAATACAGATCTCTCTGTGTCTATCTTTCACTAGTAAGAGGACTGAATTTTTAGTCAGCTGAATTCTGCTAATTTAGAAATGTTTGCCAAAGGTTTAAAATAGTAGCATTGCTCTTTGCAGTTTTTCTTTATTCAACTTCCATGTATTTGGGGATTTACTTGTTTAACACGTTGAAATCCTGAGACACTGACATTTCTCAGTATATCATATACCATTTTGAAGCCTGGACATTGAACATTCATATTTTCAATATAACAGATCCCTGACTCTAAACTTCCTCTCCTCTTTCTAAAGCTTCAGACTATTAACGTACTCAGCAAAGAACCAGATAAATGCTCAGCTTTTCACTGTCTTCCTGTCAGTCTTGTGGCTAGTAAGAAAATTCACTGTAAAGAACCTATTTTTATTTCTTTATTCTTCCTTTTGTCATACAGAGCAAAGCGTTGCTATTTGCTGTACTTTCCCCATGTCAATTAAGAGCTGTTTGATACGACGCTTGAGCTGAGGCAATCTTGCCAGAGGATCTGGTGGTTCCAGTTCTCCAGTGAAATCAAGCCAGCTTTCTAAAACTACAGAAGGAAAAGGGAGAAAACAATTAGAATAAGTCTTCAAGAAACAGTTTCCATAAAAATTAAACTTTTCTTTCTTACCCTCTCTACTTTGTAAGAAGGGAAAAATACACTGAGGGTGCGATTTTTACTTAATTGAAAAATTTTTTATTAGGGAGACACCAACTAATTCCCTGTTTCTTTTGAACAATCCAAACATATCTTCTGATTTGATTGTTACTGTAAAAAGGTTTGTGGGAGTAATTTACACTCTTGGCTCACAATTTACCATCTACACAAAGCAACTTCAGTTCACAGTCTTCTATCTATGACACTTTTTGCAATAGAAAATGCAACCCTTAAATGCAAGGCTTGTTTGTGCAACTGTAACAAGCTCCTGTGGTCAAGGTCCAGATTACAGAATGGTTTTCCAACCTTCAACAAATGTTTTCAAGGAATTTCTATGCTTGTAGAAACAGAGAAGGGAAAAGGTCAATAGCTTAGAAATACTGCTAAGTAAAAGCAGGAATATTGGAAGTCAAACTGCAAACAGAAATAAGACAACTTCATTTGTCAAAAGAAAAATAAGGACTCCTACGATTAGACTATAAGCTCTTCTAATCCCTAATTTCCATGACTGGCAAGTCATAGAAACTTAAGAGCTGTAATATTCTTCTACACTATAATTTCATTCAAGTTTTCTCATGAAGACTGAAGAATTGTCTTCTTGAAATGAGCATACTAATATATACCAAATATTTGGTATACTAATATATAACAAACCAAAGTTGTAGGCAGAATGATCACAGTTCGTTTTTTTTCCTAAATATTGTCAAATTAATAGAACAATCATGCAAAACCTACTCTGGACAGAAAAATTCATCAAGTACATGATCCACATCTGGACAAAGACAAGACAAGTTATCTAAGCCTTCTGAAGTCTGTCAAATATCACAAACTTTGAGCTCAGGGGTTCTGAACGCAATAAAGTGGTTAAGCTACTTTATTGGGCATAAAACCTTATGGACAGGGGTGAGGGGATCAAGGGTGCAAGCTCTGTTTATAATTCTGGGACCCAAATTTGAACACAATACTTAAAAATCCATCCTTAGTGTCTTGGATTCCTTTGAACATATTGGCTAGGAGAGATGTTACAGGTGCATTAAAAAGTATCTGGCAATGCAGTTACCATCAACTTCTTTTTCAATCAGGTCCATTCTGCTGGTGACTTCGTTCTGTACATTCTCTATGTGGGTAAGGAGATTTAGCTGCCATTGAAGATGTGCGTCCACTTGTTCTTCTGAGCCTTTTCTTTCATTACAAACAAACACAGTGTTTCCTTCAGCAGAATTCTTCTTCATAGGAGCAACAGAAAGAAAAAAAATTGCCGTTTAAGATGCTTTTTTCCTTTGTTTTAATTTCTGGTGTTGATTTCAACATTTGAGTCACATGATAAGCTAATCATAGAACTGTAGGGTTGGTTTAGAACTGTACTTCTGCCTACATGACAAAGAGCATACTCAAAAAGCCATGTAGCATGACACTTCAATAGACTAAACAAAATGCAAATTCCATACAAATGAGCATATACACCTCCTGCCCGATTTCCCTAATGCTAAAGTTTACCAGCTCAAGTACTTTGTTTAATGCAGTGAGACAGATCACACTTCTGCGCCCTTGTTATACAAATAGCAACTTAAATCATGAAATGCTGAACTGCCTGGCTCTACTGTCACCAAAAATGCGCAAAATCCTACAGTTTGTTTCCATGAAGGAAAACTCCCTAAAATGCACTAGTATCTAAGATGTCAACAGTCACTACCTGGCATGAATAAGCTGACCATTTCAGTTCACAAAATTGCAGAAACCGTCAGGCTGGAAGGGGCCACAGTGGGTCACCTGGTCCAACCTCCCTGCTCAAGCAGGGTCACCCCAGAGCACATGGCAGAGGGTTGTGTCCAGTGAGGGAGAGACTCCACAACCTCTCCGGGCAACCTGTTCTGTTTGCTGATTAAGACAAAATACTTCTCCTCCTACCTGTTATGGTCCCACCTACCTTCCAAGGGCAAGTCTGAGACAGAACTGAACATGTTTGGGGACAGTTACAGTAACACTCAGGGTTATGCAAACACAGTATCTGAGGAAGACTGGACTTCACTGAAACAATTAGTATCTTCACAGCAACTCAGAGATAATGCAAAAGCTCCTAATCTTTCTATATTTGATGTTTCAGCTACTGGAAGGAAGTATACCAGATTTAATGATTTAAAATGTTCAGTATCTCCATTAATTACCAGGATTAAGAGTTTCCATTTTGTATCCACTATGATTTCATATCCAATGAAGTTCTTTCACTGTTGAAGATTCTATTTGAAGGACCAGAATGCGGGATACTTATGTTCACACACTGTCAGTTCATGGCAAATGCCAGAGTAAGAAGTGAATTTTATTGTATTAATACACTTCTCTGAAGAGCTCAGCTGATTTTCCACATCACATAAGAAAAGAATGGTGTTAAGACTGTTATTAAAATATTTCTTCCTCCAGTCAAGAACGTGAAGAGTGAGAAGAAAGCAGAAAAAGGAAATTGGGATGGATGGATTTTAAGTTACTACTTAAGCAAAAAAACCCCATCTTTGTTTTTAAGACTTAAAATCAATTAAAAAAAACCCCAACAAAACAAAACTTAGACTGACATGCTGGCAGCTTTATCAGCAAGTTGTGGGGGAAAGTGTCGCTAATACAATGTTCATTAAAGGAGTTAAAGTTATGTATCAAAGATCGATTTTAAAAGTCATTAAAGCCTCAAAACTCTCACACCTTTCAGATAAAATCTCTCTTTTCTCAAGACATCAGGTTTGCCACCACAGTGTTTTCAGTATTCAAACTGTTACTAATCTCATAAAAGGTATTTCCAACATAAATAAGAAAAGCCCTATTCCTCACAATTTTCAGACTCTCTCTAAACCCTCAGGAATGACATTTTCCCTTGCTGTATAAAGGCCAAGTCCATAATTCTAAATCCAAAGTCATCTTTCAGATGCCTCCAGTAAGCCAGAAAAAAATTCAAAGCTAAATAACATCTAAATAACATCAAAAAGTCATTTTTTCCTTCTAATTACCTCTGTATTTATTCAAATGGTTAGCAAAGGCTCCTCAAAAAAACCCAAAAAAACCAAATCCAACAGGGATCAATGCAGGCAGTCAGGGAGTGATGGCAAGAGAAGAGAGTACAGGATCCAGCTTGTGAAGAAGAAATAAAAGGAAGGTTCCAGGTGGGGAAGGCTTGTTCTTTCAGAAGCAAAACCAAGGAAACTAAATACAATTCTAAAGATGATGCATAGTCCAAAAAGGGACTTGATAACACTCAATCCAAACACTGTTTATAAGAGAAAAGAAGGTATGTAACAGAACTGCACATTAAGATAAGACAAAACAGTGTGAAAAACCAGAATATTCAAGGCTCTGCACGATGCTAGAAGGGAGAATTCAAAGCCCCAACTAAAACTTTGACAAGGAGAGGTGAAGAAGGCACCTCACAGAGAAGTCACATCATCTAAAAATGGCCCTTCAATGCCGCTTTTAAGGCAAGTGATAACAGGTTCATGGAGATACCAAGGAGAGCTTTTCCCTGCCTATCATGTTTAGACAGGATGACTTATTTTAGTATCAAGGCTACTGACAAGGTGAATTAAGGTGTCCTAAAGGAAAGAACACTGACACTACCCCAAGCAGATCTCTTGGTTTAAAACAGAAAGCACCTAGTTTTTTAGATATATGCTTGAGTCTCTGAAGGAAACATTGTTTCACTACTCACATATATTTTCTTTAAATTCTAAATGCATTCATAATATTTATAGTGACAACTTAACCCACTGTTGGAAGGAAAGTGTATTTGACAGTGCTGCACGTCTCCTTAATATACAACCTGAATACAGTCCTGTGATTTAGCATACAAACAGATATTTCTAACTAGAATGAGCCAAAAATTTCCCATTCAGACTATAAAGCTTACATGCCACATTCAAAACTAAAATTCAAAGGAAAAAAAGGTGAATCTTACACATTTCTTCCACACCAGAAACTGTACTTCAAAAGGGGGATGAGTTGCGTGATTTGTTCTCACAGAGTTGGTATTGCAGAAAACAGAAAGGTTTGTTTCACTTTGCCTTTTGCTCAAAGAGAACTCTTCACTAAAACCAGACTAACAAGTGTCAGACCTTTTCCACCAAATAACGGATTCAAACCATTAATGTAAAAATGAGAGAGAGATGTTTAAATAGCAAATATAATATTGACTAAAAATCTGTAAAACATTTAATGAGAAGAAATATGCAATATAAAAGACAGAAAAGAAGTTGCATGTGAGGTGAAATTAGTTGCTCAGTAACTTATTCCTTGTGGACAGCCATTCCAGATAGTGTTGCTATTGAAAGAAGAATACAGTAAAATAATAAACACTACTAAAAATCTCAGTTTAACAAAAAACCCCTTCACAATAAATAACAGAACTCATAGAAAAATGGAAATGTATCCCATTTTCCTTACCTTGCAAAACCCACTTAAGTTCTGCTCCAAGACCCCTCTCAAAACACTGGATTGAGAATCAAGTTTTAGTATAGGCAATACTTCAACCATACTTTGCATTTCATACAGCAGCTGAAATGAATATATGTCACCTGAAACTATTTCAGTGATCCAACTTGGCTTCTAATGCTTTCTGCTGACTTATCTGATAGAACATGTCGACTTGCACTTTTAAATACCTGTATGTGCTTCAGCTTGATCAGATTAAACATACAGGCCCAACTAACAAACTCCCCAGATGAAGAAGAATACTTACCTGCTCACTCATGCCACCATCTTTAAAAGAATATTGTAAACAGTTTTTATTCTCTGTGTGAAATTCCTGATCTTCCTCAAAACTACTTGTGTCTTCATCATCTGAGCTCATAGGGTCAGTGACTGCTTTGTAGCCTTGACTAAAACTCTGTGGTTTTTGGTAACTGTGCTCACTTGTGATGTATGTTTCTTCCATCTTCGGGGGTATACTGAGTGGCTCTTTATGGTTTTGACTATGACACGTCCTTTCAGCTGGATTAACAGCATCCTGTAAAGTTACTAATTTTTTCTCTACCCCAACAGTTCTTTGTTCTTGTTCTTTTCGCATCCCTGAATAAGCCCAGAGATGAAGGTCTGGGTGATGCTTATTTCTGCAATGAAGAGAAGGAAAAAAAAAGTCAAGTTACAGAGAGTACCACTTACAGCACTGAACTATTAAGCATCCAATTTTGCTAGAACTCAGCTACTGATAAGCACCATTATCAAACACTAGGTATTTGTAGGTCACTCATCAATTTAAGATAAATCTAGAATGTCCCTTGAACACAAAATTGACCAAAAGAAAAAAAATCACCAACAATCCCAATAGACCACATCTTCTTGGATACTGAACACCTAACTGCCACTGAAGCTGAGGGTATTCTACATCTTGCACTTGAATTACTTAAACTATTATATAAGATAGAATTTTAATGTGAGAGAAAAATGTATATGGAACAATGGTAGTCTCTGCTACCTGAACATCTACAGCTGGAAAATGAACCTTGGACTGATACTTACTTCAATATCCCGATCTTCAACTGCAACCCATGCAGGATTTCAGTGACACCATAAACATCTGCCAGTAGGTGATGCGTTGACACAATCTTTTTGGCATTAAGATGAGAGTAGTTTTCTTTCAAAAATGATAATCCACACATGTGTCCATTGTTTAGCCAGTCTTTGTCATAAAGATATTTGGCACTCCACCTCTGTCCTGGGGTAAGCAATGAACAAATTGAGGGCCATCTAAAGCCACAGCAGAATTATATTTACAACTCGAGTGCTATAATTATATGCTTTACTCCCCTAAATGTCTCCTAACATCCATGAAAGGATGACTCAAGATCTTGCTATTAATATATTAAGATTTAGTTTTCATGGATTAAGAGGAAAGTCTTAAAACATATGAAAACAAAAATAAGCCTGAAACCTCACGACCTCTCGAAATGGCATTTGAAATTAAAATCTAATCACCTTTGCAACCAAAGTATGGTAAGAACTGTGCAATTATCAAAATAACTACTGGAAAAAAGTTTAAATTGGCATTTATCTAAATTTTTTGCAAAAAAAAAGGAAGCCTAAGTTACCAAGAGAAATGTTAGAGAATGGATTTTATACTGACATATCCAAAAAACCTAGCTTGTTTCTAGAAGACCAGTGTTTGGCTTCAATAATCAAGTCAGTGTCTATTTATTAGAAGTCAGGAGAAGGCTTCACAAAAGTAGATACTACAAAGTTATCTGACAGCAGACCTCTTAAATTCTTCTTTGAGGTACCTTTCACCAGATACAAGGAATTGCTGTATGTGGGTCCTTGGTCTCCTATGCCATGGTAACATCTACAGCCTTAACACAACCAGCATGAATGAGTATTTAGCTAATACTTCTACAATAACTCAGTGCTATTTAAAAAAACCCACTAAAATTCAACCAATAATAAAAAAAACCAAAACAACCCCCACCAAAAAGAAAAAAAAAATATCCCCAAACTAGAAATGCATAATGCTAATTATTGCAACATTATTGTTTACAACAAGGAACCCAAACAGACTGACCAAAATATCTTACACTCAATTTCAAATCAGACTATCATCATATACAGAACAAAGAATGGGTTGATGGAAGCCCTTCATACCTTTCAGGAGAATACCCTGTCTATCTCCTTTTTGCCCATTATCCCAATACACTTTAAAATACTGACATTGAGAATGACTTTTTTCTCCTGACATAGAAAGAAAAGAAGTAATGGTTAGGAAGGGAGAGAAGATAAAAATTAGGGACACAGACTCTGCATAGCAGGGGAAAACGAAGTACCTAGTACAGTGCAGGGAAAGAGCACACAACAAATTAGCTGGGTTGAGTAAGAAAAAGCTTGACTGCTCAGAGACACCACACAGAAATATCAAACAAGACTCTCTACAACCAGTTTAGATTCAGACTGGGGCAAATGGAGCAAGTCACATCTTTCCAGCTCTATTTTCCTAATATTTGCCCACAAAAATAGCCACTCTGCAAACAGTTTTCACATTTCACTTCTTAAATTCATAATGAAGTAAATTTGGAGATAAAGTCTCACTGCCCTTTTGAAACAGCTGGAGTGCTGGACATTCCACCAGAAAACAAGTATGTGCATTTGAATCAACTGTCAGAAAAAATTACAAAAAACTTTCTCCCAAATTGTACAGTTTTTCTTCAAATATGTGTTAAGAAAAATGGGTTTATCACAGAACTGTTTTTAAATCGACACCTTCCTAATCAAATGTATTCAGTTTAAAAGTAAACAGAATTTTCCTAGTTCTTAAAAACTGAACCAAGTTCAACATGTGCTGTTAATGCACTATTGTTTACCATAAGAAGTGCTAGACTTTTCCATCTTTTACAGAGTCAGTTCCCCACCTTTGCACAGTTCTGGGCGAATGCAAACATTATAAAATTGTAATTAATAAGAAATTACTTCCACAGCATATTTGAATGTACCGCAGTAATGAGTCCTTTCTCTCTAAAAAATATTTAAATGAACAAATGTGATTCCAAGTATTGGCAAAACAGATCTCTGAACAAGAATGATTTGTTTAGAATTTCCCACACAACACAGACATAAAAAAGTGCTACGGTTTTGAGAAAATAAAGTTTCAACAAGTAAAGCAACATGAATAAGATTTAGCACAGCTGACCAAGGTGTTACTAACAGGAAAGTAAGTTTCAGCTGAGAGCCAAACTTAGAATCACTCACCCCAAAGAAGCAAAACATGTAACACAAAACAGACAAAGCTTAAACAATTTAAGCAATGCATAACATCTCTGCTCAAAAATCCCAAGCTGCAGATAAAGATGGATTACCCATACCTGGTGGATCTCTGCAGATATAACAGATGTACTGATCTGGAATGCTGTCCTCCAACAGTCCCATGCAAACACTATGCTGCCAACACAAGCATTCTTCACACTGACATGAAGGGAAAAAGAAACCAAAAGGAAAAACTAAAACTGAGATAAGTAGATTTAAAAACTCAGAAGCTATTTCTTGTATCATCAAAATGCAGAGAACAGCAGTTTAACTTAAAGAGCTGGTTTGAGCAAGACTATTTTAGTTGGGCAATTTGTGTTTGGGTAGGCAAAGATATCAAGATAAAAAACAAGCTCTAGTTCTGAAAGTTACCTCAACCACAAATTCCAGACTGGGGGAAAAAAAAAAGAAACTGAAGATGTAACATTTAATAATATTTTATTACAACATTCAGTATTTTAGCACCTACATATTTAGTAGTGAAACATAAGACAGAAGTATAATATTACAGTAAAGTAGAAAGATAATGTAATACATTACAGCATAACAGTGAAAAGTAGAAAACTCTTCAGTTTAATTATTTATATTTACAAAGCATCTCTCCAGTGCGCTAGAAAGATGTGCTTTTAATATCGTACCAATGGAAAATCTAAAAGAAAAAGAAAATGAAGAGAAAATGAAAGAGGAGAAAAAAGAGATTAGGAGAGCAAAATAGAAGAGAGCAAATGAGGGCCTAGAAACAGCAAACTGATTGCTCTCAGTGAGACAAGGCATGAAGAGGAAAAAAATCAGGCTGTCACTGGACTTCAGGAACAGGCAGGAAACTACCTCTTATAAAGACATCTCCCTTTCTCAACTCTGTGCTTGCCAGTGTTTTAAGTATCTGCTGGTTTATCTCTCCTCTTGCTTTGACTTGCTTTTGAATATCAACCTATTCAAAACACTGGAGTCACCTTTCCTCCTGTCATACCACTACAGCTACAACTTCCTCTCCTCTCTCCAAAGACTTCTACACCAGTCCATTTGTCCACACCATTACCATAACCCAAACTCCTGGTCAGCTCCTCCAACACAGCTGCTCCCAGGGACAGCCTCTGTGTCCTTCGTTCTCAGGCCCCTGTCACTTCCAAAAGACTAAGTCCACTAACACAGGACAGCTACACCTGTTTCCTTCAAATCTTGACTAAAAAAGCTTCACACTTTCAACAGGAGCTGCACCACAGTCACAGCTGAATACAAACCAGTTCTCTGAATGGGGGAAAAAAAAACCTCACAGGAAGTTCATGGCTTTTTTTAAGTTACTGACAACCAAGTTTTTCCTTACGGTTGTTTGCATCTGATTTAATCACTACATTATAAATGCCTTGAGAAAAAGACTTGAAATTACTCATTAGTAGATGGGAAATGCCCCCTTACTGCAGTATAAATAAATAAGCAAGCAGGAGTTGCCATCCATCAACATTTGAATGCTGTCATGGTATACTCTTCTTCCCTTTTATCTATACCAAGTTAAGATTTAAGTCCTCAACAGTTTCTAAAACCTGGTAGTGGTATCTAGTGTGAGAAGTGCTGTTCTAAAGATAAAGCACACACATCACAGTACTGACAATAACAGCCTCTGCACAGGAGGGACATTTACAGTGAGCACAGAGGTTTCTACAAGTGGTACCGTAAAGCACAAGGCCAAGGCAGAAGGGATGGTGTAATTGGGATGGTCTGGGGAGAGAAGCCATGATTTCTGTGTGGGAAAGGATACTTTATTCCAAATTTATCAGCTGTCTATTTCTAAAGAAAAAGGTTACCTTACCTTACAAATCTTTCCTACATATCAAATCGCAAGAGAAACCCCATCCTAGAGCAACAGTTCTGCACATACTGAGCAGAGCCAAGCCAAGTGCAGAACAAAAGATATTTTGTTATTGTTCATTTTATTTACCGTTCTCTACATAACTTTGGTCTCCAACACATCAAAAGGGCACCTTCAGGGCAAAACATTCCCAAGGAAAATGCAACCCCACACACTGAATTTCTTTACCTGAATCATAAAGCCATTTTCTTCATCCAGTTCACAAATGCACCTAACAATTTCATTGAGTGCATCATCTTCATCCTGAGACTCTTCAAAGTTAGTTGAATCAAAATCCTGATTGTATTCATCACCACTAAGCAACAAACTCTCTGTGGAAGAATCATCCAAGAACTCCACATCTGAAAGGTCTAATAAAAATAAATATATGTGAAATTGTGTGCAGAGAGGCACAGTAACCCACAGAAATACAGAGGGGGTTAGCAGTTGCATATAGCAAAAAAATTCAGTTTCAAACACACTGCTGGTATATCAGATTTCAGGATGAATTCTGCAAAATGCCTTTAAGGTGCTCTCCTCAGAAGCAGAGTAGCAACAACTAACCAAAGCAGGTATAATGTAGAACAACTTGAGGAGTATTTTGATTTAAACAGACGAAGGTTAAATCAGTTGCCATATTTATAGCTACAATCCAAACATAAACTGAATTATTTTCCTTTAATTCTCTTTCTTAAAGCATTAAACCTGTAAACTGAAATTTGCTTTTCAGCCAACCTACTTTCTCCACTAAGGTCAACAGACAAAATAGCTCTTGGATACTGGTAGGTTGTGTTCTTCTCCGAGAACATGCTGCGCAAAGTCAGGGAGCTGCCCGAGGACCGGGTTAAGGGAGAGGAGCACCTGTCCAAGAATTCAACAGAACTGTCTTCATAATCTGAATAATCTGAAAAGTTAAAAGAAAAGTCGCTCTTACAAAAGTAAGGTTTATGGCAAATGCAAAAAAAAATTATTGTGTACAGTTTATACTGCAATATTATGTTCAGAAGTACAGAATATTAACACTGAGGTATTAGGACGATGAAAATACGAAATGGCAAAACCTCTTTTTAACATTTTATTAAAAGAATTCCAGTAAGAAACATAATCAAGTTTGATAGCTAAAACAAGCATCACCAACTTAATCCCCCCCCAATCTCTGAATATCTCTGAATGTACAGAGGAATAATTCTTCCTAAACATTATAGTCTCCTTTTCCCACAATCCATCCTGTACCATCTCCTTAGACATGCTGCTGGTAGCTCTCCCTTTTGACATGAGTCTGCTTGCAGCCCCACCAACATTGCTACCCAGAGGCAACCACAGATCCCGTCAGAGTGAGTGACAAAAGCTGCTCAGCACACCTGCACAGGTTCACAGGGAGCCCAAAGAAAACCCCCTTGGGATGCTCCCAAGCCCATGCCAGAAGCCACCGGTCATCAATGGGCCAACACATCCTGGGACAGGCCCGGGAGCATCCCAGGAGAGTATACACAAGCCCAGAGGAGGAGGATGAGCAGGCAAACAACAAGCACACCCTGCTCAGGGCTTTCCCAACAGCACTATCACCTCCATTATCCATGTGCAAAACCCATCATATGTTACATGGAGGACTTTTTGGATCACCTTCTGGACTAAGGGTGGTTGGAACTCAGGGATGGGACACACTATGGGATGTAGGGGAAAATAATTCTGGGATTGCAAAAGACTCATTATGGAATGTTTAGGAAAAAAAACAAAGGTGGAGAAAATGAATGGACCAAAGTGATTTGGGGAGAATAGCAGAATAACAGGATAAAGAGGGCCAGTTGTGCATAAATAGTTTGGTGGTCACTACACTCATCTGGCCATGTCCTGAGTCTGATCTGTTCTGGGAGAGGTCATGAGCCTCCCTCCTTGGAGATACGGAAAAGTTGTTTGCACATAGTTCTGGGTAACTGGCACTTGGGGTTGACAAGATTGCTCAGGGCTCCATCCAGCCCATCCTTGAGCACTTCCAAGGATGCAACATCCATGATTTGTCTGGGAAACCTGTTCCAGAGCCTCATCATTCTCACAATAAAGCATTTCTTCCTAATATTTAGTCTAAATCAATGCTCTTTCAGTTAAAAACTGTTACCTGTTGCCCTATCATTACAATTCCTCATAAAGAATCCCCCACAATCCTTTCTGTAGGTCTCCTTTAAGTACTGGAAGGCCACTACGAGGTGTTCCCAGAGCCTTCTCATTTCTAGGCTAAACAGCCTTTCAGTCTTTCCTTATAGAGAAGGTAATCCCGCCCTCTGATCATCTTTGTGGCTTCCTCTGGACCCACTTGAGCAACTCCATGTCTTCAACTGGTAAATACAAGTCCCTATCCATTTACTTCTCTTAAAACTTATTACTTTGTATATAAGTGAGTTATCAGATTTGTACACTTTCATCCTTCTGTAGGAAGCATTCCTGCTCCCACCTGTACCAGCTTTCTTGCAATGGGTTCCACAACATCCTTCTCCCCTAAATAACCTTCCATGAAGTCACTGTTCCTCTTTACTATCTCCATCATTTCCCAAGAATATTCAGTGTAGAGCAATCAACTCAACAAGTAGTTGAGCTGATTATTTCAACAGCATTGCTATCAACCTCAGTGTAACAGAGCAGTAGAAAAAACAGGTACTACCTACCTTCTGCTGTATGTTTTACACAATCAGTATTTCATACATACACTCAGAGAACAAAAACCAGGTTTTTTTTGTTTTTAAAGCCTTGTGCAAAACTTATCTGGGGCACACAATGTGCCCATTCCCTGTTCTTCCCCAAGATGCCTCAATCTGACTCCAAATGAAAGGAGTATGTTTCACACCCTTACACTTCTGTCCCTGCCTGGAGTAGAGTGCACTAGTCCTGGAGAAAGAGTCCTGTTTGACAGATGGGCTTTTTCAGGGTCAGGCACTCAAGTCAGAATCTGCCAAAGCATTTTTCTTTTACCCAGTTTAAAATTAAAAAAAGCCAGAGAAAATACCTCTGGATTACTAAAACCAGATTTTCACAAGATGAATTTGTTAAGAATAAGAATGTTCAAGTATTAGTCACTGCTTTCTGCATCTGGATTTAACATTTCTATTTGTTGGGGCACTGGGCATATTTTCTTCCCATATTTACAAATGGGAAAGATTCAAGACAAGCTGGCAGGAAGACTAGAAGTATAAAAAGATGAAAAAAACCCCAAACAACCAACCCACAGCAAACCACCTTGTGGTATCAACAAGACAAAACCAAAGAATAATACTGGGCACGTACCTAGCATTTATCAGTATCTTCTTGCAAATGCTTAGATGTCTTCTCAGTGCAAGTAAAACATCCCAATAATTTTTAGGTAAAATAGGCAATTAAAGTTTATAGCTTAAAACTGTATTACTCCAATCTAAATATGGTGAAGTATATGAAACCTACGATACTGCAATTCACACTCAAGCACTGCATGATTTGGAAGCATTTTCATGTTATAGCACAAATTTTGGACAGAGAAACACATAATCCACATATAATCCTCATTTGTCAAGGCAACAGACAGGGTTGTTACATGAGAGAAGCCAATCTCAGCTGTTCAGGATTAACTGTTAAGGATTAACTATTAAGGAGGGGCTGCATTGTCTACAGTAAACCACTGAAATTTAGCAACAGACTAGATACTAGAATAATTTTAATGTCCAAGCAAAACAGGTAGGATGTGTATAGAGAGCTTCAAATGAAGAATTTAAAGAGATGAAAAGAGCAAGTGTATCTTTTGGAAGAAGAAAAAGATCTATGAAATATCTGTGCCTATCACCTACAGACAGGCTACCAACCCACAAACACAAAAAAAAGAGGTCATAGACCTAAGTGTCCTTTTCATACTTAAAGGTCAAAAGTTATTCCTTGAAATATCTAAAATTTTACATTTGTATTGTTTAGAAACAAGTTTTACAATCTAAAGCTAGAAATATACTGAGTGGTTTTACTTATTTTAAAATATACAAATTGAACTTACCATGCTGCTTGGATTTCTTCTTTTTTTTCTTCTTCTTTTTCTGTTTTGGTTTATGATCTTTTTCCTTTTTCTCTTTTTTCTCCTTTTCTTTTTCTTTCTTTTTACCTGTAAAAAAAAAAAAAAGAAACAATTTAAAACAGCAGTAGTATTCAGCTTAACCTAAAAAGACACATTGAAAATGAAGTGTTCTCGTTGTCTTGTCAGATCAAAGTGATGCAGTTAATTTACTCGCTCTCTTGGGCACATCTCTCATTAGCTGCTGGTAGAATGGTTCAAAGGAATCTCTTTCAACAAATAATATTTCACCACTTTTAGTATTTCCAAATGAGATATCATAGCAGAAAAAGATACAGCAAAGCACACAAAATGTGTAACATCATTTAAATAGCTCGTAACATCTATTTTACTTACAGTTATAACAAAAAGATTTGGAAAAGAGAAAAAGCTTTCAGAAGGGCAAAATTCCCAATTATAAGGATAACATTGCCCTGAAAAAACATATTAGGCCTGTATGAAGACATTTGAAGGAAATTTCAGTATCACAGATCTGCTGATGCTGTCAGCACTTTGCACTATACAGCCGGATCCTCTCAGGAAACTGATTCTGTCCAGAATTTGACATGTTTTTTATGCTGCAGTTCACTTTTAACCACTGCTGGTATACATGAGGACAAGTATTTTGACTCTGAAAAATTATACTTACCCTGTTAATTCTCCCCAGACAAAATACCCCCTAGAACATGTTGTCTCACTCTGCAACCATTTTTTAAATAAATGAGCAGTGAGACAAATAATGACATTAAAGCTTGGTTTTTGTAGCAAGTTAAAGTCAGTATTTAAGGATTATCTCCTCCACACAAATTGGAGTCTTATTATCTTCTTGGAGAATACAGAAACAGAACTTTTACCTCTAGGAAGAACAAGCAAGAATCACTTAGGAATTCTTGCCTGTCTCTAACAATTTATATAATTTTAAACACAAGATAAAACCAAAGCCCTCTTATATTTTATTTCATAAATTGCCAAATATTTTGCTAGTAACACTTCTTTGCTCCTCCCACATCAAACCTGTCAGTACAATGGAATAACCAGTCAGTATCATTCATTCCACTAAAAAAAAACCCCTACCAAATGAAAATCCAGAGGCAGTAAGCCTCTCAGAAGTACTTCTGGATCCTTTAAAATCCTTGCTATGGGCACTTTCATTTTATCTTATAAAATTATTCTTCTATTATAAACCTGTCATATATGTAAAAACTGTTTTTAAGACCTAAAAGAACAAAAGTGGTGCAGCTGGGCCCTGGAAATATTTTATGCTTTCACATTTGCTCTTCAGAGACATCAAGTGTTAAGAGAATTTTTCCTTTTTTTCCTAAAAATAATATTGCTCTCCACATACCATACGCTGAAGAGCTTTTCTCTTCCAGTTTTCCTTTTCTTTCCACTTTTGCTGCACCTGCAAATGGAAGAATAGACGACATAAGGCCAATGTCTGGCTGATGACCTACTTTGTTGTAAAAGTCATTAGACCATAAAACATCCTAATGGCACACAATAATAAGACACAAACAGTAAAATTATTTTTTAATAGCATTTTACAATTATTTTTATTGTCTAAAGCACTGGAAACAAAAAGTATTGTAGTTTACCAACTTCTGAACGCTTGTCCTTCTCAATCACGTTCTTTAATATTTTCTCCTTCAGACTCTCAAAACATTTCTCCTTTATGGGCACAGAGCACTGTATCTCTGTCCCTTCAGAGCTCACTGATGTGGAAGACCTCTTTTTTTTACTATTCCCTTTAGGTAACTTTAGACTATTGGTTAAAGGCATTTCCAGATGCAAGGCATGTACATGGGACGAGGGTGCTGAAAACAAGAAGACAGATTTACTAGGCATTCCACAGGGATTGCAGCCAGCTCACTGGCTGGGCCAGATCACTGAAACGTCAACACTGGTCACAGCATCATCACACTTAACAGATAATTACTGCAGATGAATGCCTAGGGCTTAGTCTTACATACAAGACAATACATGCCACAGAAAGTTTCCCCTGTTTTGGGCTTTTAAACTACTTGTAGAGGTTAAAGTGTACTTTTCTTGCCACTTTTAAGTCTTTCTGTTTCAATGTAATGGAAATCCACAAGAGTAATAATTAAAGGTGTTGACACTGTCAGCATAATTTAAGTTAATGCTCCATTATGTTAACAGAGAAATTAAGCTCCAGCACAACATTTTTAGTGCTATGTATAACACACTTCTGCTTCCTGAATTTTTCATTGATTTTAATAATATTTAAATAATTCACTGTCTTTCACATATGTATTTAATTAACATTTGAATTACGTGCAAAGCACTGTGATGGTTTGTCAGAACTCAATATCATATACTGACAATTGTTATCTCGCACTATTTACAAAAGTTTATTCTGTGAAATATTTAACAGGTTTTTCAAATCTCTGTTTGATGCAAACTAGGAAGGAACATGGCAACAGACAACTGAAATTATATTTTTCACTGCTAATATTTATAATAATTTCTAAATAATCAAATGAAAAAAAGTTATTTATAAAGAACATTATTTAGATAATTCAAAACTCTCTATTTCTGTGTCCATCAATATTCTGAGAGCTTCAGGTTTCATTTAAATACAATTAGGAAAGCCTAATTTCATCAGGCCATTGAGGATATTTCAGGACCATGCCAAGGACATGCTGTGCAAAAATGCAGCTCTTCAAAGTCCTAAGAGGGTCAGGTTTTTCCATGCAAGAGGTAAACACTTAGAGGCACCAGTTACCTTTGCTGTCTCTCAGCAGAAAAGCCAAACAAAAGTAAGAGCATGTAAAAAGTCATGAAAAATACCTGCTATTGGTCAAGATATTCAACAAGACAAAATACGGAGCTGATCTGGAATGGGTTCTTTGAGCTCCCCCTTTGAGCTTCTTTTATTTACTTTTTTAAAAAATATTCAGTAATAGAACAATAAATAGATTTAAATAAACAGTGTTAAGATAATTTAGTAGATTCATCATTCAAAAAGGATTCTGGGGAAAAGGCAAGAACACCTCAGGGCTGACTCTGTAAGGCAGCCTTATTGGCTTGGACAGACCAACCCTATTCTAGGAGGATGCAACACACAGGTCACATAAAACTAACTCCAGCTCCCAGTCAGCCTTCCTGGGAAAACAAAGTGTCATCAAGTGAGAAAGCCACTGGGGTAGCAAAAGCAACAGAAAGTGGTACATCACCTACCACACCACACAGCCCTTTTAAATGCCAGATGTTCCCAGCTGCAAGACATCATTATACCGAGCCGCCCAGCCAGCAGCTGCTGCTCAGTTCTGTGTGCTGGCTCCTACCACTCCTCACGAGCTGCATGACCATGGCTGAGGCTACCTGAGTCCTGCCACTACCTCAAATCAACCATCTCACCTAACACCACAATCCTTTTAAGACTGATCTATTATTCAGGCTCTTGCCTTTGTCTGTATTTCAAGTGCATTCAGCTTGCTGGGATACTTATTATTGACATAAAACACTATGCAAATGATTCCTTCCTTGGGTTTCCTAATTACTATTTGTCTCTGTTACAGGACTGAAATGCTTTGCCATCTGTAGAGCCGTAAGTATATTTTAGCACGTTAGTAAAATTAAAAAGTGACACTTCCTCACATCATCATGCTATCAACGTCTTGTCTCATTTCTGTAACGAGCACAAAAGGATCACCCAAATGCACATAATTCAGTCAGGTCAGTGCCATTTTGATGAAGAGATGTGAGAACACTCCATCCAAACAATCTCAAGAGGAATTCAGTCTCAACATTACATGAGTTAGTATTTAAACTTCGTTATTGAGAAGAAATCCTGACCTGACATTCAAATGTGCTCCAGTACTGATAGCCACAACACAACAAGCTTCAGTATCTGAATAATGTGCAACCAAAGCACATCTGACAAAGTCATCAACCGGTAACAAAATAACTATTTGAGAGACCATTTATATTGGGTAGAAATCTGCTCCAGTCACACAAATACCCACTTTGATGACAGAGCTCTCCAGGCTGCCTTTCTATAGTAACCTGAAAATAGGAATTGCTATTACACCTGCATACATTGCAATGTTATGCTCAGCTTTTACTTTTATTCATCAGATACCATTCTAGATTAAGAATCCTGAATTCTCAAATCCTAAACAAACTGTTAAGGCTTGCAAAGTCCACTTTTCAACTGTGTAATCACTATGCCTTACAAGTAACCACAAAATTAGACAGATAGAGTCAGAAGGTCAAGTAACAAATACAGCAAGAAAAATATTACTTCCTTTATGGAAATATTACCTTTTTTTCTGAACTGTTACTTTTAATTGCAATTTTACTCCTGTTCAGGAGTCTATCCAGACACCTCCCACACAGTGAACGTGGGAGGTCTCCAGTTAACACTCAGAAGGAGAAAGACGACTAGAGATTAGACTTGATAAACTACTGATTTTGTCACTGTTCCAAGATCAATTTTATCACTAGAAGACTGATTTCAGATTAAAAAGAAATGCAAACCACTGCACTTCCAGTCCAGTTAATGACATGTTTCCAGAGCTACCTCTCCTGGTCTGGCACCGGGAAGTGACACAAGCCCCCACAGGTGGGTTTGCAGTGGTACTGCTTATTGCAATTCAGCAAATTCAAATAAGTTGTACCAATACGAAGCAACTTATTTTCTTGATTGATATGCTATTCAAGGGTTTTCAATGTTTCAAAATAATATCAGAAATATCATCAACTGCATCAATATTCCAATTAAATCATATTGCAACAGAAACTTGAATTATGCTGGCCATGTTTAATTTAATATTCTGAATTCCCAGTGCATAGGATCAACTTTATATCTAACCACATTTTAGTTACACATCACGGATTAATACCGGATCCCACACAAAACGATCTCTTCAGGAAGGATAACCAGCACAAACCAGGAACTTCAGGGCAGAGATCAGAACAACAGACACTCAAATCAAGGACTAAATCTGACTGTCAATAGATGTTTGTTTCACTGCAAACAGCCCCAAAGTCAGAAGAGCTACAGTTCATTCCTCTTAAAAGCAGCGTAAACCAGGAATGCTGGCAAGAGTTTTCTGCAAATTTTGTCCATCAGCTGTTTCTTAATCCTACTGCAGTAAACTGTTACCAATGAAATTATGTAAAAAGTGCAAATTTCTCCCATATAGTTAACCTAATGTTACCCTAGTAGCAACACCTTCTATAGACTAGTTATAACAGGAGATAACAGCTAATGATAATATTGTTATATTAGTATTATAAATATCATATTGTTAAATTACTGAGTGTAACAATATTTTCCTTTCACTTAAATTTCAAAACCCAGATTGCTTGCTGAAATAATGTTTGCTCAATACATAACAGCTAAACTAACACAAATGGTGCAGCGTAATAGAAACCAAGAAAAACAATCACAAATCTAAAGAAAACCACAACTACAGAACGATCTGAACTTCATATGCTCAGAACTGCAAAACTACAGTTTGCAGATATTCTGACTGTGCATTAGAAGGGCAGTTATCTGCATTTTAAGCAATCTGGCAAATGAAAACAAAGATTCTTAATTATGTGTGTACAATATCAAGTGATCACAAGGAGGCCCTCACAACAGTTTAGGCAAGGCACTACCTCTGTTCAGTACCTGACAGGTACAGGATGTACCAAAGTGCACAGTACTTCCATGGAGCCTGTGCACTGAAGGAATTATAACAGAATAATTGTGTGGCCTTTTGCAAAACAATCAGTTGTTAATTTTGAGCAGCGATTTTGAAATTATGTGTTAATACTGTGAGTTGCTGTTTATGCATTTGCACTTCAGTGCACCTACTCCCCCTCGTCTGAAAAACACCAAGTGAGTAACTTTTGAATAAAGTCATTAAAATGCATCATTTTAACAACATACCATTATTTTTTCAACTGACTCAACTGACAGACTCCACCAGAAGACAGAACTTGCAACACCACAAATAACATCTCTAGCCCTAAACCAGTCCATCTCTGTTACTGAAGGGTCAGTGATCAGAACAGGCTGTTCTAGGCTAAATACCTTCATTATCTCTACACTTACCTTCTTCACACCTACTATCTACACTTACCTACTTCAAAGATTAAAAAGACAGCGGGTCTAATTTAACTGCACTTAGCAAAACCCAGCAATGTCAAAATCTAGAACATCAGATCTGTCCAGACTGTGTCAATAAAATCTAAACAGCAGAAACATCATAAACAGATATAATTTGAAACAATTCTTTCAGATCAAGAAAACCCAATTACAGAACAGTTTGGATTTTACACCAGAGTTCTCAATTTGTAGTGTATAGAGTCACAGTGGATACACTGAACAATGCAATGCATTAAACTGCACATAGGCAGATGTTCCTGCATAGTGCAAATTAACTTTTCTCGATAATTTCAAGCATTGACAGGAATGACAAAAGCAAGCTTTGGACATCTCTCCTTTATATATTTGCTTGCCATTGTTTAAACAAGTTAACTATAAAAGTACTGATAAATAGAGTGGATTCTATTAGTTCCCTTGAAGCATGGAAGAACGTGTGGTTAAATAATGTGGCTTGAGAACCTGTGCTATTTCAAAGGCAAAGCAATGCCTTCTAAAGCAGAGAACACAAAACCGTTCAATAGTGTACATTAACTCCAGAGGTTTCAAACCTGAACATTTTTCTTTTTCTTCTAAGAAGAATATGAGAAGGATGAACAAGTTTCACCAGAGTTAGAAGCCTGAGATACACCCAAAAGCCACATAAACTTCAGTTAAGAGTCATCAAGATTCAACTGAGGGAGACAGCTAGCTCCAAAACCTGCTAGGAATTAAAGATATCAAACTGCTTAGATTAGTCTATCAGGTCACAAACCTTATACTCAAGGTGATGTGGGGCTGCAAACTACTGAAAACTTCTAATATTTGGACAAAATGTCATCATTAAAGCTCAAGACAGAGTTCCATTGACTGCATGGAGGAAAACTGTAATACATGAAAATTAGGAATAAAACAGGTTTGTCTGGAAGGTAAAAACCCAGAAGACAAAAAGGTAGCTGGAAGATCATTTCCTTTAGAGCTTATAACTCTTAAAATCACATAGATTCAATAAAAGCTTCATTAAGCTTTAAATACAGTATAAACTCTATTCTCCATCATAGGTCGCAAGTGCTTCCAACTTCCCATAATGGACTCAACTAGTAATAACAAAACAATTTTATCAGGGAATGTTTTACCCTGAGACAAACTGTGTGGACATCTCAAATAATTCCGAGTCAAATACAGGTGTCTATAAATGAAACTTATTCTTTCTTTAGTAAGATTCAGCTGTGGCCATGACCAAGACCCAGCTCAAGATGCAAACAAGTACAAGCGCAGTCCTGGCTGCTGGGTTTAGAACCACTTCGCTCTGACGTTGAGCCAGGCCCATGATGGAAGCAGGCAACTTCCAGCATTACCAACTATACATTAAATGAGACAGAAGATAGACCAGAAAAGCCAGAAGTTAAATTCATAGTAACTGAAAAGGAGTTCTACCAAACAGATGGCAGTTGGAAGTTGTTGGTTTCTTTTAGGAGCTTTTTCAGAACAAATACACATCTCCCAAAAGCACTTCTCTTAGCGGCAGAAGACATAAAATAAAAAGGACTTTTAGAGAAGCAATTCTCCCAGGAACCTGTGATTTTACTGCTATGCAAAATATCAAGGGCAAATGAAGACTGTCACACTACTCGAGTAATTAAGTAATATTTTAATACTTTAAAAAGCTTAAGTGGCAGCTCATCAGAAATTCCCATAGCCCTTATTTTGACAAATTAGTTTAAGAGATTCACAGATTAATGGACTAAGATATATTTTAAGTGTCATAACTGTATCTTTTAAGGTCATGCTGTCCTCCCTTACTATCAATCACTTTTATCAACAACTTTCCCAGCAGAATATAATAATTTGATTTTTTTCCCTCCTCTTACTTTACAGTACACTTTTCTCATTAAAAAAAAAGCTTGTGAAAAGAATTCCTTCTTGGAAGTCAGTTGGAAATTATTTAATACTCACCCACACGAGACTTATTTATAAAAAATGATAGGGACACCTAACATACACTGAATGAAAACAGTTCACTTCTAGGGTCTGCAAACCACTATACCAATCCTTCCCCACATCTCTTCATTACCTCTATCCAAGTGTTTGACGTAAGCCACAGTAGCCAGTAAAGTGTTAGAAAGGGAGAGGCAGCACAGAATTCCAGTACTGGACTCCGTGCTAATTCTGAGTGTGACCAAGTTTTTGAAGACTTGGCACAAATATTTTCAAGTAACATTTCGAAGCAAGCAAAATTTCCACTGCAAACAGACAGAAAGCAGAGGAATACTGACTGTCTTTGAAAACACCACTGTTTTAAAGCTGAAGCCACAAGTGTATATTAGTATGTTAGTAAATGATTCATTATTTTTGTAATTTTTAATATGGTAAAATATGTTTGAAAGAAATAATGCTTCCTACATTCCACTCTCTCAGGTTCTCCTTAAAACGTGTTAGAAGTGCTAATGCAGCTCAAAGCCAGGGGAAGACAAAGAATATGCAGATGGAGTCCAGGAAGAGTGGCAGGTTTCTGAGTGTGCAGAAAGGAAAACAAGAAGTATCCCCTCTTTCTATGAGACTGAATACACACACATTTTAACCCTACAACTATAAACCTGTCCGGTTGTATACTGAATCTCTTTACCTGACGCTGTCGTAGCTACTCTTCCATCAGTTACTGCTTTAGAAGAAAGATATGTAACCATCTGAATATCTTCCTTGTCTTTACTGGGATATTCATTATGGAAAGTGGATTCTGTGGATAATGGTGCTGTAACTTCCGAACTACGGCTTAAATCAAGAGGGAGACACGGTCCACGCTTCTCAAGTGACATATGGGCAACATCAGGTACTACACAAAAGAAAAAATGTCATATTAAAAAAGATACATGGCCCAACAAACAGCAGTCTGGACTGCAGCGTTACATAACATAGGAACAGCAAACAGCTTTAGCTACAGCAAGTCAAAACACCCCATTAGACGAAAACCATGAAAGGTCTAGTTTTTATGATTCAATTTCTCTTGGGCAGTTCTTTATTAGATTAAGATACATTACCCTCCAATTTTGATGACTGTTGGTTTTGACCACTGATGGAGAACACTTTTCCATCAGTAACTGAAGAGGGAGAAGAAACTTTTTCTACAGAATCATCAGGCAAGGAGCAAGTGGCTAAACGCTGTGATCTTCTTCTCCGCTGGCTATGTTTGTAGGATCTAGGGGAATTCACTGGCTGTGATGGACCTAAAAAGAGATCTTTCAATGTTCATGAAGCAGAGAGATATACCATCATCTTACCGCAGCATCTGAGATCTAAAGAGGGGGAGTTCTTTAAGTAGCTCTTATTTGCAAAGCTGGTAATCACAGCAAAGCTGGTAAAAGTAATTACAAAGCTGTGACTACCAGGAGCAAAAGAAAGAGCTATGCTCAAGACATGATTCTGATTTCTGCTTATTACACAATATTAGGGCACCTACTTCCCCACTGATAAAGACTGTTGTTTTAGGCAAACGGGGTATTTACAATAAGCAACCCTCCCCATATAACCCATGAGAGCAGGCTAATTAAAATGGAAGGGGGAATAGGATTTAACAATAAACAGAACAAATGATCACAGTTAAAAGATCTAAAAAGTCATGGGTAGTGTAAACACATAACTTAGAAAAATAACTGAAAACAGTGTTTAATTTTATATCCCACCTCCTCTCTTCTGCTAACCTGATATCAATACCCCAATTGTAATTCAAATGCACACTGCCAATGCATGGCACAGTAATAAGGCTCCAGAACTTTATATTCACCAAAATAAAAAAAAAAAAAGAGGGGTGGGGATGATTGATATAGGTTAATATAGGCCTGATTCATTAAAAACAAAAAACCCACACTCTGCTACACTTCTCCAATTTTACCCAGTTTCAGAAAATTTTGCCTTACAAAAACATTTAAGTCACTATAACACTCTTTTCTCCTTTTTGTAAGCAGTTTTTAGAGTCAAAGATGCACAGATTTAAAAATAAAACCACAGCAAAATTAAATTTCCATTAGAGGTAGCAAAAACTTGGAAGCCAAACATTAAAAGACAAGATTTAACCTATTAAGTAACCAATTTTTAAATTAGCTAATTTTGAAATACACTACAGAGAAGGCTAACTTAATCCAAGACATAAACATGCTCCATGAAAACTACTTACCATTGTTCTAGGGGTGGGGATGGAAGGCGTATTACAATATAGATGACTGCTAATATTTAGTGGGGACAAAATACAGTTTTTACCACTGTGTCCTGAATAAATGAAGACGGCTGAATTTGCACCCCTCCCTCTCCCACTCATTTAGAGTTATCTGTGAGTAAAAATTAAAAGGAAACTTATCTCATAAGACAAAATATGAAGGTTAAGGGGAACACATGATGCAGGTTGAGTCTTCCATCCTCAATCACTATTCTAAAAGTGAAACAAAAATGTAGCTTCTGACTTACTGAAACCTGCATTTATCACTTAATGTTCTTCAGGCAAAGAACCTGACACTAAGCAACACTAAAAACCTAATGTAATCTCAAAAAAAATTACAGATATATTTTAATAATCACAAAAAATAGCATTTTCATGCATGCAGCATAAAGCTTTCCCTGTCCTCCTGAAAAACCCGTACTTTGGTACTTGGCAAATCAGTTACACGTGTTAAGAAGCTGAACACCTACAGGATTTTTCTGGGACAAAGAAACACAATTTTTTATATTTCTCCACCACAGATCTTGAACCCATCTTCTCTTTCACATCATATTTGGAGGAAATATCACATAAGGTGAAGAATGCCACAGCCAACAGGTACAGCACGTCAGCCTGCTGAAGGTGAAATTTCTCAGAGAAGGAAAGGTCCACACCAAAGTGTATGTCTTTTCTTTTTAATGAATCAGGCCCTTTTCAGAAGGGAGGTTTGAGTTTTCCTGTTTCACTGTTAATACTAATGTGGAGATTTAAGCTGGAGGGAAAGCCAACCATTAAAAGCCACAACTCTATAAATATCAATATATTATTTAAATGTATTATCTCTGGGAGAGTAATTCAAATGCCTTATTAAGCAACTTGACTTTTAAAATACTGAGCTACCCCTAATTCTCCCACTTGGACCCTTTATTTAAAGCAGATTAATTTTTAAAAGCAATAGCCATTTACAACCAAAGAAAATTTCTTTATATCTCTTATAAGTAGTTACGGTATTTTTTTTAAAATGTCTGTGCTCACTAGTTTTATTTATCACAGAAGAAGGAAGCTGAGAGACCAGCGTCAAATCCTCGACTTGTATTAATTCTGGGGAAAGTGGTGATTTAGGGGGCTTTATACACCCAGAAGAATCTCCAGATTCTTGTTTGCATTTCTTGCTGCGAGCCTTTCCTGAAGACAAAGTTGAGGATAACAGTGCAGGTTTCTGAATGTTGGCAGAACTGCTAATATCAGCTTCATTTTTTTTCTGACTTTGTGGTTTAGGTGAAATCTCCTGAATAAATAATAAAAAATTGATACTTTTATTTCAGTTTCTTCGTTGTAGTTCTTGTATTCTATTTTGATCTTTTTAAAAGCAATTTTAGTATTCAAACACATATTAAAGCAACATTATTTTAAGAACAAATGAAAACTATTTAAAATGCATCACATTAAATTTTGCTTTTTTTAAAGGAGCACTGTCAATTGTTTTCAGTATTCAGAAGGCTCAATTCTTACTATCTGAAATACCAGCAAAAAACCAAAAGAGAAAATCTTTTTCCTCTATTCCCTATTTAAAAATTCACCAAAGTCTTTTATTCTCCAATTGACCAGGACCATCAGTGCAGTCTCCATGTGTAACTTGGAGAACATTTGTTACAGGCCAAAATACACACACTGAGGTACAATCACAGAACATCTGAGGTTGGAAGGGAGCCATAAGGATCATTGAGTCCAACGCCCTGCTCCTTGCAGGACTGTCTACCGCTCAGCCATATGACAGAGTCTTGTCCAGACACTCCCTGAACTCTGGCACTGCTATGAACAAACAACCCTTCCTCAGGGGATTGAGTTTTAAAAAAAGTTGCCAAAATTTCCCCTGCACAGCCATTTCCCTGATCATAGCAAAAAAAAAAAAATAAAATAAGTTCCTCAGGAAAACCATATTTAACATGAAATTTGGACTTTTGAGAACCTGAAAAAGTTGATAATGCTCCTTTAAGTACTGTCAGAAAACAATGAAAGGTTTCCAAATACTGAGCACACTCTCACACAACCCCTTTCAGTGCTGGGAGTCTGGATTTCACCACATTATATGTTTGTGCAAACATGAAGAAATCACAACTTCTAGCACCACAGGGTTAAATAGATTGCTAACTGTTGGAGAAAAAACGAGCAGATAAAGAGTTAAAACAGTTTTTGAAGGAAACAAAGTCAACATATAATATAGCTTTCCAAATTCATTAATTTTCATCCTTCTTAACACATACTGAGTATTATTTTTAGACCATTAGCATGCATTGACAGACATTGGCATTTTAAATTTTTAACTGGAAGGTCTTCCTACATTACCAAAACCGTGCATGTGTTACAACTTGCCTAATAAGGGCAAACTACAATATCTGAACATAACTCCTTAAGCCTGTCCCCTTTCTTGTCTCGGTTACATCACACAGCACAGCACCACCTAATAAAACCATAACTAACAAAGCAGAAAAGGTATTTCTAGAACGTGTGCACCAATTTATTCAAACTAAAAACATCTCATCTCTGGTGATTGGAGGGTATTATTGAGTTTTGTTATAAATTGCAATTTTATTTTCCACTGGAACTTTCCATGTTCCAGTGGAGGAAAAACAAAAAAGGCAAAACAAAACCCCACAAGTGCACATTCTATGTCTGTAAAAGGGCACCCCTGAATGCTACGTGAATTGCTCGCTGGAAGTATCCTGTAAAGGTCCGGTGCAAAACATCCCAGTCAGCAGACATCAGTGCTACCTTGAATAACTCAATTACACACATACTAAGTGCAGTTTATTCATTTAAATAAAATATTCCATGGACTGTAGAGGATACCTATGCTGGTTATGAGAGGTATTACCAGAAATTAATTAGAGTCGTAACTTGTAAATAAACAATTTTATTGTTCATCTTCACAGATGTGAAAGACATACTACAGCATCCATTACTTTCAAATTACAAAGTTATTTAAACAAGATTAAAAAAATTAAATTAAGATTTTGATAAGGTGCTTAACCTCTTAACAGGACAAATTAACATTAAAAACCTTAATGAATTAATGTTATCCATCTAATAAGGTCTTGGTCAAAAGGAAATATAACATGACATACCCTAATACAATTAAATAAACTACTGTATCTGCAACTAATTGTCTGAGGTTTTGGGTTTAAGACAACTGTAAACTAAAAATATATAAACAAAAACTTCCATCAACAAAGTCAGTTTTCGGCTATTGGCCTGAATACTCCTACGACCATTTTCTGTATTACATTATTAAAAAAACCCTACAAGATATTTTACCCATTCAACTTTATAGCAGTAGCAGACAAAACCTCTAAGGAATGTCAGCTTCACTACTGAAAAACTTTTGGGGAGATTTATAACTCGGCCATTTTAATTTCAGTTTGGGCAGGAACTTCGCGAAAAAAGCTTTAAGCTTAACAATTTTCCTCCCCACAGTCAACCATTTAAATGTTTGTGAGATTTCAGGTTTTAGTTAGTCAGCAAAGGAATAGGACAATTTGGGATTTTAGATGCCTCTTTAATGGAGCTTAACTAGTATTTTCAAAAAATGAGGTTTTTCAGACCATTAGCATGTAAACAATGACAGAGACATCTTTTTTTTTTTTAATATCTGATCAATAAACAGGAACAGCCGAGTTACTAAGTCTAAGAAGTAACAAAAAGGTTATAGTAAATATGCACTGCAGTTTATACTGTTGCATACACAGTCTATGTAAACCACAAATTCCCATTCACCGCAATGGGATTCTGCATGGCAAGATTTACATTGTAATGATTCTTCCAAAAAAACAACATGCTGTAAGCCATTTCACAGTTTTTTGCACATTGAAAATATCACACACAGTAGCAAGAAAAAATCATAGCATCTTTAATATGCAAAAATTTGAGAAATGGAATGTCGTGTCAATACACTGTAAACCTTTATGCAAAATATCGGTCAATGCATCGGCACCGCGGCAGCTCCGCCGGCCCTTACAGTGACAGCATCCAAAACAGAGAATCAGGTTCCACTGACAGCACTTGCATCCAATGCAGCGTCAATGGGAAAACCAGAGCAATGCAATCATGTGTCAGCTCTAAAGAACCAGTACAACCAAAATATCAAATCAAGTTTGGGGTAGGGACTGTTCGTAGAGTGTGCCGGGGGCTAAAGAACAGAAGTGCTTGTTAAAGAATTGCAGGCAGCAAGGCTGTTATGTTCAAATGCTGCTGTTAAAGAAGAATGAAAATGCATACAAAAAAGCTGTATTAATACTACATTAAGGCTCTGATTTAAATCACTGGAAAACAAAGATGTCCTGAATCAAGACTACTGTTCATCCTTTAGCTTGCTTTACTGTGCTCAAGCATTCAGCCCTTTTTATATGCAAGTTACTGCACAACTCGGAGTCAAGCAATGCCTGAACACAGTGCAGTAAGCCAAAGATACAGTGGCAGCCTCCAGGTCCTGCCAATACGCAGGTTTAAAAAAATCAGACCCTTAACATTATTTAAAAGTTTCTTTTTTGTATTTATTAAAATACACACCCTTGCAAAATGTATGGCTCATCGAGCAGTTCATAAAACACATACAAGCCTACAACACCAAATTCTTACAATATAAAAGAAACTTCTTCTAAAAGAAGTTCTACGTGATGGCAAAAACCCTGTTTCAAACACAAATTAAATTTGTGTAAGGGCCTTTCCTAAGCCAGTCATGGTTCCAGCTATAAAACTGGACCTTGGGATACTGGTCTCCTCACACTTCTCGTGTGGAGACTTTATTTTATTTTGTTTTCTGTTAGTTTTCTAACACAAAAGCTCATTATTGAAATTCAAGTCAACACTATTTAGAGACAATTAAATTCCATACTTCTGGCTCTGCCAGAAATGTAAACATAAGATAAATTTTCAGTTCCCTGTTATATCTGAAGGGGAAAATTTTAATGTTGTAGGTACTAAATCTCCATGGCACACTCCAGTGGGAACTTTGCAAAAGAATCAAACTCTACCATTTCATACCTGCTCCAGGACTGGAGCTGTTTCTTTGTTGCCTTCCTTTTTTTCAGCACCATCCGCAACAACAGCTTTGGATGCCAACAAACCTTAGGAGAAAAGTTGCAGATATTTATAGTTAGAAGCACCTTGCAACAAGAATTTGTAGAAAGCAAAGCAAATACGAACTGCATATTATCTACAGCATGAATCTTTCCGAAATGGCTCCATGCAAAGCTGAACACTTTAAATTAGAAGAAACAGAAAGCTTCAAAAAAGAACATTCCAACAATGGCATCCTTACACAGGAGGTACATCTCTGGCATTTCCACTGACAAGATGAAAATCAAGTTATCAGTTGTAAAATAAAGCCTCACCATCCTTCCAAAGCCCAAGCACTTGGGCTTTAAAACAATATGTATGATGCAAAAGTAAATTTTGCAATCAGCATTATTTACAAAACTGTTCTCTCTCTCCCCTTTCCAGCCTCTAAGAAATCTGCATCAGACTTTGTACTACTACTTAAGTCTAACATAGGTAAACCTTTCTGAAACAGAATCAACAAGAGATTAAATTTCCAAACAAATATTGTCAGCAGTAAAACTCCCAAATTACCTCAATAACGAGACCATATTGGGAGCAAATATATACACTAGAATATGTCACTTCATTAAGACACTTATGCACAATATCACTACTACAAAAAGCCTGTAAAAGACAAGGCAATATAAAAATAAGAAAGCTTTTTTCAGCAAAGCATATGGCAATAGCTCAGCTGTACCTCACACAATAACTTTAATTGCCTAAGTATGCAGAGAAAGAAAAAGTTCTATGCAATAAGACAAAGTAGAACTGATACAACCTGAAAATCTGAACAAAAACTTCTGTTATAATCTCTGAGAATGTCATTACTGGAGGTGAAGAATAACCTGACAAATATAGAGGGAATTTCTGTTGCACTCCATGAAAAATCAGATGCGCCAAAAATTAATTTAAGTTGCACAATGCCCAAAGAATTATAAATTAGTGAAGCCTGGGCTCTCAGGACGTATTCAGGACATAAAAATAAAAGTATTTCAGCTCTCCACAATAAACACCTGGTGCTTTGTTTCATATATTTCTTGTGTTAGATTAAGTTTGTTTCAGTTTAGATTAACTGAAAAGCAGAAACTTACTTAGCCCTATCACTTAAAACCAAATAAAATTATCAGGTAAGATTTTAATTTTGCATTAGGTTACATAAAAGATTTAGGTTTTATGGCCTAGAATAAGTATTTGGGACTCAAATTACCGTGTTTAAATGAAGTTTCAAAAATCGCAGTGTTATTTATCTTGACAATCATGTATTTATACCAAAAAGGGTAAAAAAAAAATTCAAAATCAAGTGAAGTAGTTTCAAATACAAAACAACAAGCTACAGTCCACGAGGAAGCTTTTGTGGTTCTATAAGCCACGGGTTCCCCAGAGAAGAGTGGCTGCCCCATCCCTGGAAGATTTCAAGACCAGGCTGGATGAGGTTTTAAGAAAGCCACCCTAGTGGAAGCTCTCCCTGCCCATGGCAGCAGGGTTGGAATTAAGATAACTTTTAAGGTCCCTTCTAACACAAACCACTCTGTCATTCTCAGATTCTGTTNAAGAAAGTCAGCCTAGTGGAAGCTCTCCCTGCCCATGGCAGCAGGGTTGGAATTAGATAACTTTTAAGGTCCCTTCTAACACAAACCATTCTGTCATTCTCAGATTCTGTTACTTCTAGCTTCTGTTACTTTTAGAATCAGAAATTCAAGTCATTAAAGGAATCTACATTCTGCCAGATCTCTCAGTATACAACCCTTATTATTTCCTTCTTCTCTACCCCATTAATTATTTTTCTAACCAACCACCATGCCTCCACAACTGCTGCTGCAGGAGCAGGGCTACTGGTTCACCATCCTCTGTAAGTAACAGCATACCACAAATCAGCCTTAAGAAAAACCCATCTTCTGCCTCCAGGATTTTCATTCCTGGAAGGCTCCTTCTTTGGTTCCAAGTTTAGTTAACAGATGTCTAATTTACCAACTTCATTTCTACTCTCCTTTGCCCATACTTTGTACATCCTCAGTTGAGTTCCAATTTAATTCCTGCCATGAGCAGTAGCAGTATAAGATGTACAGACTAGTGACACATATTTACAGAGCCCTGTTCATTTCTTTCCAATAGCATTCAGTGGCAGAAGATACCAAAACCAGCTGAAAAACCTGAAGCTTTAGAAATCATATCTGTGCTTGTGGACAGATTTTTATTTCCTAAGGAGCTTTATGAGAATAATAGCTCAATAATCAGCTGAATAATCAGAAACCATGATTTTGCAGCCTTTGACTTTACTATAACTTTAAAAAGTGTGCATCTGTCTACACAAAGGCATACTCTACTAGCAGAGAATGTGTTACCTTTCAGTGAAAGTGAATTAACCCTTCGAATACAAGATGAAATACAGCTTTTGTTTTTCTAAATGACATACTGTGAACTCTTCTCAGCAACAATTTTACTTTGTGACAAAACATTTACTACCATATTACTAAATATTACTAAATTTATAACGTATTACTAAACATATTAACTAAGTTGTTTCTCCACAGCTAACCATAGCTTTAATTTAATGGTAGTATGTAACTCGTGACCTTTTAAGACGTTTTGCAAAGCCCAAATTCATCCAATAATGGAGAAAACTATGCACACTCAAGAAACTCACCAATTCAGGAAGACTACTGTCCTAAAAATCTAAAAAGATCAAGTAGAGTCTGAAACCATTCTGCGAATGTATGAACAAGTCAGATTTTACGATTTATAGATTCCTTTAACATTCCCAACAAATAAAAGACTGCAGTGACCATCTCCCTCTCAAGTGTGTTTCTATGCAATCTACGCCAATACTTTCTATTATAAACATGTATATTTCTCTACATGAAAAGGAACAAAGTCAACAACAAAAAAAAATATTTTACCAGTGATCTTGTTAAGACGAGCTCTCTTTGCCTGAAATGAGTTGCCTAGATTACTTTTCCTCTTGTGTGATAACGTGCTCTCTGCCTGCACAAAGGCCATCTTTGGAACATCCACTACAGGAAATCCTACTTCTAAACACAAGAGAAACCTCATTAACTCACATTTCATAAATACATAACAACACCCATAACACTTAAATATTTCAGAACTGCTATTAGAATACTGCAGTAAAGAAAATTTAAAAGTCTGTTAAAAATTAAAATGATACATTCTGAAGATCTAGTATTACACAGTGAAGCATTAAATGCATATTACACCAAAACGTGTAATTTTTACTCCATATTATGAGAAATCAGCATTAAAGACTATGAAAATGAACAAATTCTTATCAAACGAGAAATAGTTTCAAACATCCATGAACATGGATATATCTTGCAGATTGGAATATTCTTTTTCTTAGAACAAGATCAAGGATTATCTCACAGGTAACAGAATATGCAGCAATATGAACTGAACTGTACAATGAAGTAATTGAAAAAAACCAGTGTTCTGCTCTTGATAAAGCTAGTCAGAAGTTTTGCACAGAGTGCTGACTGAACTAGATTTATCTCATAAAAATGGTTTCTGAACTGATTACCATTATGTATCACAAAGTTATCGTAACAGCAAATGAGACATCTTCCTCCTGAAATATGAGTTATTACTTAATTGCAAAATTAACAACAGGAATTCTAGTTCAACACTACAGGAAAACCTGAAAAAAAATTCTGACTTCTATATTAAAAATTTTTACCAAATGTATCACTAGATGTAGGCTCCTCTTCCTTTTTTTGGACATCCTGCATGATTGTTGAGGTTGAAGTTTCTTCCTTTTTCGAAGGGACTTTTAGCCATTTTCTGTCCTCTTTATCTTTATTGCTGTTTGCACTGGTTCTGGGTTTACTTCCTGCTTTGTTCTTTGCTGCTGCTGCTGCAGCAGCTTTGACCAAAGCTATCCAATCCTCCAAAAAGGAAAAAATGGTAAGTAAGTATTAAAAGGTGCCTGAGACTCAAATAGAAAATACTCTTAAAAC
Organism: Pachyramphus minor; assembly: GCA_013397135.1. NCBI lineage: Eukaryota > Metazoa > Chordata > Aves > Passeriformes > Tyrannidae > Pachyramphus > Pachyramphus minor. The sequence goes on from VYXB01007051.1 coordinate 307,435, forward strand.
CCAGTGAAACTTCATCTAGAAATGTTCAAGAGCAGTTCAATTTATTTTTAAGGTTACTACTCAAAGACTGGTAAAATGAGTTTCCCAAACGGCCACAATAACCTTGAAGTACTATCAGAATGCCACGGGAATAAAACCAAAACTTAAAAACACCCACTGTGTGTAGAATTATGACTGCACACATTCCCTGTTACCTACTTTTTGTGCCATTGCTTTACAAACCCAGTAGCTCCCAAATCCAGAATACTGACATTTTTCTTACCCTTCTGGCTCTGAAATACCCAATTCCATAGCTGTTAAACTATTATGCAAAGCTACAGCCATCTCAAAGCTTGGTCCAGTTGCATAATTGGGCAGAGTTCTTCCTGAATTAAACTGATAAAGCAGGAATAACTCCTATCTAACTATACCTGCGTTTCTAGAAAACTACAGATAGCACTCTTTTATTCTTTTTGTATTATGTATTATAGGTTTCATCCAGTAATTTCAATAAAGTGCTCTATCATATAGTTTCACAGTCCATACTTATGGCAATAAAAATGGTATTTTTGATAATGGCTTATTTTGACCATACAGAAACAACGGAACTCAGATCCCCAATTTCTGGCATTTAGACCAAGTCAAGCCACCCTATATCAATGGGGACAACTAAATACTCCCAAGGCTGAGACAAGCTGCTTCCACGAGTTTGGAGCAATCGGACTCCTGCCTTATGCCTCCTAACTGCAAAAACCATAACTTGATCCTTTTGACTGAAGTATGTTTCTTTAATTCTCTATAACATCACGGCACAGGTTTTTCCCGTGGAGGAGTTACATGCGATATAAAAGGCAATAGCAATCAATGATCCACTAGGCAGAACTAAGCATCTGAGTGTTCTGAATGATAACTCATTTACTAAATGGCAATCTTGCCACACAAGTACTACCACACACAAAAAAAAGTATGAAAAAGGCTATATTTTGTCTAGTTACATGACTACTTCACAAATAGTAATCCCCCCCCCAAATTGCAGACAGATTCTGTTTTATACTGGAGTATTTCCTTATTGTTATGTCACCATGAGATACCTTAAGTAGTTTGATTTTACAAATCTTGTTTCAATGCAATTTTTCCCACTTGTTACGTGTAAGTCTTGCAAGTTTCTGTTCAACTAAGAGTTGTTCTGCCTTCACTGATGTATGAGAAAAGCATAACACAAACATAGAGCACTAATTCTTGTATCATGCTTTTCCTTTTCCACAGCTCAACACTTTTAAATAACTGCTTTACATGGGTTATGCTTCTACTTTGCATCAAACTACGTACTAGAAACACCCAACAGTTTTGATTCCTCTAAGATAAAGTGTTCCACGTCCACACTGTCAATGCAGCTGCACACACTCAGCAGCAAACTTTGGAAGCACTTTGGCAATGTTCACATAACAGGCAACTACCGAGGCCGTTCGGTGACATGCCAGCACCGACGAGCGTGTCTAAATGCCAGCTGCAGTCAATCAAAAGCACACATACCTCTTTTTTGGCCAGCCAAAACGAGCACACACATTAGCTCCAGTCCATCCAGAGCCTTGCCCATCCAGCAGGACAAAAAAAATGGATTGAGCTATTTATGGTGGCGAGGAATTAGGAGACCTGGAAGTAGAAGTCTTATACTGGACCCTGGCCAAGGGATGAAGAGGATCAGTAACATGGCTGGAGCTTGGGTGTTTTGACAAAAGTTGGGAAGGAAAGGAAGTGCAGCCTGCATCAAAATAGCTCCTAAAGGGCATTCCAATTTTCAGTCAAGCTAAACACCCTGAAATCAAAAGTTTTGAGAAGATACCAAGCTTCAAGGACCATGCTGAACCAAGTATCCTGTTCTACTGGCAGCTGTTTTGGTGCAACACTCAGAGGTTTTTGTTTGTACTTTATTTCATTGTTTGGATACTGTTCTTAAAACATGGAGCTTACAAAGGGTAGCAGGACATAACAATGAAGCAAACAAAGATTAAGTATTCAGAAGCCAGAGCAGAGACACATTAATTATGGTGACAGTTATACTTTTTTTCCTAGATTAACATGTAAATTTAAACTCAGTGAAGAGACCTTTGAGCAGTGCTGGGGGTCAAGATAATCTCAAGTGGTCCCTTCTAACCTAAACAATTTTGTGATTTTGACTTGGTCAGAAACTCTGTGGGTCCATTTTTATTCTAGCTCTGGAGTAAACATACAGGCACTAAAGTGAGACAGGTAATTCCTGCTTTTTAACCTTGAACTCCTGCTCAGTGACTGCTCAGCAGCACAGCTCCTGACATATGACAGCTTTAGCATCTAAGATGCTGAGGCAATTATATTTCTTTTGAAGAGCACAGGAACTCCTTCAAAAAGATCCATTTATGTGTTTTTCAGAATTTTTAGAAAAAAATTAACAAAACCATTTGCAAGTAACAGGGGGAGCCTAAAGCACAATATAGTATGAAGTTTTTCTCAGGGTAACAGTAAGCTATCTACTCTGTCAACCATAATAGCAGGACACTAAATACCATACATATCACAGAAACCAATCACAAATCTTTAATAGCAGGACATTTTCCCAGATCATTCAGTATACACAAAGCCAGTGGTCAAAATATAAACACATTAGAAATTAATAAAGCAAAATCAAAAAACTCCTAAGAGAATCAATCCCTATTTTCCCCCCATGTCCTGACATCGTCTCTCTATTGGCTGTAGTTGTGTAACTCTGCACCAGTTACTCTACACCATCCAGGCTGATTTCCCACTTCCCACAGTATCTCACTCCAGTGAGTTTCCCATTTACATATATAACTTAAAAAAAAGAAAAAAAAAATCAAAAATGTGCATTTCCTTCTCTTTTATTCTTACTAAAATTCATCTTTCAAGTAAGCTAAGAAAACTGACAGTAGAAAAGTAACGGGACACTATAGTTAGAAAATAAAACATTATCACTGCTGAGGAAAACTGTCATTATGCTAATTAGATTCACTAAATCAAAACACAGGAAATTGCACTATCAAGAAATACTTTAGTAGAAATTACCCAACCGCCTTTCACATCAATTGGCTGAAACACATGTATTTTAAAATATTCCTCTGTGTGCCCTTAATCCTGCAACAAGTTGGAAGGCAAAACCAGACTGATTTCTAAAATCCAACCCAACAGTAGAATTCACACACACACATCGATCTTCCTTCATCTGCCTAAAACCACCACCTTTTTGCTTCTCTACAGTACTAAGGATTCAGCTGTTTTTCCTCTCCTGGCACATCACAACTCCCACACACTCATACATACACATACACAAAACATCAATCTATTGACTGACTGATTCCACACCAAGCCTAGATTCCTTACCCTCACCTTTCAATTCTAAACAGTCTGCCCCATCTACATCTTGGCTCACATTGTCTCCTGTCACATCTTCTTTTTTTTTCTGGCCCATTGGCAAATCCATGCTTTTTCCTCAGCTTCCTCTTCCTGTGTGCCAAGTCCCCTCCCTCTCCTTCAAATCCCTCCTCAAAACTCACTTCTTTTGGTTCGATTTCCGTCACTAATCTCAGCTCCGGCGCTATCTGCTCCCTCTCGCGCGCCTGATTACATCGAAGATAAAACAAAAAACATGAAACAGAAAAAGTAAGTTATCCAAATACTTCACATGTGCTCTCACAAGGGCAGTCTCAAAATCCCCCTTTTTTCCTCTCTGTACTCTGTAAGCCACACATATCTGTGTGATTTCTATTAATTTGCTCTTATCTGCACAGCAACTGAACCTCGAGTCTCATTGCACTGAGACACGCAAATATTTCCCCTTTAAAAATTGTGCCTTTCCACCCTCACAGCTGAGTCTTATGAAAACACACGCTGCAACTCAAAAACAGTTTGAGTGTTATAGTGTTTACAATCTCTTCCTTCAAGTCACACTAAGCTCAAATCAAAGTATTAATTAATCTGTATCTCCCTCCGTGTAAATAAAATTCTGCATGCTTAGGACACACCTTCCAAAATGATCTTACATTTGTTACATTTGCTGATGCACTAAAACTGGAAGGATCTTAAGCTTATACTCGTCTCTTGAAAAGTATTTTTTTCTTTGGAAACAGACAAAAACCAAGTTATAGGTTTAAATTAAGCATGAAGCATTGGATCTGACAACTCTACTATTTTTCAAATCAATTTATTGTCCTGGCATTTTTTTAAGCTTTACATAAATTTTAGTAAGGGTTTTCTTATAAAATAAATAATGCAAAAGAGCAAAAAATTCCATTTGCATTTTAGGCTTAGACAAAGCTCAGTTTCAGATAATTGATTTGCAAACTAAATCTTAGATCATGTTTTCATTCTGAAATAACACAAAAATTTTTAGAAAAACAAGCATTTTACCATAGCATGAGATACGAGAAATGTTGTAGGAAAAAATTCTATCTTTGTCTTTGAAAGCTAAAGATCTTCAAGCTTATTTCTACTTTTGCAAAATTAAATGCTACAACTAGTGTCAATTAGCATTACAGGAAGCACAACTGGTGGTGTTCTTGCTTCAAGACAACTTAAAAATTCTAAATCCATCTTAGAAAGTGTAAATTTGTCCCCCTCATTCCCTTTCTTAAGATTTCATCAAAGCAGCCTACATTCAGCCCCTGAGATGCATGAGTGGCACCATAACTCTCAACTACTGAGAAAAATTAGAAATAATAGATGAGCTGGACTGCCACCATGCATGTTTGGACAACATAATGGTTGTGGAGAAATGGATTTACTATTTCTTTTTAAAGCTGAAAACACCCGTGGCCTAACAGTAACTCAATATTAGATACAACATCACTCCCTAGAAAAGCACAGGACAGAGCTGGGGACTTCTTTACACTGTCGCAAAAGGGTTGTTTCATTTCAGTCACAACCACATTACCCAAGTTTTGCCTTTTAAAAAAATGAAATGAAACACGGTAGTTTCCTAACTTACTGTCATACTGAGAGTATTCTATGAAATACTACACACTGGTTCAACAGAGTTACTGTAAGACTGCAGCAAGAAGCCAGGGTTAGTGTGACTATGGATTTCAGTTTAATCTCCTTCAGGAAGCAATTTAAAGTAAGGATATGCCTAGTGACTAAATCAGGTCCTCTACTTCACAGTCTCCCTCAACTTCTATTCAGCATCTTGCCTTTAACAGCAACTGGATATTACAAAAGATAAGAAACACTTATCTGTCCAAATGCCCAAAAGTTCTGATGTAAGGGAGAAAACCTTCAGTCATGTTAATAACATGTGGGCAAAATGATGTCACAGTAGTAAACCAAAGAGATGGAGTAGAGGATGGGGAATAAATAAAATTAAACAAAAAAAAGAGCAGCACAGACTGCTGACAAGCTAAAGCTTTCTCCTGAGGGACACCAGAGGGAGAAGTCACTGGATGCCCCTGGTTTTGTCAACTCTGCAAGACAAGACTCTGGGAACAGATTAGTCAGCAATGGAGTGTCCAGCAGCCAGGCATTTCAAGAGAGGCAAGGCCACTGAAGCAGCACACTCTGAGACATCATCCATAAACTGGTGAAGCAAGGCAGTGTAGGACCTAGAATAAAGACTGTAACCTAAAAACCAGTTGTGCTACATGAGTTACTATCTCAAGATATTAAAAAACAAAACAAAAAAACCAAACCAAAAATAATAAAAAAAAAAAAAACACCAAACCAGCAAAAAACCAAACAACTACATAAAACCTAAAACAGCAATACCTGAAGTATTCTTACCTGCCCTTTTGCATCCTCTGGCATAGACTTGATGTGCATCCTTTTAAGACACCGAATGACACCATCATAGAACTGTACTGTGAATGTTCCTAGAACATGATGGATGCAATCACCATGAGTAGTTAAGAAGCAAACACATCTCATTACCATGAAAGCTTTAGCAAAATGTTTTGTATGTTGTATGAACAGAGTAACCAGGTGTTACAGACAGCTGGGATCCAGACTTTTAAGGAAAAAAAAAAATTACAGCCTCAGTAAAACCCTCCTTTAATATTGTTGCTCTTTGTCCAGTTGAACAACTTCAAGCATGTTTAAGCTATTGAGTCACTTTTGCTCATAATTCATTGAAAGAATTATGTCATATTTAAGGTGTCACAGTAGGGACACAATGCAACTTACAGCCAAATCATCATTTGCTTTACACTACCATAAAAACTTCAACTTCCACTTATGTTCATTAGAAATACCACCACTGTGAAGTACTTCATCGAAGGTGTTCCTTTATTTCCCCATTTCTATAGGTTTTCTTCAATAAACAGAACTAAACCAGTCACAAAAATTTAAATATATCATTAACCCAAATCAACAATAGTATGAAATATTCCCAAGACTGTGAATCTTCTGATCCCTGATTAAAAACTCTAAGCAGATACAGATAAAATGCAAACTTAATATTAAATTTGATAAACAGAAACATTTTTACTTAATATTGAGGCAATGAGGAAAACTTTACAGGCATATCCCCTTTTTAAGCAGACTAAATTTACAGCAAAACATATGCAAACAGACCTTACCTATGGGCCTTACATGCACACATACCTTCTTTATTAATGGCTTCAATCTTTGCAGGGTAATATCGACAGTCTGTCCAACGAGCTAGGACTTCTTCTCCAGGTTTAAAATCCTATTTTATACAAATTTATTCATTAATATTTAAATTATTTAGATCTTTTTTTTTCCTCTAAAATGAATTAAACATTATGTGCTAGAGAGATTTAATGTAGGAAAACAAGTAGGACAGCTTGCGAAAGTCTAAGACAAAATAAATGTGCCACTTACAACAAATTCTTCATCATCTTTCAGGCCCTCTTTCCTTAATGCTGGTCGCTCCAAAGGTCGCAACCTATTGCTGTCCCAGTAAATCCACTCATCGTAGCGATGACTCCAGCGTTCAAAATGGACCAACATCTTCCCCTCTTCATAATCTATCTTCTCAATACGAGATGGATACCTTGAACAATAAACATAAACTGGTAAATCTCAAAGGTTTGTTTCTTATTTTAGATATAACAGTGCTTACATGACCATCCAGAAAGTTGTAATAAACACCTTGTACTGAGAACTCTCCAAGTTTGAAAAAAATTAAGTTACTAAATTGGTAAGATTTAGTTCAAGAACTGATAGACATCAGTGAAAATGGGAACAAGGCAGAATTCAGCTCCTTCTGCCCTTCACAGAAGTATTGAAACAGATTCAGAAGTGCAAAGAATCTCAAAAAAAAAAGTTAATTAGATCATTAATTTTTTTACCAGGGTTTATATTAGGGATGATCTAAAGTTAACAAAGCATGTATTGAAAAGAAAGACCACAGTCAAAGACAGTTGCCTTCAGCTTTCGCAACCTGTTTTTCTAACCAAGTGCTACTGTGGAGCAATAGTAAGAGAGCAGAGCCTGAGTGACCAATTCCCAGCCCTACTGCAAATTCCATCAGCCAGAAAACCAACAACACAGGAACCCTGTCAATATCATCAATTTTGAATACTTTTTCTCCAAAATACTGACTGCACTGTTAAAGGAGTCTCTAACACCATGTTCTGATTAAAATACGAGTTTTCAAGAAGCACAAGCTTTCCTTATTTCCTAGTGACTAAAACTGGGCAGTAAAACAAAAGGTGTCAATCTCAATTTGCTCCTTGCTTTCTTCAGCCCTACTTCTTAACTGCAGGGATGTACACAGCTTTCCAACAGTTAAACACTTCAGGAGCTGCTGATTATGAATAACTGATTTTCTAGGTTACTACTTCAGCCACATTTCACCCTCACATCGGAATTCACAGACAGGACAAGTTCTTGTTGCATTTCTCTCGTCCATATATTTCAGAAAAACAAAATATATTCATAGCCATTCCTGAAGTTCCCAACTTCTCCCCCACAAAGTCTTAGTCTAGAACCGTAGACTCTCATTTGCCACACTACTAACAAAATCTTTTTCAAGACACTTCAGGGGTCTTCTTTCAGAGAAACAACAAGATCAAGCCCCTTTCCCCTCTCTAGCAGACTGACAACCACACTCTAACAAGAATGGTAAAACTGATGATCTACTGCATCAAAGCAGAAAGTAAAACGCATAGGTCAAACCTGAATCCCAGCAGCAGCATTCTGGTTTAACTTCAAACAACCACCCATATGCTGCTAAATTTAGGAATTTTATTATAAAATTCTCTACTATTTTTCTCATCTTCCCTAGTGTTCCAGTTTCAGACTTTTTACAACTACACACCAAGTCTCAGAATAAGCAGGAAGAGGAGGACAGCAGAGCAAAAAGTAAAGTTACTGCTCCTAGAGCAAACCTGTGAGTAACAATGCTACCAAAAGGATGACACAGAAAGCATTTATCAGAGGGAAGGAAGCAGAAAAGCAAGAGGACAGGAAGTCAACTTTGTAGCCAACAAAAAGGAGAGCTTGTGCTGCAGCAGCGAAATGGAAGCCAAGAATGATACTTTCTCAGCACAGTTAGAAATTTTAGGTTTATCAGATGCCAGACACCTAGTGACGCAAAACTATGGTTATTGTACAAAAATCAGCTGAAAGACAGAATTCTCCTTTTCCTACACATCTCCAATGCAAACACTTTGTCCCTGTTATGGTGCTTCCCTCCAGCAGTTCCCTTGCTGTGGCCAGGAGCTTTCCCTGGTCAGCAGCAGCCAAGTCACCATTCCAAGCACTGTGAGAAGACAACAGAAAGGACAAACCAGGAAATTACAGTACAATGTCTTGGAAAAAGAAAACTGAGTAAGAGGGGAAGTAAAATACAGCGCAGAGTTTAGAGACAAATATTTCAAAATTAAGATAGTTTTAAACGAAAATTCAGCAAGCCAAGAATCAAGAAATACAGAAAATAAAAAGAGCAAAGCTAGTATGAGTTAATAAAAGAAGATATGAAAAACATTAAGTCTCATTAGAGATCACCCTAGAGAGGAAATGCAGCACAAGGTACTTATCAGTTAATTTCCCTTTCATAAAAACCATTTCTGCAATCAAAATCTTTTATAATTTATGTTTCTCCAATGTATCTTAAGAGAGTGGTTGCAAGATGAATAGACAAAACCTTCAGTCCCCAGAGATGGAACCACTCAAGCCATGTGTGATTGGTTATTAGGCAACCCAAACACAACTTTGTATGGATTTTGCAACAAGCTATTATTACCCTCAATATCTACTAATATCAGCCACACGATGTGCCACGAATACATACAAACAGTAATATTTCACAATACTGCTCCCACAGTGGAAAAGGGCAGAACATACACATTGCAGAATTTACTATTGCAAATTCTACATGCACAGAAACATCTTTCTGGTGCTTTTGCACTTTTACTGAAAATAATCAATTTCATAAATTAAAAAGATTAATATGAAGATGCTTACATCTCGTACAAGTTACAAAGTTACATATGCAGAAGTGCTACAACAGGGGATACAAACATCATTCTTTACAGTATCAAACCATAAAGATGTCCAAGGCCGAAACAACCTTCCAGTCAGGTTAAATCCCCCAGCAAGTACTGCACACCAAGTGATCAGAATGAAACTAACGTACAAATAGATTTGCCAACGTTTAATCAGCACAAACCATGAAAATCAAACAGACCAGCCCACTGAAATTCAATAATCAAAGTGTTCTTTTTGGAGGAAGAAACAATAACCTGAAAATTTGGGGTGTGTTTTTTAAACAGGATGCTGGAAAGGGTATCTACTTATCACAAATGAAGTTTCATCCAAATTTATTTTTAAAGAGAGGGCAGGGGAACTGCTGTTAGTTGATGTATCTACCGAGTTTGCACATTGCACGCTCTCCATCAGCAGGTTCCAGTCTTGGTGATTCCAGTCCATTAGAGCTACACAATTCTTTGGAGAGCTTCAGAATTTAATATGGCTTACAAAGCTTACACTGTGAAGCACTGGTCAGGCAATGATAGTGTTCTAACATTCATGTAAGACAAATTCATTGAAAACTGCCCATTTTCGTTTCTTGACAGTGCAAAAAAAACCCCAAAACCCAAACTATTTTATCCACTATTTTATCCACTCAAGACACAGTAACAGCTACACAGAGAGCTGTTTTAATTTTTACATCATCATCTTCCCTTTAATCCGTCAAAAGTGATCAAAAAGTGGTGAATTGCCCTGTGAAATGGGACAACAGGAATTTCAAACTGTAAAAAAGGATGCAAGAACATTAGTAAATTTGCCCAAGTTTGCACCTACAAAGTCTACAGTTCGCACCTTCACAATACTGACAGAAAAACTGTTTCCTTCTACCTCAAAAGGATATAAAACTGAATACCTTCTGTTCTGACTTCTCACAAATAGTGTTCTGGTATCTGCAAAATCTGCAAACACGTATTTCTAGGTCCCTAGCTTATATATATTTGTATATATATATAGTATTCAATCAATATAAAGCAGAGTCTTCACCATCCTTTCAAATGCCTGTCAGGTTACCCAGTCACCTGAAATCTAAAGCAAGGGCTGTACCAAGTAAGATTTCCCAAAGACTTACAGGGAAAGATTTTTTTCCGTACTGAAGGAAAAAATAAAATCCCTCCAGATAATCAAATACATCAACTAACCTATTTTAGTGAGCTGCTTCCATTTCAGAACAACAAGGGCCTGTAGTATCTGTACTTCCCTCATTACCTCAGAGTTTAGATCAAGCAAATTAATAAAGAACTATGGTCTCAGAAATACAGGGTTGTTTTCTTCAAAGCAGTATCGGCAACTTATGGGACAACCAGTAGAGAGCTAGAGGCCCAAAAGACACAGAAAGACAGAAAAAAAGCATGAGATGCATCTTTAAATACACCAGCTTTGCAGGGCCAGTGTCCTATTTGTGGGAGCTGACAGCTTAAGAACTGTCCTACACACGGACATGCACTTGCAGGTATGTGCAGCCTTACTGCTGTTTCATTTGTTTCCTCAGTGAGAGGTGGGAGGGTTATGCACATGTATCAGTTTTTGTATGAGATTACAGATAATTCATTTTGAGAGGGATCTCAGAAAGCCTCTAGACCAATCTCCCTCTCAAAGCAGGGTCAGTTATGGGATCAGGTCAGGTTTTCCTATGTTTTATCCATCCCAGTCTTGGAAAATCTCCAGTGTTGGAAACTCCAGAAACTCTTCGGGCAACCTGACCCAGTGCTTGACTATCCCACGGGAAAAGAGATTCTCCTTGTACCCAATCTAAATCTCTCACTTCAATTTATGCCTGTTGTCTCTTGTCCTCTAACTACCTGTACAGCTTGGCCAAGTAAATCTTCTTGATTACACCCTTGTAGGTGTTGGAAGGCTGACATGGGACTCCTGAAGCCTTCTCCAAGCTAAACAAGTCCAGTTTCTTCACTCTCTCTTCACAGGTCATATATTACAAGCCCCTGATCATCTGATTTACTTAATAATTTTCTATTTCAGAATTTTCAACGCCATCCCATTCACTATCTGCTGATAGATGATCACACCAATTTTGATTAGAGCTGCATTTCATAGTTTGCTTTAGTGAATTTAAATGTAACAAGTGGTACAAATTCATTACGTAAGACAATGCCCTGCAACAGCACAACTGCTGCACCTGATAAAGCTGCAATTGCAGCTACCTCCACAATAAAGCAAAAATAAACACACTCACTGACAGCCTGTCTTTGCTGACCAGTTTGACCTGGCTTTCTTCTACTCTGTCATGGTACATGATAAATGATACCTGTGACCCGATTGCTCTCTGCAAAAACTTCATTTAAAACTATGGGGCTTTTAAGCAATAAATAGTCACAGTACAATGGCCTCTCCAAAGTTTACAGATCGTAAACAGGACATCAGATTCCATGAGATGAATATCAGCAATTACTACAGAGTTGAAAATTTCAGACCTGTAAAAGTGCCTCAGAAAGCAAAAACATACTTTACTATATTTTTTTCTCACATCTTCTAGAAGCCTTTCTTGATTAACATTTTAACTGGTCATGAACAGTGGATCTTTAAATGACAGCAAGCTTTCAGAAAAATGGAGGAAAAAATAAAACCCTTTCAAAGGCTATTTTTCAGCAAGTGTTCTCAATTTGTCACTTGCAGAAAGACTGAGCTAAGCAATATCACTGCTCTTCAATTTAGCTTTTGTTAAAAAATATAAAGAGATTTCATGTAAGTTCAGCAACTTTATTTTCTTTGAAGTCTGTATTTATGCATGCAAATCAAGAGAATGCATACAGATTATATATAGAAAGAATTTTAAAAACATCCACCACCCCCTCAAGCAACAGAAAGCTAAGAAAAAAAAAATCACATGGAGTATTATTGCAACCCATGTCACCCTAATAATAACACGACAGGAGACTTTCTGTCACAAGCCATTTAGTTCTGCATATGAACATTAGTTCATTGGAAACAGAGTTCTGCTTTCAGTCCTGCTGCAACTGCAAAATTTCCATTATTAAATTTCTCCTCCTGTACATGGCACCACAAAACTTCACATGCATATAGAACTTGACCTGTTCTACCTGGTGCTACAGATGATGAATCAATTCCTAGAAAGTTCAGGATAAATTCTATTCTTCCTGAAAACACCCAGCAACTCAGTTGCAGAGCTTGTGACCATGGCCCATGCCTGACAACCCAAACCCACACAACAACTCCAGAGCTGACACTCCCCTATGAAAACACTGGGCATATCTGACACAAACTATACAGTGGATATTCAGTGATATTATTTTTATATACAATTAAGCTGAAGCTATTTTTACATATTCATTTTTGTTACCTAGTTATATTAACCAATTGTCTCTTGTCACAGAAGATGTTATAAAAAGTTGTATTGAAATTTTTTAGCACTATTTGGATGTTTTCATTATCCTGGTATTCAGTTATAGAAACAGTATGTTGAAAACCCACTTTACATCAACAGGTAAGAACAAGAACTGTTCTGTAAATCAACTCTTTTAGAGTCCATTGATTAAAACCAACAATTCTGCTATAATTAAAATCAGAACTCTACAGATAAAAAGTTTGACCCAACTTTTTATACAGAGCATGTCACTGCTGGAGCAAATGCGTCAATTATACACAGATTTGTCTCTCACATCACTTGGAGTTAAAGGATCAGATATTTACAGGAGCATGCTGAGCTCTCCAGGAATGCAGCACAAAAGCAGGTACACACTGATACATTTCCTGGCCCTAATAAATCAGAGAGCAGCTGAGAAAAAATTTCTGGGTGGAAGCATCAATTTCTTCTGTCATCTGCTTTAACAAAACCAGGGATTTTTCAAACTGAACTAGCATGGCCAGCACACATCATCAAATTAGTCCACTTGCTTTAATAAAATTTGGACTAACAGTTTATTTCATAAGAACAGCTCCTTTCACAACACGCATGCTGTGCAGCGTGGTCCTTGTGCCCACAATTCCCATTTTACAGTCTGAACTCACAATATGCCTGGGTGGTTGCAGAATCAGTTTTAAGCACTTCATCCTCCAGCTGTTTGATACAAACACAGCTGTACTTGCCTATCGCATGCACTGCAATTAAGGATGTCTTCTTTTTTTTTTTTACACCAGTTTTGTGAACCTATGAAGTGTGATAACTAAATACAGAACAAATCTCCTTCCATGCCTTCAAATGAAAACAAAAGAAGTCTTTGGTCATGGAGGTTTCCCACACTGACACACGGACTACCTCAGCCATGACAGTGCACTCCACACTACTCCAGAAATGCTCTTTGCTTACTACAGCTACACAAGCAGCCAAAAGCAAACAAACAAAAAAGTTTACACAGAAAAGTTTAGTTTGATTTCTGAAGAGAGAGTAGTTTCCTAAAAACGAACAGTGTTAATGGACTTTGGTGGAAACTCATAAAGTTCACATGTGAAACAGTCGATTAGTAGGTGCACCTAGTCACATAATCAGATATCAAAGCACACAACATACACAAAATAATTACGCTCTCAGCAAATGCACAATGTCTTCCATACCATTTCTGTAAATAGTCCAGTGCTTCCAAACGAGCACCAATCTCAAATGTGATTCCAGGACGATTTGGAGGCTTTTTACTCATCTTGATATTTTCTTTTTCACCACCTTTGAAGGAAGAAAAAAGATGCATTAAAACACATAATGTTGCCTAAAATGTGTCACTGACAGCAAATGTGTTCCAGAGGGTGGAAAAATATGTCAAATTTTGATCCTGACTTTTCATTTAACTGCCTAGCTTACAGAAATGTAGTCAAGGCCCAAAGAAGGCACTGAAGAAACATTCATAGGTACTTTTTTTGAGATTTCTTTCCCTAAAAAAAAAAAAAAAACAACTGTCATCAATCTTAAGTGAAAAATAATAGGAAAAAAAAATCTGATAGTCATCTCTGGAACTGTACTACACTGTAATTCCTTGTCATCCTATTGGAGCAAAATTTTAATTTACTTGTAGTCAACATGTGTGCTCTCCTTGGGTGCAGAAAATAATAAAAACTAAGAGAAACTTACCTTAACAAGAATAGGTAAGCATGGCCTAAAGGACAAGCAAAATGAAAACTAGCACCAAAAAAAAAAAAAAAAAGCCATCTGCAGCCTTTCTGTGCACTCTGGAGTCGCACTCCAGACTGAGCAAGTTTCACTGACAACTGGCTTCTAATTTTATTGTGGC
>VYXB01007051.1:322559-414413 GCA_013397135.1 Pachyramphus minor
ATTACGGTGACATTCCGCTGTGCCCTCTGAGCTCCCCCGAGCCCGGTGCCGGGCAGGGGCGCGGGGATGCGGGGCCGGAGCCGCGGCGGGAGCGGCACCGGGACCCCGGTCCTGCGGCGGGGCTGCACCACCAGCGCCCGGGAGCACGGACACAGCGAGGGCCCCGCGCCCCGGCCCCGCGGGGGCTCCGCGCTCGGCGCTCNGGGACACCGCGCTGGGCATACTGCCTTAGGGCCACTGTGCCAGGGACACTGGGCTGCGATGGGGACACTGCACTGGGGATACCGGGCCGGGGGATACTGCTCTGAGAACAGTGCTCTGGGGACATTGTGCCATGGACACCGGGCTGCCCTGAGGGCACGCTGGAATGGGGACGCTGTTGGGGTCACTGCACTGAGGATACTGCCTTGGGTACACTGGGCCGGGCACACACGGGGATAGGGATCCTGTGCTGGGGATGGGGACACTGTGACAGTAACACCGGGTGCCCAGGGGACACAGGGCTGGGGACACTGCTCTGGGGAAACTGTCCTGGGGATGGGGACACTGTGCCAGGGACACACTGGGATGCACTGGGGACACTGGGCTGGGAACACCACCTTGGGGACACTGGGCTGGGGACACCCTGCGATGGGGACTCTGTCAGTGTTGTGGCTGTCCCCAGTGTTATCACGCACCGTCAGCCTCTGTCGTAGCAACAGGGGAGACCAGAGGGCAAGAAAGATGGTGAAGGGTCTGGAGCATCTCTTCTACAAGGAAAGGTTGAGGGAGCTGGGGCTGTTCATTTGAGAAGAGACAACTGAGAGGGCATCTCATCAATGTCTGAGTATCTGAAGGGAGGGTGGCAAGATGACGGAATCAGTCTCTGTCCGGTGGTGCTGAGCAATTAGACAAGAAGCAACAGGCAGAAACTGATGCACAGGAAGTTCCACCTGAATATGAGTAAGAACTTCTTTACTGTGCAGTGACTGAGCATTGGAACAGGTTGCGCACAGAGTTTGTGCACTCTCCCTCCCTGGAAATATTCAAGAACTGTCCGGACATAATCCTGTGCCATGTGCTCTAGGATGGCCCTGCTTAAGCAGGGAAGCTGGACCAGATGACCCACTGTGGTCCCTTCCAACCTAAGCCGTTCTTCGATTCTGTGAGAAAGACAAAAAGGGGTAAAGGTGACTACCAAGGTGGCTGCAGGGGTGCCATAGCCAGCAGCTGGTGGCCATAGGAAAACCCTGACAAGCCACAGCAGCCTCATGGAAGCCTATCTTTTCCTCACATTTTTGCCCATGAAACTGGCTTTAGCTGACCCACAGATTTTCTCACTTTTATTCATTCCAGCCTCCCCGCATCCCTCTGGGAGCAGGGGTGAGTGAACAGCTGCGTGGGCACTTGGCTGCTGCTGGAACCACCCCACTGCTGTGCCTGTGGCACTCAGAGTTGTGGTGACTGGTCTGTCTGTTTTTCACAGCTGTTAAGCTGCTACTTGCTATTGCTGGTCCCAGTGCTGAGTTATTTGTTCCCTCTCTTGCTGCACATTAAGCTTCAAAGCTTCTGCATGGCTGCTGTCAGCTCTTGCTGTTTGCTGTGCTGCTTATCACTGTGTTCTGCTCTGCCTGGGAGACCTGTGATAAAGGCAATGACCATGAGCCAAGTCTGGCGTTCAGCCCCTGCATTGCTGCCATCCCAGTGCCCAGGGAACCATCTCATGGAGACATTCTTTCTCTTCTTCTCCAGGACAGGTGTTTCCAAGCTTGTAATGGCAAGACCAGCATCATCATATCCCCATGGATGTGATCAGTAAGATAACTGTCAAGTTTCCACCAGCTAATAAAAAAGCTTTCTTAAGCACAGTACATTTCTGGAAACTGCATATTCTGGGTCACAGTCACCGTGTGAGTCCTCTCCACTGAGTGACCTTAAAGAACTTTTTCCAATGTACCGAGTTTGTGTGGCAAGATTTTGGTAGTGGGGGACCACAAGGGAGGCTTCTGTGAGAGATTGACAGAAACTTCCTTCATGTCCAACAGAGCCAATCCCTACCAGCTCTAAGATGGACCTACCACCATCAAAGGCCAAGCCCATCAGTGACAGTGTTTTGCCCCTGATGGTAACTGGTGAGTGATCTCTCCCCATCCTTATCTTGACCTAGGAGACTTCTGTTATATTTTCTCTCCACTGTCCAGCTGAGGAGGGGAGTGACAGAGCAGCTTAGGTGGGCACCTGGTGTCTGGACAGGGTCAACCCACCACAGTTCCTAAACAGCAGAAGGATGGTTTGCGTGGTAGCCCTTGGGCCTGTCCGAAAAGTACCAGCTGTAAGAAATGCTCTGTTCATCTGCAGCCTCTGGCAGAAAAAACCTGGAAAGATCCAAGGGTGACCTCTGAGGTTCTGGAGCTGGGGGTATCAAGTGTTCAAGGTGCTTGTGCTGCACTAGATGTTCACAGGAAGGGTCACCTCTACACATCAGCTACATGGAGTAAGAGGGTAGGATTGATCACACAGTGGGCTTGAATGAGGAAACCCTGGTGCCCTTGAATGCTTGAGATTCTTGAATGGAAGAGATCACCATTGGGCCAGGGGGCAGAGATTTCAGAGCATCATCTGAGGAGGTGGCTCAAGCCCCAAAGTATAATAAATAGCAGAAGGTGAAAGGCAATATGCTCTATTTGCCAGTGGATCCCCTTGTGTTGTGCAAAACCATCTGATGTGCTCCACACAGCAGCTTTCTACAAGTCATGGACCAAATTAATTGACTGGACTTGTATGAATCCAGACTAAGGGAATTACATCTGTGCATATGTCAAAGGATGAGAAAGGTGGTCGTCGTTGATGGTGATGACTGAAGAATTTAGGATCTGAGTGTGGAGCAAGGGGTGGAGATTGTACTGCATCCAACTGGGATGGAATTAACTTTCTTCATTGCAGCCCATGTGCTGTCATGTTTGGGATTTGTAGCTAAAACAGTGTTGATAACACACCAGTGTGTTGACTGTTGCTGAATAACACTTGCCTAATGTCAAGGCTTGCTTTTTTTTTTCCCCCACTTGTCTTCCCCAGCAAGTAGATGGGGGGTGGGCAAGAGATGGGGAGGGGACAGACCCAGGACAGTTGACCCAAATTGGCCAAAGGGATATTCCAGGCCACAAAACATTGACCTCAGTGAGAAAAGCTGGGGCAGAGGAAGAAGAATGGTGGGGCTTTAGTCTTCCAAGGTGATTTTTGCTGGGAGACTCTCTGGGTATAGGTCTGCTGGTGGGAAGTAGTGAGTGATTGCCTTTCATTGCTTGGGGGTTTTGGGTTGGGTTTTTTGGCTTAGGGTTTGGGGTTTTATTTTGGTTTTTTGTTTGTTTGTTTGTTTTTTGTTTTGTTTTGTGTTTTTTTTTGTTTGTTTGGTTTTTTGGTTTTTTTTTTTTTTACTCTGGCCCATTTATTAAACTGTCCTTATCTGGATCTACAAACATTCCTGGGGGTGCGGGTTGACAGCAGCTCAATGTGAGCCAGCGTGTGCCCACATGGCCAACAAGGCCAATGGCATCCTGGCCTGGATCACCAATAGTTTGGCCAGCAGGACCAGGGCAGTTATTGTCCCCCTGTACTGGCACTGGAGAAGCCACACCTTGAATCCTGTGTTTGGTTTTGGGCCCCTCACTACAAAAAGGACATTGAGGTGCTGGAGCGTGTCCAGAGAAGGGCAGGAGCTGGGGAAGGGTCTGGAGCACAAGTCTGATGAGAAGCAGCTGAGGGAGCTGGGAGTGTTTATCGCAGAGAAAGGAAGGCTCAGGAGGGACCTTCTCACTCTCTACAACTCCCTGAAAGGAGTTTGTAGCGAGATGGGGTAGGTCTCTTCTCCAAGGTAACAAATGGCAGGACAAGATGCACCAGGGGAGGTTTAAACTGGATATTGGGAAAATTTTTCTCACAGGAATGGTGGTCAAGCATTGGAATAGGCTGCTCAGGGAAGTGATGGAATCACCATCCCTGAAAGTGTTCAGAAAAATGTGTGGATGTGGCAGCTGGGGACATAGTTTAGTGATGAACACAGCAGCCCTTGGATAATGGGTGGACTTGATTATCTTAGAGGTCATTTCCAACCTTAAGGACTCTATGATTCCCACTTTTGTTCTTTCTATTTTCTCCCCTGTGCCACTGCTGGGGGAGTGAGCGAGTGGCTGTGTGGGTGTTTGGCTGCTGATTGAGGTCAACCCATCTGCTTCATTTAATCCCTGTGAGGCTGCCTCCCACTTGAAGAGTCTTTATAAGCAGACTGTTCAGTAGGATATTTTAAAGTATTTGCTATGGTATTTTTTTTCTTCCTTTGATTTTCCCATTACCATTTTCTGGAAGGTGGTGGCAAACAGGAGAGACTGAAGGAAGAAAGAGGCTTGAAGAAAAACAAAGCAAAAAAAAAAAAGAAAAAAAAAAAGGAAAGGAAACGAGAAGTTTTTTCCTTTTTTTACTAAAGAAGTTGCCATTATATTCATTCAAATTCTTCAATTCTTACTGCCCTGAGTGTAGTTTTGATGCAGGCTTTTGTTTAGAGGGATTGTTACAGGATGGTGAAGGTTGTTATGCAGGGAATGAGATCTCTCTGAGTGGGAATGAATGTGCAGCATCAGGATACCATTCGAAAAGTAACGGTGCTTCTGTCCAAGGAGAGAGAGGTGGGGGAGACAGTGAGGATGGGGCTGGGTATGTGGGGTGATTGAGCCATGCTTGTGACTGCCAGAGGCTGTGTGGGTTATACTGTGGTCTGAGAAGGGCTCAGAGCAGTGTGTGACATCTCACTGCTGAGGGAGTTGGGAAAGGGAGGCAGAGCTGACAGAAGATTGCAGAGGCATAGCAAGCCCCAGGTATTTGGTAATATGGACATCTGGACACTCAGAGAAGGGCACAGGAGGGTGAGCCCATATAATCCCCTGCCCTGGCAGTTCCCAGGAGCAATCAGCCCATCAAAGGCCCATTTCCTTGAGTTCAGAGGAGCTCAGGGGCAAAATGGCAGGTGGGAACCAGAGGTAGGACTCAGAGGAAGGGACACCCAATGCAAGGTGCTATGTGTGACTCCTACCACACTGCCTTCAGAACACCAGAAGTCCACTTGTGGTCCAGCAGTCCAGGGTAGCATTTCATTGCACTCTTATCAGAACATTTACAAAAACAAGGAGCCCTAGCCAGTGTGCCCATTTCTTTGCTGCCATTTCATAAATACCAACACCTGTCCTGGTAGCCCCCTGTGGGCACCCACAGCCTCTGGTGGCCTTGACTTGTCTATCCCAACACCTCCCCATCACTGTCCATGGTCCAGGACCCCATTTCAGCTACGCTCTTCCACCATAAAGCAGCAACTTTGGCCAAGAACTTTTCTTATTCTTGTAGCACAAAAACATATCTGATATTTAGCCTTGTCTCATAGGAAAACAGGGTTTACATGGCTAAATTGTCTGTGCCTTCCATTTTATCTTTCTTCACTTTCTCCTAAAACTTCTGCCATACTTCAAGCTTGACAAGAGAGACGTCTCATCACATTATCCCAACCCTTCCTGTTAAAATGCTCAACTGGGTAGGGGAGATCAACAACGTCAACCTCACCATGATGGAAAGACTTGGTGCTTCTTTTCCTTCAGACACCAAAACTTGACAAGGGAGAGGTGCAGGAAAAGAGATTTCACTACTTCTGTAGTGTTTAATCTTGTCACGAAGTATGTCTTTAGCATCGTGAATATTATACAGACCATAAATTGGAAACCAAACTGGATAGGAGATTTTATCTTGCCAGTCAGTGACTCACTGAGACTTGGAGGGGGAAGAGAGGATTTCATAATCAGCTGAGCATGAGCTCATGATATGCTGTTGATGCTGAAAAGACTAATGCAGTCTTTGCAAAGCACATGCACATGGAAGCACAGAGTAGGAGTAGAGAGGTGACATTATCGCTGCACTTGGCACCAGTATGTTGTTATTAAAATAACTTACTTTTCAGAAAATCCATCCAAAAACTGGAAGGGTTCAGGAAAGGTCTGGGAGCATGATTAAACACCTGAGGGGAAAAAATATATTATGGTGAGAAACCCAGACACCAGTTTGTTTATTTTGCCATTTATTTTTTCTTGTGGGCGATTGTGTCAGTCCATAAAAGAACCACTTTAAATGTCAAATATTACAATCATGAGGTGACAGCAGAATAAAGCAAAATTGTTGCTTTTACATTTATTACAGTAGAAAGACATATTTAAGATGACTGCTGGTGCTTGTATTCAAACGGTGCTTGCATAGTCTCAGTCTAGCAAAAGTGCAGCAGCACCTCTGCCCTACTCTATCCATCTGTGTAAGCAGCTTGGTCATGACCTGCTCTGCTCTGTCATTATCTCTCCTTTTTCTGCTGCTTCCTTGGTCTACTCTGACACCACGCCTGACAACAAGTTGCTGTGTCCTCCTCTTCAGTTTCTCTGCCCTTCTTCTTTCATCCTTCCCCTCCAGAAATTCCTCTCTCCTTTGTGAAGATTTCCACTGTCTCACCAAACACTTTTCTTTCCCTCTTAAAGCCCTTGATTTTCCAGAAGCTGGGAAATACCCTAAAGTGGATGAGTTTCGTAGCAGCTGGCCTTGTATGGGAAAAGAAAGGAGTTCCCACCCATTGCCATGGACACCAAACAAAATAGTAACCACATGGGTTTGGGATAAAAACCCCATTTTTTCCCAGTTTTGAAAGATACTCAAACTGGACATTTTTTACTTAATTGCTCACTGGTTCTTTGCAGAGTGCCTTTAACACAATACATGATTTCTCTCAGAGAGCTGGCTGTTAGCTGCATTTCCTTGCATGCTGGAGAGGTGACGTGAACCTGTGAACTAGAAGAAAGGTTTCCTACTGGCAGTATTTTAAGGGTGAAGTACAGTAAGGTGAGGATGCTAAGGAATAAGACCTGCTAAAGCCATATGAGTAATGAAATTTGCGTTTATCAGAGTTCCAACATTAGTGAAAGAGTCCCAAATCCATGCAAAGAAAGAGAAGAAAGAGCAAACATTTACATTTGATGGGGTTAAAGGGAATCCTTGAGGCAGAGGTTGCTGCTGACCAGAGTGGTACCCCCTGATGCTCTGCATGGCTGGAAGGGAGCAGATACCTGTTTTGGATGCAGGCAGCTTTGCTGTGTCATGTTGCAGCCTTGTTAAACCACTTTCTATGTATCACTTGATATTTCTTGGGGGCACACTCAACATTTGCTGTGCTATGAATATTTTTTTGCAATGAATGTTAGATCTCTTGAGATGTAATTGTACTTTTGCCTTGAAAACAGTGCTGTGCAATGCATCACTTACTTCTGCCTTACATATTGCAGCCATCTGTCTTGGACTGTGTTTTGTTTTTTAGGGGAGATCCTGTAGATTGAAACACATCAGTAAATATTTTACTGAATCTTCTTTTAAAGCCTTGATGAGACCAGTGCTGAACAAAAGCTATACTAATCGTACCTGCTCTATGCACTGATTTCCTAGGTTATTTTCCTGTGAGATTTAAATTCAGCATATACTTCATGGAGGATCAACAGTTCCCTTGGCTCACAAACATGTCTCAGTGGTGAATTCTTCATGGTTTGCCATTTCTCAGAGCAGATCTCAGGGTGGGTAAGGAATGTCCTGCCAAGAGGACGGCAGAGAGACAACTGATAAGGCCAACTGTGTAAAGACAGGCATGTTAAAGAATGTTATTAGAGTATCACTGTCAGTTGTTATATCTTCATTTATGCCTCACTACGTTTGATTTACTGTAGAAATGATCATGACATCAGTATGATCAGTATTTTGCCAGTACTGTTATCTCAGGAATGAGTGGTACCAACAACTCTCAGCTACAGGTTTTCAATATATATAAAGCATGTTATGATCCTTTATAATCACGTTGGCCAAAAGCCTTCACAGTACATTGGTACAAGACCTTCTGGTCCATGTAGATCACATCAGGACTGTCACAGAAACTGCACAGGTTCTCAGGTACAGTGAGCAGCAGTGCAGCACCACCTCCAGAGAAACATTGGTTTTCATTTTGGGACTCAAAATGTCACCAGGAAACTCCTAACCAAAGACTGAGATTTTATGTGTCCAGTTAGAGCACCTACAAGGTCCCTAAAGCTGCATGTATCTAAGTGGCCTGTTCAGCTTTCAGCCCCCAAGGTGCTGCTATGCAGGTGGTCTGTCCAGCATTAACTGGAAGACAAGGTGACATGGAAGACAAGGAACGTGGGCAATCAAGTCTTCACCATGTTTTATGGTTTCTTCCTGGGTTGACCACGTAGTGATGTGTTTGGACATGACCTTTTACACCCTTCAGAGCTGAGAGTAAGCAATCTCCCCATACTGTCCTACCTGCTTTAGTCCCTCTCCTTTCTCTCTCAGTCTGGGTGTCCTAAAATGTATCATGTAGATTTGTTCTGGAAGGCTGATGACCTGCTAGCTTAGGAACAAGCCATGCACCATTCACACCTGCCACATCAAACCTCTTCCCACTCATTCTCCACTCAGACCAGTGATCAGTTCATTAATGTTTCTAGTCTCTCCAAATAAGATGCTGCTGGAGCGCAACTGGCCAGGAGCTGACTCTGCCCTGACTGCTTCTAGTCACTGCAGACATTGCAGTGTGCTGATTCATGGACTTTCTTCATGCTTAATAAAAATAAGTCAGACAGCTTTTAGTACAGATTTGTGTGTTCATTGCTTTTCTTAGTGTTCCTACCTTCTTGTTCAGTACAGTCAGTTCTCTTTGTGAGGAGAACTGTGTTTGTGTAATGAAGACCCACCTGAGTTCTATTAGAAACCTTGACTAAATTCTGCTTTGGCTGATGGATTTGAGCCTCTTCCTTTTGTTTTCTTTCTCTGATGAAAGTTTTAAAGCAGTATTTTCAGATGCAAGGTCAGAGAGCCACAGACTCTAATGGAAGCACTTCTTTTATTTTCCCGATATCTACTATTACTCTGCTCATGATGTGGCATTTTCCCATGTCAACATCAAGTTAAATATCAAGGAAATTCCCCCCTGCTACCATATAATCAAAGAGCAAGGAGATACAATACAGACTGGTCATGGCTTTGTACAGAGAAATATCATTGTACATTGCAGGTTTACTTGATTTAGATCTTTTTTAAACATGTTTTGTCTATCTGTGTGCATAGTATATTATAGAGGTAGCTGACACAGCATTGTTGCAGGTAACCTCTTGTTGAGATCCAAGCAGCATGGATGTATCAGCAAGCTCAAAGCTAATTCCAAGTTTTACAGGTCTATGCATTGTACTCCACCATGCAAACAAAAAATGGCCTTTGTTGCCTGTTTTGCAGGAACAATTAAGCTAAAATAATTAATGGGGTGGGGGGAGAAATCAAGCCTGAATCTAAGAAAGTCTCTGATGGGGTTGCCATCTGATCACATTAAAAATGACTTTATTCCTCATTAAAGCAAATTAATCTTTGTTCATACAGCTGACCTGATAAGGTTATTAAAATCATTTATGATGTATCAGTTCTGTAACTTACAATATAATGCTAACTTCACGCAGGATTAGCCTTCTCTTAAAATTGAAATGAAATGTCTAGGTTTGTGAGTTTTTATTATTTTTAAATTACCAGGGTACCTCAAACATTGCTAAATGTTTCTCCTGCATAAAGGAATACACTTAGTTTAAAATGTTGCAATTCATGAAGGTGAACGGAAATGGGCCTTAGTTTTCCCTGCAACAAGACTGCGGGCAAGGACAGTTTCATAGACATTGATTTTGACCCAGTGTGGCTGCTCTGAGGTTCTCATGGTCAGCCCTTCCCCCTGCCGTTTTTGGGGATTTTAGTTTTATTTTTTCATTTAAATTTCAGATATCTCCGAATATTTTTTACTTGTTGAACACTATATAAAAACTATTGGCACAGCTCTGTGATATGGGACAAATGGCCTGATTTGATCATAGAAGCTGATGGAAAAGCTAAAGGCTGTGAGGTTTCCAGGAGGTTCAAAGAGAGTTATGGAAGCATCAAATTACTTTCAATTGCATTCAATCAATAACACTCTACTCCCTCCACCACAGCCACTCAATTAACTCTACCAGGAAAATACCCTTCCTGAAAATTGTGTGTTTAGCTTGATGGTGCACTGCACTGAGTTGCAGTGGGCTGCTGAGATGGCAGAGTTAAGGTGTAATATGTGCTAAAAGCTCATCTGCACACCCACAGAGCAGCTCAAAGAGACAACAGTGTGAGGGGGAGCCCAAAGAATGCCCTGCCCAAGCTGTTCCCATTCCAGGAGCCACTAGCCCAGAGGAGTCCAGGGGCACAAAGTCAGGTGGGAACCTGAATTAAGGACTGAAGAAGAAAGGGCACCCTGTTTGTTGGGCCTTTCCCAAGCAGCACATTGCTGCCCCTGCCTCTCCCCTCTTGGACTGTCAGACCCAGCACAATATGTTGCATCAAAAGCAGAGTAACCCTGGGAGAACAGTAGAAAGATGGGTGGTATTTAGTATTGTAATTTTTCATTTCCTTCCCCTTGTGGGTTGCTCAAAACTTGTTGCTCTACTCATTTTGTAGAATCTGAAACCTGGTGCTTGAGATGGGGCTTGGGGTGAGGTGGGAAATTTGAGGACCAACAGGGAGGGGACCAAAAAAGCTGTATATATACCCTTGTTTGCGTGTACTAACTATAACCTAGCGCTCACCTATAGATATTACTCATCTATTGGTGAATAAACCTATTCGCCAAAGCACAAAGTTTATGCACTGTGGAACAGCGAGTTTCAGATACAAATAGTAGTGATTAAAAAAGAAAACACCTCCAAGTCTAACATGAAGTAGACACAATATATTTTAACTATATAGACAAACAGAACATTCAAAAAAGCAGTCCTTCCAAAAAGCAGTTCAAGCTTGGAATTAACTGTTTCCTGTTTAGAAGAACATGAAAAAAAACCCAAAATATGCCCAAGGAGTAAATTAGTGTGTGTACAGAAATTCTTCTGTAGGTGACCTAGTTTTAAAGATCATTGGGAATTTATATTCATTGCCTGTAGAGAGGCAGGGTGGCCAGGGAAATGCTGCTGTGATGCATCCATGGAAATAGTGTTGGACTAAATTTCCTCATTGGCATAATTACACTGAATTAAAAGAATTGTTGTGAAGATTGAATATGATCCTGTGCTTTCACTTTTGAGCAAAAGGACCATAAAATGTTCATTTTAGTTTAACTCCCAAACAGAAGGTCTTTTGCAACATCCTAATTGCCTAATTCCTATTTTTGTTTCCTTTTCTGTGAGGTGAGATTTTTATATTCATTTTATCAGTGGAAATATTTTTCCTTCTCCAAGGGGAAAAACCCCCACACACTACCATTAAATCAAATCAATCATATTTTACTAGATTCATGTTTTCTTCTTTTGTCAGTGATATATAGATGCATCTAGAGACATAACTAGTAGAATATTTTATCTATTTGGAGATGAAGTTTTATCCCCTAAGGCTGTACAATTTTTCAGTGTCAAGCAGCTGATGTATATCACTTTTGTGTGTAATAGTTCTACAGCCAAATCCTTTTGATTGCCAGGACATCTTATACAGGCTCCATTTCTCCTATGTGGATTTGACTTTATTTTTGTATACTTCAAGGTATGATGGACTGGTACCTTACACAGTATGAACCATTTAGAGTACAACAGTGAATATGCTTAAAAGTGGCTTTATTCCTTTCTCCTTTTGATGGAGTTTATATTAACATTGCATGGTATATATTGGCAATAATGTTTTTGACCATGAAACTTAACTCTGAACTCCCAAGAGTACTGTACTTCTGTACAAGAGTGCTTTTGCAAAATGTCTTGTTATTGTACATGGAATTTTTTTTTTTTTTTTTTGGTAGTGAATCATTTTCTTATATCAAAGCCTGTTAGGTTGACGAGTACTTCAACAAATGGAATGATTTGGATATATCACTTGAAAGTTTTCTGCGTGATGTAGAAAAGTAAACTTGAAACAGAAATGTGTCACTTTTCTTTATGAGAAAAGGTTCTGTCTTTGTTCTCTATATGATCGTTGGAGTGAAACGTTATTTGTAGTGTATCTCCTCTTTCACAAGAGCTTTCACTGAGCTAATCTTAATCTTCAAAACGAATGCTTCTGATGGGAGGCTATTTTACAGGAAGCATGACCTCATTCGGTCTCTGTGCCACTGATTGCACGGGGCTGTTTTCAAAAGGAAACAGGGGACTTCGTAACCTGCCTTTCCAGAGAGCCAGGGCTGAGCTCTCCCGGGAAGCTGCCGAAGGAACACCCTCCACCACCCATCCCACAGGCTCTCGGGCTGATGATGAGAAACTTTTTTGCACACATGTGTTAATTGTGAGATGGATTTTCCAGGTTTGGAAGATTTTAGACTTATTTATCTCTTAATAGATTTGTCAGCTGAGGAATAACTAAGCTTTGGATTCATTTCTTTGCTGGTCTTCAGGAAGTTTTGTGTTCTTGTGAATGTTGTTATCATTACCTGCAGGGACAAGAGACTAAACTGCTCTTCAAAAATGACTGATATGTATGAATAAATAAAACTCACTTTGCAGACACTTGTGTTTGGTAGTTACAATAGAATAAAACTGGTTGCCTGGGCTTCAACTATTTTGATAGTTAGCACTATATTTTGGCAGGTACTAATGTAAATATTTAGATTGTAAACTGATGGCATCATTGGTCTGAACACTGATTTTTGGAGGTATTTAAAACTGACCGGCTTGGAGTGTGACTTTTTGTTTATATTATAACATGAACCTTTGTATGTTTTGAAATTCAAAGCAGAGTTGTTGCCTTAAATTTTTATTTGAATTCTTTACCTAAAATATTGCCACGTTGACCTCAGACTCACTTTTAGCGAGGGTTCATAGAGCTGTTGGTCTTTTCTCATGCCACAATTTAAAGGTTCTGTGTTGATGGCTCATTTTGTGGATTACACATAGAATACTACTGCTTCATTGTACAGTGGTGGTTGAGATGCTTTGTTTTGGCTTGCTTATGTCGTTACTATAGCTTCTCACGCTATTAATAGCCCAGAACTAGGACTGAATATTAAATGAAAGCAGAACACTGTGCAGCATTGTTTAAAACATGATGTTTCTATGTTTTCTCCATCATGGATTGAATTATGATTTTCAGGAACTCTTTCATTATTCATGAGACAAAAATTTTCACGATCAAGGGCAGCAAAAAAATCTGTTGGACTGCCTGTTCTATGACCGTTCACAGAAGCTTGGTATTATCATTACTTAAAATAGTTTGAAAGTAAATTACTGTTTGAAAGCTGATTAACTGTTCTTGAAAAGAGGGAAATTCATCACCTCCCAGTAATATATTTTCATGTGTATATTGCTCACTTTCTTTTATAAATAGATGTATATGCTCTATTCTATCTTAAACTTTATTTCTGTGGAGGGTGGCGGATAAACAAGCATCCTGCAGAGACACACCTTGCAAAGTTATGAAACAATTCAAATGAGTAACAGAAGGACTGTGGTTTGCTCTGCCACTGTGATCACCATGTGTCAACACTTTCTAATGAAAGCACTACCCATATGGAAGCTGCTACTCTTAAAAGTTATTCTTTTTTAGTGGTTGCTACTTTATATTGTCATAACTGAAACAATCATGTGCAATACAGCTGTGTTGTAGGTTTCAGTTGCTGCAAAGTTTCGCTCAGATCATTAGAGAGTTGTAGTAGGTACAACTGATCACAAGATATACTTTCTATATCCCTTTTCAAACAAATTTGCCCTAGAATCAATCACTTTTGCCTGAGAACACATTATAACTAATAATGTGATATGTATGGATGATAGTATCTTACACATCCTAATTTTCAAACAAGACAAAATAAAACATACTCGTGTTTCTTTTAAAACACTGTTCCAGATAATCTATATCCCCTGTTACCACAGGGTGCATGAAACAGTCCTTTCAAGATGTATGGAATATCACATGTTGCATCAACACCAGGAGCAGGTAAATTTGGGCACTTTTGTCAGAGCTTTTTATAAAAAAAATATCTTGTGGAGGGGATCTTGTTTGACTGATAAGATTTGGGATTTTGCCAGTTTTAGTTTATACCCAGATCTACAAACTACCTGTTGAGTTCTTCCTGTATTTTCTTTCGGAGTTTGGATACATTTCTTCGTTTTGAATATAATATTTTTGCCTTTAAAAAAATAAAAACCTTTAAAAATCATTATTTTGCCTAAAATAAGAGAAATTATTTCAGAAGCTGGTTGTATGTGAAAAAAAGTAGCTCTAATATGTCAGACTACGAAATACACCTCCACCATCACTGTTTGTACAGCTTGCTCTGTGGTGTTCTGACCAATGCTACTTGATCTCTCTGTACCTCCACCATATTTCTTCCAGTTTTCTCCTCCTTTTGGAAGCATTGGAGCATCATTTTTGCGTGGTAAAGTGATTTTTTTTTTTAAACAGTAGGAAAACAGTATGTATGGGAGCAGGGTAATAGGACTAATGTGTAAAAAATACCCTGAAGGTTTTAGTTCTCTTTTTTGGTGACCCCGCTTGTTCCCAAGGGTGTGACTGACAACTGAACTCCAAATGAGGATAAACAAGATAACAAAGTGGAAACACCTTTGTGTTTTTTCTTTGCCTCAGCTCATAACTGAACATAAAAAACCCAAAATTCTCTTAGACCTATCTCCTCTCAGAGGTGAATGATGGACACTTACTAACAGTGTTGTAAGTCTGAAGTTCTAAAGATACAAGAGAGGCAAAGTAATATAGGGGAAGATCATATCTTTTATCTTTTCATATAATAACAGATATAAATTCTCCCTGTGAATAGTCATTGCTCATATTTCATAAGATTGATTCTGTCAGGTGCTGAACACCCAGCAGCACTTTGCAGACTTGAGCCATGGTAATCCAGACAAATCCTATTTCCTTAGTCTCCTGCCACAATATTACTGTCAAATATTTGTCATTGTCACAATCCCTGTGCCTGTTGTGCTATGTCTGCAATTTTCATCTTAAAATATAATGTAATGGTAACAGTGGCCTTTCCATCCTACTCTTTATCTATTGCCAGTACATATACTGGTTTTGGCATGAAGCAGATCTCTGGTAAAACATCATTAAATTACTGCAGTTATTTGTGCCCACAATTATTTCTCTGAAGTCTGTAATCTGTGCAGAGCACAGGTATCTAATTTTGGTTGCCTCTGATTCTGTGTTGTCCTGGTTCAGATGAGTTTCTTATAAACACTCTGTCTTTCCCCCGTTCTTTCATCTATTTTATCTCCTTTAATCCCACTATTAATTTCCCTTTCATTTTTTAGCTTTTTTTTATGATCTTTTTGATATACACAAGGTACCTGCCAGTGAATATGGTAACGACTCCTTCCTATTTCATCTTTGCCTCTGCAGGTTCACCAGCATTTAATGGAGAGCATAGACACAGCCTCTCACAACGTATTTTTCCAAGGTACTGAGGAAAATCACACTTGTTTAATTTTATTTTGTTGTAGATTTTGTAAAAATCCCTTTTGGGCCACTTAGAATTGTAGTGCCGATATTAATTTAATTACTGCTTTAAATGGAAGTTCAGAAGTACTGCTGTGGAGGTTGGAAACACTGGCTTTGCAATTACAAGGTTTTGGAGTATCTCTCTTCCATCTGCTTTTCCCTACTCTGAAATTATGGTATCCCTCTGTGACATGCCATATGGGATAGTTAAACCTGCTACTGAAGCGCAGGTCAGACACTGAATCAATCCAATGTCTTCCTTTCTTTCAATGATGTCACTGCATGGCAATTTGGAACTTGGAGGTGTTGAGGAGAAAGGACTAACCATAAGTCCAATTTTACTTAAGCTAAGTAAAATGTCTACGACATTTAGATTCTATCACCTCTGTTACTACTTACTTCTATTTTAAATACCACATAGTATATTTTTTTTTCTGTGCTAAATTTCATCTCGGAGTCAATCGTGTTTCAGTGCTTCATGAAGTTATCACCATGTATAGACTTCATGTCATGTTGTTCTAGCTGCATGGTATTCTAGGATTTGTGAGAGTTAAAAGTATCCTTAAGTCCTCTCCAAGTATGGAGGTAGGTGTAGGTAGGTGTAGGTGTGGCAGGACTCCTGGCCAAGAGCACTGCCACAGAAACACACCATGCACGTCTCAGTTTAAGCTGGCTCCCTGCAGGCATGAAATGCTCCTCTGGCACGTATCCCTCCTGTAATCTGAAGCTCTGGAAAGTGTGATGAAGGCACACTTCAGCTGGCTGAAATCCCCTAGTACAAAATATCATCACATCCACATATTTTAAAACTATGTCACTACCAGCCCGCGTCAGCTGGGAATGTAAATTCATTGCTATTAAATGGTAGGTTCGCTCTGTCTACACCTTCACTAAATTAGAATCTTTCATTTCTCCTTTTCAGTTGTGCTTGTGCCTTTCTGGATGATGATCCTGCCTATGAGTGTTCCACAAACCCTCTGACAGGCTCCCTTTCCCCATGTCGCCGCAGCCCTCGGCTGCTTTCTAATGGTTATTACATTTTGACAGAAGACAGTTTTCTGTCTGATGAAGAGGGCAACGTAACACTGACACCATCCCACACGAGAGTTACATATAAAGAGAATTTAATTCGGTAAGTGAACTATGTGCAGATTTTACTCCATGTTGGCAATTGCTTCCACCTCTCCGGCCTTGTCCAGAGGTATCTGTGTCTGTCTGCGTTCTGCTTGGCTTAAGATCAGCATTGCTTCTGAATGGGAACACCTCAATTGCTTTAGTTTAGAGAGTTCAGTGATTGAAATAACCTGATTTTCAGTTGTCTTACTACCCAAAAACTCTTCAGTACACAGTTGCTGATATAATTGAAGTTGTTTCTAATAACAAAAAAGGAGAGCTACAGCTCATTTTGCCAATGAAGTGCTGCTCTGAAAAGGACTAAGAAAAAAAGTACATATAAATGTTTTTTAGATATCTATATCTAAAAATCACATGCACAAACATGTATATGTATAAATAAAAAGGTCTTGTCCTGGAATTCTTACTCACGGAAAAAATCTCTGTTGATTTCAGAAGAATATCAGTTTAGTCAAGTACATAAAATGTAGTTCAAAAAAAAGTTAAAGTTCAATGGATTCACACTGCCCCAAATGGGATATGGCACGGTGAACTCATAAGTAGCATGAGACACAGCAGTATCAGAGACCAACAGCTATGGCATCATTCAGTATCACAGATTCCAGTATCACAGCAGCAGGACGTGCCCTCCTGCCGAGACATTCCCTGACACACTGTGATGTGCAGGAGTCATTCCTAGGGACACACCCAGGGGCAAGAACAGGGCTAGGAGTAGCACCCAGAACCTGGTTCTTTCATGTCATTCCTGCAAGTTTTAGAGCTCAGCAAGAATAATTAGCTCTATTCCTTGACAACATATCTTTTCCTTCTAGTGTGTTCAGGCGAAGGAAGAAAATTCGTCGCTCTCTTGACAGCTTGTTCAATCTCAGTGCCTCCAGCTCATGGCTCAGCTCCACCATTCCCAGCAACATGGATTCCTCCCATGTAGATGATCCTTGGCCTGATGGACTCAGTAAACTAGAAGCCAGTCACAGTGATATTGGTAAGCCCTGATCAGGTACCAGGTAATCAAACTACAATATTACAGACTTTATTTAGTGGGACTTTGGGTATCTCTTTTTGTAAGTTTTGCAGGGGTTCTCTGCCAAGATGTGCAGAGGAAGGATGCACAACAGAAATCAAAGCGGGGAATAAACTCCTGGCACTAAACCAGTTTTGTAAAGACCTTTATTTCAAAAAAGCATTTTTAAACTGAATTTGAATCCCAAGTCATCATCAGTAATGTTTATTCTGGTGTGATTAATATCTGGCACTGTCTGCTTTCACCTGGGTCTTTCAATAACTTCCTCATGTTTTGCTCTACGCAGTTTTGTCTTTACTCTGCATATTTTCTCCTGCATGCATTGGGCCTGCCAATTCCCTACCCATAACCATTTGGAACCCCTCCTGTGATTAAGCAATTAACACCCTCCCCAGTTCATTAACACAAAGTCTCAAAGCTCTTCTTTTGTGCAATCTCAGTTATATGTGCACTTTTTATAGGTGATACAGACTTTTCTTACGGATGTAATAACCACGTGTCACAAAGGCAATTTCCAGCATATAATGGAGCATCTCTCACCAAAGATGATGAATTTCTTCAGTCTGAGAAACCATTTAGTGCTTCAAAACCCTCCTCACCGTTTATGATAAATGCAAATAAAGAAACCTTGAGCAATGGAGGTATGTGATGTTCTTATTCTGACATGCCTCTTTTTTGAGTGAACTGAAAATACTCACGTTAAAAATATGGATATGGCCCTTGCAGAATAGAATTTATTTCCTTAAACGTATATTTTTAAATTAATTACTAAAATTAACAAAATATTAAAATTGTTATTTACTTGTTTACTCCCTTCTGTTCACAGCTTTTCCTCCCATTTTTCATTAAAAAATAAGTGGAGCGAAGAGGAAAATGGAGGAAAGGGCATGGGAACAAAAACTGAAACAGGCAATTATGCAGAAAAGCTTGTTTTCTGAGAGCATGGAGGGCATAGTGTCTCTGTGGTTGTGGGGGAAAAAGACTCCTGAGAGACACCCAGAGCATGAAAATTAGGTTTCTGCTTTGAATCACTCTAGGCAAGTTCTCTTGAAAAGGAATTGAAGAGATTGGTCTCATGGGCTGAAGGTAGTCTTTCAAAACACCTCCTGTCATATATTTACTTCCTGGAAAACCCATTAAAATTATTTTTCTGATTTTTATTTTAGAATCCAGGACAGTGCAAAATGTCGTTTCTCAGATGGTTGCACTGATCATGTTTTTAATCATTTCAATATGTATAAGGTAATTTTTATTTCTTTTATTTGCTGTTTCTGACATTAGTGCTTATCCCATTTCAAATGGTGAGAAAAAAAATTAAGGTTCACATTTTCAAAGTTCCATATCTCTTTCTGTGAAAATATATTTTCACATGATAGTTGATGCAGCCAATTATCTGAACTATACAGATGCACAACAATAAGAAATGCATGCAGATATGAAAACTACCTTTCCAAGTGTGCTTGGACAGGGGTTTTGGCAGGCTGAGAAGAATCAGAATGCACCCATGTCTTTTTAAGTGGATGTTTCAGTCTGAGAAAGCTCAGGTGTTTCTTTCTTGGAGATTATCCTCAATAGTTTACGTAATTTAAAAAGTTTCAAATTGCAGTTCACCTTCCAGAGTTCAGAGGGTTCATCTGCAAAAACCTTCTCTCCTCCTCCCAGCCAGGCTTCACGTCTTTTAACCCAATATGCATCCTGTGGCTTTTTCTAAACTTTCTGGATAATTTTATGCTTTCAGATATTTTCTGGGAGGATTGCCTGCCACTTTGTTCCTGATAATTTTAATTTGTAAGTACAGAATTTCTTTATACACAGCACAGGTTTTTTTACTAAAAAAAGAGGGGATTTCTACTAAAAAACATCCAAGAACCAAAATCCATCCTTGGATGTATATCCATGGCTCTTACTGATGCCAATAAGAGCAGTATGTGGGCAAATGGGGACAGAATGTAACCTTTAATCTATTAGAGGATTTTGCATTTCAATTTCACAGGTCTTTTGTCTCAAGATGCTGCTGTATCATCTTTCTTCAGTCTTGACACATCTTTCAAAACCACAAAGTTTTGGTAAGTGGCCCCAGTGTCATGTGGTGAATAGGGGAATTTAGAAGTTTTATATTAAGGACAGGAAGGAGAAATTCCTGCTTTTGTTTTCATGTCAGAAGACAGAAGACAAGGTCTGAAGTTACTATTAGAGTATTTGGCTTTTCCTGTAACTGATTTGTATTCACAGAAGCCTTCTGTTCATCTTGAAAATCTGCCTTTTCATAATGTGTAATAAATTTTGTAGCACCTATTTGTTAGCAAAAAAGGAAGATAAACCTAATATGTCATAACATATATAGAGACAGACCAAGAGGAGTAACTTATGAATCCAGAGGTGTGCTGTCAAGCCTTGCACTGAAGTCCTTTTACTCTCAGGTCACCAAATGGAGCCTTTTTTTTTAAACTGGGAAAAAATAAAACCAGCTAATTATGATGCCAGCCCCATCACTACCTTATAGGGACTACAGAATTGATGTAACTTGGGCCCACTAACCCAATGCACCATTAAGTTCCAGAGAGCTTTTCCTTTGGCTGATACTGCATCTGATAAATGTATTAGAAAGAAGAATTAAATCAGCCTGATTAGTTGAATAAAGATGATCATGCTGCTGTTTCAGACTGCATTATTTCTGTGTTTCAAGTGTTGCACAGAGGTGTAGCTTTTAAATCCTTCTGGAGAAAAATTCTTACATGTTTACAGGGTCTGAATTATATCTTTACATGAAGCTCACACACAGGCCTTCATGCTGAAAGCACGTATAGATGTGCTGTTTTTATGAATTACCATTCTTTTACTTCTTATGCATCAGAAAATTTTAAAGGTCTAAAATCTAAAATGCTGTTAAGACTAAAAAGTTTGGGCTTATCTGAATTTTTATGGGGTGAAATGAAGCTCAAGAGGATCTTGTTTGTTTCTGACACTGTCAGAGTTCAGGAGTTCAGCGTATCCTCAGGGCAATAAGACCTTCTGATAGATCTTTAAGTCTTTGAACTGAGTATGTTGGAGGTTAGAAACAGCAAGGCATAGCTTGGAGAGCCATATTGCAATCATAGTCTCACTTTTTGAGCACCCAAGGGTCTTAGTACACCACCCTGGATGCTCAAGGATGTTGTTTCCCCCTTTTTTACTGTGCAATTAGTCCCTAAAACTTTGGTTTTACCAAGGTCACCACGTCAGGACCAGTGTGTTGCAAACACATTCTTTAAAGTGCTTTCTGTCTTCCTGAATATTTTAGCCCTGAGTCATAAACAAAGCTGTTCTTCACAAGAGAAAAACACTGAGAGCTTTTCAGTCACAGGTATACAGAAAATAACCTCTTTTATGCTCATCACAAGTGAGAAGTTACCTGCTCAAACAAGTAGTCCCAAAACTGAGCTAAATTTGTCAAACAGGGCCTACAACATATACTGATTGTAAGAAACTGTGGTTTAAATCAAGACATACAAAAACTTATTTTATTTTTTCCCCCCACAGAAAATAATAAGAAAGAAAGAATCATTGGTGAGTATATGCTTAAGTTTAGAAAGAATTCTAGCTTTTTAGGGATGAGCTCTATTATGAGACAGGGTTCAAGCAGGCTTCAGAAAGGTTCCATGGATTTATCATTGAAAGGTTTAGCTGCAGGACCCTTGCGGTTTCCAGTGCAAATTACTCCACTTTGGTGTCTACAACTCCTGTTTTACTTCATTTGGATTAAATATTTTTTTTAAATTGTTTGACAACAGTGGATAAACAGTGTAAGCTTCTTGTAAATTGCTGTGCTTCAGCCCAGAGAAAACATGTTTTTCAGTAACAGGCAAAACAAGTCTTCCTTTTTCCAAGTTTGAACTGAGCAGCAGGACCAGGTGCTGTGCTGCTCTGACTTGGTAGCATTCCACAGAAGCAGTGAAGCAGCATCAACATGAATCAGTGCAGAATATCTGAAAAACACTTCCAGGTTCTTCTATTCCCTATCCTTTTTCACTAAAGCCTCATGCTCAGACTCCAGTTTCTGTTTTTCGAGCATTTCTAAGCCTTGCTGCAGCTCAAACCCTTAAAACAGGAGCACTGATTTACTTGTATTTGGAGTTGGCAGTCCCAGTCCTGCCTCTGTTATTTCCTTATGTTGTTACTTTGCGAGGAAAAAGTGAAAAGAAGGAATTAAGTGGAGCTGTGCCCAGGTTTGTGTTCCTTACAGTGTGGATAGAACAGCCTCGTTCATCAGTTTCCTGGTTGAGTGCAGTTCAGCTTCTGAGATCTAAAGGCATCTGCACAGCTGCAGACACAACCTGGAGAACCTTGCAGTCAGCCCTCAGAAGCAGGGTGTTAATCCTGAGAACAGCATTTTAGAAAGGAGAGCAGGCATTTGATCACTTTGCAGACTTATTAAAGTCTATGGTTAAAATGACATCCTATTCACAGTGTGCCAAGCTGTGGACGATACATATGCCACTTCTTAAAGCCAGTGGAGCTGTTCCTGTAAGGGCTGCAACACCAGAGCTTGAGAGCTGACTCTGATTTTGAAAGCCAGAATCAATGTTAACCAAAGCAGGTACTGCAGGATGGAGTAAAGAACTTGGCACTTGTTGCCTAGCAGGAGTAAACTCAACACAGACTGGCATAGACTACTGTGAGACAGGACCTCCCACTGTTCAAAGTAATCTTGCAATTAATAAAAACTTAAAAGCAGAGTTGTTGCTTCTGTATATTTTGAAATGAGTTCACTAAAAGTTTTCATTTTTCCTCCTCCTCAAATTTATTTTCCTCAGCTCTTCAGCATCAAACTCCTGTATATCTCCTTATGGCCACTGTTACACATGTTCCTATGGAAAAAAAGACCATCAGAATTGTTAGTATTCTTCCTCCAGTTCATTTTAGCTTTATTTTTATTCTTATCAAATGTGAGTGAGGCCATACTTCTTGGTGACTGAAAGTAGCCATGCATATAGCCATACATATAGTCTCTTATGTCAATGAAATTCTGTGTAGACATGGGGGTCCTACAAGCATTTTGACAATAAATTGATGGTAAAAAGTGTTTTCTAATCCCCATGAAATAATTTTGTTTATAAAAATTCATGCTATCCCGTATTTTATCTATAAATTTCTTGTAACAACATGCTGTCAAAGACAATGGATTTGGATAATGGCTGAGTGCGTGTAATAACATATTTCAGAAGCTTTATTATATCATGTATATGAACTGCCTTTTGACCTTTATGCTGAGCATTAAGAAGAGATGAAAAAAAAGAAAAGGAAGAAAGAATTATTACTGGAAGGAGAGCGCTCTCTAGAAAACCAGGAATCAGGATGTGGAAAAGCAATGATGAACCTGCATTACCTGGAATCATTGTACAAAAACGTGAAACCTGCAGGTATTTACTTTGGAAACACTGAGGTCTGTTTTTCAAGCTTGTATCTTTGCTACAAAAGACTAAACTACAAGTACAGGTTCTGGAGGAAGAAAGAACCTACATAACTCAAACATCGCTGTCTGTCCAAAACTGAGTCTAAGCCAAACTCAAGGAGGTTATAACTGTATTTCTAGCATCAAAAATCCAAACAAATGATGCAATGAGGAAAAGACTACTTGAAGTCAAAATGTACATTTCTCTTTCAAAGGGTAAATATATGCTGGTTATATTTTGAAGATAAGCATCAATAGCTCAGCTTTAAGAGCTTAAAGAGTGAAATTTCACCCAAATTACCAATTTTCATTTGACTTTATTCTAGTCCATTAAATTGAGTGCATGAAGACAGACCATTTGATGTAACAACACCAGGAATAAATGGTGACAATGGAATGTTCTTCATAAAACTGATGTATTATGTAACTAAAACAGTATTTATAATACTCATCCTCATATTTACTTGTAGTTAATGCAGGTGAGTAATTTTGTCAGTAACTAAATAACTCCTCTTCCTTATTTAAACTACAGAGACAGCTGAGAGTAAACATCACTGTGTAAATTGTATAAATATTTTATCTATTTTATGACTACTTATAAAAGGTCCATTACTAAATGCACTTTTAGAACTAAAGAATTATAAAGATCTTTAGTTTTTAAATAATATCCTGGAATAATAAACTGGAAAATCAAATCCCATATTGAGAGAAAAGTCTAAGACTGAAATTACTGTGCAGTCATCAAAGCAATTATGCTGAAAACTAGAAAAACAGAGTTCACTGTAAACTAGTTAATTCCCTTTAAACTAGTGAAGAAAAAGCTGATTCAGACTGAAAAAAAAAATTGTCTAAAATGATTTGCCATAATCTATCTATTAATAAATACAAACTGTAAATTAGAATGGTTTTGATCTGGAGAGAAGGAACTTCAAGGGCAATTTCCCAATTGGAGTTCAAGAGCTAAAAATAAAATGCTCAAGATCTCTTAAGACCTGCCCTCCACAATATTCATTAATGTTGAATTAACCAAGTTCTGTTCAGTTACCAGACTGGTTGGCTTTGACAGTTCCCTTCCATATATTACAACGGACATAAAAACAAGCCTCGTCTACTTTCTCTGAAAAGAGGCACAATTGTATGTTCATTCCTGTTGGATGAAAAATTGAAGCTAGGGTCTGTGTGATGAAAAAGTGAAAACAACATTCTGCAGCCTCAATGTTTAAATTCAGACTTTCAGAGGCAATTAGTATTTGCAGGTTCTGTTAACTGATAATTGTGAAATGAACTCTAGCAAGGTAAAACCACTTATTGACTAATGATTAACTGACACATCTACAAACAGAGAAAACAACAAGAAATTTATGATTTTGTCCCCAGTGATTAAACTCTTACTCCACTTTAACATGGCACCTTTTTTAGAAAAAGAGAATCAACCAGACATTTCAAGATACAGATTTATAACTCCCTGTGTATTATCTCAAACCATTATTACTTTTTTATAATTTATTTTTATCATTACACGTTGTCTTACCATTTCTTATTTCTTGCTGTGTTCAGCTGAATTTCAGGGTCATTCCTGAGTATATATATCATGTAGTGCTTTATAGCGGGAATGCTCATGTTGAAGATGATAATACTGATGGCATCTCTTACCTTATAATGTTCCTAGTCTGTGAGCAGGTCTGGTTTGTAGTTATCCTGAAAGCATTACTCACAGAAGCCAACCCATACAAGGATAACATCTTTTATTTAAGTGATATGGAATAAACCACACTGGTACAGAATAGAGATTGTGACCATTTAGTCCAGTTCTACAGAGTCTGCTCTCTGATGTATGTTTTTGGGAACTGGCTGCACAATTTTTTAAACCTCTCTGCACATTTCAATATACACTGAGCAAAACTGTTATTTCATTTTATATTGCGGGGGCTTTTTTTAATGGTTTCTCATGATGCTTTCCCCCCCTATCTCTGGCATTTCCATATCAGTGCAGTTATTCCTGTTTTCATTTATTCCTGTATTTGAGAGTGTTGTCAGTAACACAGTTTATTATCATTAAGCATCACATATATTTCAGTGAATTTGTTATTTGTGAGCTTATGTCCCAGCCTGTAGATCCTGTGCTCTTTGGGGAAGGATTTATTGGTACTTTTGTGCAAACATAAAGCCTTAGTTTGTTATAGTTACTAAGTTAGTTATCACCATAGAAAAATAAAATAAAAAGTAATATTTTAAAAATCAATAATTTAATAGGAAATAAAAGAAATATATAGGTTTAGATTCTTTGTGGGTATCAATCAGCTAATTTACACCAGCTGAGACTCTGAGCAGCAGCATTTCAACAGCTAAGATTCAGCCATGGATATCAGTTTGCTGGTGCTATAGCACCTTACCTGAGTACATACTGATGGAGCCAACACCTGTTCAAAATACTTCTGATGCACTGTAAAAATAATGCTATAAAGCTTATTTTTGTCATGGCATAGAATTATATTTTATATTGCATTGCTTTTACGCATTTGACAAATAAAGTTGTAATGTATTAAAGCAGTAAAGTGAATTTCTTCAGGAAAGGCATGCCAGATGTGACCCTTTTTCTTCCTTCTCTGCTCCATTCCTATCTTTGAAATGTGGGTCATTACATTATCTCTAGCATGTACATTGTTTCATGCTAATATTTCAGGCTTGTGCTACTTAAAGTTCTTAGTACATAATTTGAGTGAAAAATAACTGTGTGAAAATAGTGAACACAAAAAATAACCTACTTCAATATCTTGCTTCACCTCATGTGTGCCAGGCCACCAGGTTAGGACCAATGTCTTGCAAACACATGCTCCGAAGTGCTGCTTTCTGTTTTCCTGAATAATTTAACCCTGAGTCACAAACAAAACTGTTCTTCACAAGAGAAAAACAAACACACTCTGAGAGCTTTTCAGTCACTGGTGTACAGAGAATACCTCTTTTGTGCTCAAAAACTTCTCACAAGTGAGAAGTTACCTGCTCAAACAAGTAGTCCTATAGCTTAAGTAGACTTGTCAAACAGAACCTGCATATATACTGCTTAAAACAAACAATGGCTTTACTCAGGACATAAAGGTAAAAGGGTTTGGAGAGAAGTTGATCTGGGAAGAAGGGACAAATAAAAGGAGGGTGGGTTTAGAGTTGTTATTATTTCCCACTATCCTACTCTGTTTAATTGGCAGTAAATTATATTCATTTCCCCAAGTTGAATCTGTTTTGCCCATGATGGTAATTGTTCTGTCATGTCCCTGTCCTTATTTCAATCCATGAGGTTCTCATCATATTTTCTCCCCCTCATCTGTTGAGGCTGGCAAGTGAGACAACAGCTAGGTGGCACCTGGCATCCAGACAAGGCAAACCCACCACACCTTACTATTTGGCAATTTCTTTAATTGCAAATTGTATATTTCTTTCTTCAGAACTACCATACAGAATCTCAACAAAAGGGATGAACACCCTCCCCCGTTGTTTTTGGCATAACAAAATAACATAGGTACTTCCACATAAAACAACGTAGACACCACATTTAAAATACTGTACACAGCAAGAACAAGATTTTTTTTCTTCTTCAACTTATTGAAGTTGATTACCTTCATTGCGATCTCTGCTCCCAAGTAAAAAATTAATAGTACTAGCAAACAGAGTAGCTATAAAAGTCCTTATTTGAAGAGGCCTGCAAGTTGATATAAACCAGCAGATACCAGTGGCTCTCCTTTAATTTCTGAGGCTATGTGGAGGGGCCTTGGGACACAGCGGTGACTCCAGCCAGCTGTGTAAACATCCCTGTCCTCAGCGTGGATTTGATACTCAGCCAGTCAGACACGCCTGGACAAACACTATGCAGTTATAATAAAGTGCATAAACCACTTCTGCTCCTTTGAGCCTCATTATCTCACGAAACTCAGTAGCCTTCATACTCCATCACCTAATCCGCAATACAGCAAAAAAGTTGAAGAGTGGCTGTGTAAAGTTGCATTTACATCAAAGGCAAAGTACTTAATAACTGAATTTGATACTTTTAAAAAATTCTACAGCCTTATTTAAACTTACATGTGAATTTCGTGTTAGTAGATGACCTTTAGGTTTTATTAGACCTTTAGGTTAAGGAAGACCTGTGTTAGCAAAGAGGTAGAAATTACAGAGTGACTTTCCTACTGTTTCCACTTTGATCTGATGACAGATGTGATCAGGAATTGGAATGGGCCCAAGGAAGTGTTGGAGTCACCATGTCACCATCCCTAGAGGGACGTGAAGGACGTGTAGATGTGGCGCTTGGGCACATGGTTTAGTGGTGACTTGGCAGTGCTTGGTTAACAGGTGGACTTCGAGATCTTTTCCAACCTGAACAGCCCTAAGATTCTAAAATTCTGTGATACTATGAATCACGGGAAAAGGTAGCTTCCATAAACTTGCTTTCTTTCAGTCCCAAATGCGTGAGGCAAACTGGCTGACGAACACGCAGGAGGAGGACAAAAGTGTCACAGAAAGGACAGACGTCAGATTTATGCCTGAGGAAGACGCATCTCTATTGAGCCTTCCCCGACAACGAACGGGGGCAGGACCGGCGGTAAAACTCTCGTATGTTTGTACAAAAGCCTCCCCGCCTCCCTCAGCGCCGCCCGCCCGGGCCCGTTGCCGCGGCAGCGCGGCGGCGTCCGGTAATGGCGGCGGGGCGGCCATGGTGCGGAGTGAGTGTCAAAGAGCCGCGTCCCTCCTGTCCCCGGCTCCTTCCCTCCTCCCCAGGACGTGCCCCGCGCCCTGGACACCGCCTTCGTGTCCACAGAAGGGCAGCGGAGCTGGGGAAGGGTCTGGAGCACAATTCTGATGACGAGCGGATGAGGGAGCTGGGGGGGCTAGCCGGGAGAAGAGGAGGCTCAGGGGGGAACCTTATCGCTCTCTATAACTCCCTGAAAGGACGTTGTGGTGAGGTGGGGGTCGGTCTCTTCTCCGAGTAACAAGTGACAGGACAAGAGGAAATGGCCTCAAGTTATGCCAGGGTTTAGATTAGATAGTAGGGAAAATTTCTTCACTGAAAGGGCACTTTCTCCTCAGGGAAGTGGTGGAATCACCATCTCTGGTGGTATTTAAAAGGCATAGGTGTGACACTTAGGGACGTGGTTGAGTGATGGATTTGGTAGCACTGCGTTGGTCTCGATGATTTCAAAGGTCTTTTCCAACTTGAACAATTCTATGATTCATGCTTCCCCTTCCCTGCCATTTCCAGACTCCCCTGGCTGCCCCCTCCTCTCCTGCCTCCCTTGCTTTCTTCAACTCGGCTTGATTATCAGGTTTCCCTCCTCCCTGGCAATAGCAACGCAATTTATTCCACCATATACAGCACAGGGGTGCTCTTGGCTCCTGAAACAGCCCCTGAGAGGCCTCACTGGTGGCCCAGGTGGGGACCCCTCTATTTGTGTGGCAACCCCTGCAAGGGGAGATGCTGGACAGGATGGGTTATGTCTGAACATTGGGCTGTCAGACATGAAAAAAACCCAAATGAGGTTAAAATACTCCCTACTGTTACTTTTGAATTGATCGTCTGTTACAGGTACGGCAGTATGATTTAAAAGACTGAGTGCTCACACCTACCACTCATAAAAAAAAGCTACTGAGGAGTTCCCTTCCTCTGTAATTTTTCCTGTAATCTATTCTGATTGTATATCATCGCTGGACTGCCAGTCCTGTGCAGGGCTAAAACACTGCTTTGGAAAGGAACTCCTTCTCTCTGCATGAAGCTGGCAGATGCCTTCTCTGTGCAGGCACTGCCTGAAGGAGAATGGCTTTGTCTCCTGAACAGCACAGCATGAATTTGAGTCCTAAAATAATGGTTGCATACTTCACCTTTCTTAACTGCAGCTTCTGCTAGTTTTGTGATACACCTGCAGCTGTCCACCTGCTTATTCTTCCCATTTCTTTAATGTTATCCTTCATATCTGCTGCTTTTTTTGAGTAAAACATGCAATTTTCAGAAGCCCTGTTGTTAGATCTTCAAGATCTGTTACTTCCAGTTGAGTGATGCCATCCCTTATTTCCTCCTGTGTTCATGGGAACCTGGGAGTAGCTATGATCTCCCAGGTCACTGGTCCAGTCTCGTGTTACTGTGCACAATACCAGAAAATCTGTTTAATGAACTTCTCAGTGAGTTCAGTGTGTTTTGTCAATGTCCTGAAAACACTTCTATTTAAAATTTTATTTAAAATTTGTTTTGTCTTACAAGCTTGTTTCTCTCATTCCTCTTAAATGAACTAGATCGTGTACAAAATGTCAAATATTCACTCAGTTGCCTTCAGGAGGACCCCAAAATAGGTACCTAAAGCTCCACAGTAGCTTCTATGTGAATGATGGTCTCTGCTTTGCAAACCATCTGGTGATGGAAGTGGACATTTTTGCATAATTGCTGCAATAATAATTTCAATTTTCATCATAAA
Organism: Pachyramphus minor; assembly: GCA_013397135.1. Taxonomy (NCBI): domain Eukaryota; kingdom Metazoa; phylum Chordata; class Aves; order Passeriformes; family Tyrannidae; genus Pachyramphus; species Pachyramphus minor. Next base: position 352,123 of record VYXB01007051.1, read on the forward strand.
ACGCAAATCTGGCTGTAATTAAACTGTCAGGAACAGTTTGTTTGACTTCTTTTTGTATATACTATTTTTGTGTATATTTTTGTATATACTACTTTTTGTATATACTATGCATTAGCATAGTATTGCCACAGTGTGTATGTATGCAGATTAAGGAATATTGTTTTCTTTCACAAAATTACCTGGAAATAGTGGCACTGAAAAATCTGCTCCAAACACAGTAGTAAGAAGGCCTTTTTTTTCCTTTTAATTTCCAGCAGATTTACCAAATAACTTATTAGAAATGTCAGTGTTTTTCATAATTTCTGTGAAGACTAAAGTCATGATTATTTACCTTCTTTTTTCTCTTTTCTCTGTTACTTTAATCAAGTTCAATCAATGGTCTGTTAAAGAGAAGATGGTTGTTCAGATGCAGCAAACCTGCCCAAGATGGTTAAATAAAATACAAAGACACTTCCCTTTCCCAATATGATTTATGTGCAGAAAGGTTCCCCCCTTCCATCAATATCAGTATCACCACATTTAATTCTGTAAATCATGCCAGATGAAAATCTGTTGAGCAGAGGGGAGGTTTAACCCTGGTCATCTGTAAGTCATATAATATATGCAAAACCAGTTTCACACCTTTCCCACAGAACTTTGATACAGGAGCTGCACAGAGACATGTGAGTTTTTGGCTGTATTGGTACATAGTTTTCCCAGCTTGGAGCAGACCTGTCTGTGTGAAAGTGTGCAGCCATTCCAGGACCACTAATGCAACTGGATAATTTCACAAACCCTTCCTGAGATAAAGAAGTGAAAGAATATTTTGAATTAATGCATGATAGGAGCAGTTTGTTTTCACAGATCTCTCTGTAGTTTTTACTTATTTTTCTTCAGACTCCTTTTTTAAAGTATTTTTTGGGGGAGGGAGGGATGTTGTTTTCAGGGTTTTTTTGTGGGTTTTTTGTGGGTCTTTTGGCATTAGCAATCCTGAAAATACCTATGCTAATTTAATAAACCGCTAGTTTTTTCATCAGTAGTTCACTGCTTGTCAGGAAGAAGAAAACACCAGCACTTTTTGGTGCAGTGATCTGGAAACAAAGTACTAATATCTAGGTCAAGAGTGAACATTGGTTCTCACAGAATTTCTTTACCTTCATTATCCAAAGCCTTTTCACTGTTTGAAAGATTCCCTGGCATTAAATATTGCTACATGATAGCTCTGAACCAGGTCTCTGGTGTTTTTCAGCCACTGAAATTCCTTTGCTGGCTGCTAATGGTGGTGCCTAAGAAATGTCCAGGTATACATTTCATTCTAACCAACATTTATAAGCATGAGTTAGTTACAGCTTTGCCATAAAAAATATCTGCCCACTTTTGACATTTATCCTGCTTATTTCTGTGCACACTGTGCTGAAGAGTAGGATGACACACTGTAGTTAGTTTACTTCCCTCCCAACCCCCCCACTGCTCTCTGTGATGTGAACATCTGGCATCTGGAAATAAAACAGCATAAAACACTCCATTTCTTGTCTATATGAATCAATCTGCAACCCAAGCTATGCAGTAAAGAATGGCTGCTGGATTAATTTCTGCAAGAGTTGTATCACACTCTTTTGGAACACTCAGCAGTTTTCATATGGATTTTTCCAGATGTTACAGGTGACATGAATGTGTTGCACAAAAGGTGTGTACTGTGACAGAGTGGCCCGAGGTTACTTGGTACTCAGTATCTTTCTTTTGCAGATTTTATTTTTGTTGGCATTCTTACTGGGCTATTTGGTGTCCTGGAACAAAATATTTTAATGAATTTATAAGTTGTTTATAAGTAAGGTGGCAGAAAATGACTGAGGGGAAATATGACATCTAATGTTTCTTTCAGTCACTGAAGATCTTGTTAGAAGATGTGCAGAACATAACAACTGTGAAATTTTTTCACTGGAAGAAATCTCTTTACATCAGCAGGAAATAGAAAAACTAGAGTATCTTGACAAATGGTGTCGAGATTTAAAAATTCTCTATCTTCAGAATAATCTCATTCCAAAAATTGGTAAGTGTTTTCTGGATATGTTTATTTTAAAATCGATTTACATGCATAATTTTGAAATCAGGGGGGAAAAAAAGTACTTTAGGGTAACTACAGAGAAGCTCCTTGTGGATGTGCTCCTACAAGNAAAAAAAAGTACTTTAAGGGAATGTACAGTGAGTAACTACAGAGAAGTTCCTTGTGGATGTGCTCCTACAAGACTTCTTTTCCTTATTTCTTTATTGAATTTCTAAGAAGCTCAGAAATTTGCAAGAGAAATTTTAAGTGAAAAAGGTACTACTGAGATACAGATACTCACTGGAATATGAGTGTGGAACACTGTTCATTGATTAAAATCTCAAAAGTCAAGATATAATTAAATGTCCCATCTTTGTGGCAAACAGACAAAGAGTTTAGCCATGGACTGTGGTATCGCAGGATTAGCTCTCTTCAGGCTCATTTTTAAATTAAAAGTTTTATGCAAGTGATTTTTTTTTGGATGTTGAAATAATTTTCATTAGAATAAAATACTTGCCTTTGTGCATACACCAAACTTTTTACAACACAGTCTCGGTGGTCTTCCTGCACCAGAGGAGAAGATATATTTTCATGTGGTCTGTGTTTTGTGGCATAGGCTCGTGTGTTTCATTGGTGTTCTATTGAAAGATGCAACATCAAGCCTATGGCTGGAAAAGCTTGGACTCTACAGCTAGTGTGTAGATGAGGAGTGAAAAGTTGGAAGCGTTCAGGAATTATATTAGCATATCTTTGTGAAGTTCCTTAAGAGGAAGAAAATAATTAGTGAAGTTTTAAGATGAAATTCTGTGCTCAGAACTTGTAGGCAAGTCCATTAAGTTCTCTGGAGTGGCTCATCATGAAACTGCTAACATCTGCATATCTTAGAAGGAATCTTCTCCCAGAGAGAATAACGTTTTTGAAACTACTTTATGCTGTTTTGCCCCATCAGAAATAAGACTGAAACTTAAGTTGGTTTTCTCTCTATTACTGTGTCCTTAATAAGGCACAAGTTTTCATCTTGTGGTTTTTCTGTCAACACTCAGGCCTCCTGTAGGTTAGTACAGGATATCATATTCAGATTGTTGCTTTTTGGACACAAAGTTTTCTCAGCAATTTCATTTTTGAGGCATGCAATTTTTATCTTGTATAATGTAATGGCTTTACAAGATAATACCTTACTAACTAATGGGATAAAAATCCGAAACAAACACACACCATCCCTGCACTATAGGGGGTGACCAAAAGTGTTGCCAACAGGGGTTATGTGGCAAAGTATTCAATTTGAGAAGTAATTCTTCCAGTGGATACCAACATATCCTTGCAGGGGGTGCAGCAGTTCCAAGCACACTTCTGAATATCATCCTGGAATGGTTTATATTGACTCTATTGGGATGTATCCTTTTTCTTCTTAAACAAAGCCTTTCTGCAGCCCTCAAGATCAGACCTGCCTACTGAGCAAGGTTGTCAGGCATCCACTGCATGGACAAGTCTTGGTTCTCTTCTATAAATGGAAAAAAAATCCCAAGATATCACTGGCTTCAACACTCAAGTCTCTCACATCTTCGTGTGTACAGGCACTGCCATTACAGAAGTACTGTAAGAAAAAAATCCAACCTAAGCTGCACAAGTTCTTGCTGAGAAATTAATGTCATCATTTGTTTGTGAATTATGAAGAAAATACCTCTCCAAGGCCTTAGTGCAAAGTGGTCGGATGCATGTCACCACATTTGTAGACATCTTTGTGTACAAATTACAGTACCTGTTACTGTATCTTCCCTTTATAACCAGTCATGAAGAAAAAGCATATTTTTGTGCATGATTTTATTCACTAGTTCTAGACAACCAATTTAAAGTAAGACAAAGTGTACCTTGAACAGCCTGGTTCTCTGTATTGATCGTAGAAGAGCCTGGACAACTAACTCAACTGCAGACATGATGTGTGGTTGTCAGATGAAGCTCCCTCTGCTTGAATTACTTTGTTTGCCTCAGCAGGCACAGTTTGTACAGCAGTTTTTCAATGCAGCTTGTGAATTAGCATTTGAGGTAAACTTTATGCCTTCTTTGGACAGATGTTCCGGTCAGATCTTTGAAACGTGGTGATTGGGAAGAAATTGGTAACTATGACACAAGTTACCCTCTGTATCTTGTCTCAGATTTAAGTCTCTGACCTGTGGGTCATGTATCTCAAGTGGTCTTTGCATTTTTCAGACATTTTTGGGAGTGATGAAGATTGCTGCTACCCTATTCCCTCTTTACCTCCTTTCTGTATTCCAAAGAGGAAATGTTCCCCACTCACTGTGAACCTGCTAATTCCAATAGGTCATGGTGACAATAATACAGGTTAGACTCCAAGCTCGGGGAATGTGTGTGTGTGTCTTTGTTTTGTTCATACTGAACCCTCAGAAATCCTTATGTGTAAAATTTTTAAAAGGGGGGAAGAGGAAGTTTCTTGTATTAAAACTGTAAAGATCTCAAAAATTTACATATATACTAAAAAAGCCAATATTTTCTATATAAATAAGTGTAAAACTCTAATTTTATAAAGCTTGTCTAAGTATAGCCTGATTCTTTCTGAGTTTCACAACAGGTGCTTTTTGCATTTCCTCTCCATGCTTTTTGGCCACTCCTCATGCATTAGATATGTGTCTTATGGATTTGTGCTAAAAATGTGTTTATAAGAGTCCTTATTTTTTTTTACTTTTTTATTTTAATTTATGTTTTCAGAGAACTTTTTTGTTTTGTCCATTAATTAATATTAAAATATTAATGCCCAGTAATGTGATGGGTGTTCTGATTTGTCCTTCCTATTTTTCTGCTTTATTGTTTCTTTGCAGTAAAGTGAGCAAGTAAAATAATAATACTGAACTAATGGATCTATGTTGTGTTACAGAAAATGTGAGCAAACTAAAGAAGCTGGAATACTTAAATGTAGCTTTGAACAACATTGAAAGAATTGAAAATCTGGAAGGTCAGTTTGTAAACAAACCATTTTACCTTTTCATATTAGAACACTTAAATTGTGACACTGTAAAAGAAGCCATGAAGTACATCCACCAGTGAAGGTATTTTGTTGATACTCAGAGTCTTTTTGTGTGCAGGGTTTCAATAAATGCTGCTTTGTAGCAAGTGCTTCTTAGTGCTGAAGTTTTCTCATTGAACTGTGTTAAAATTAAACACTGAACTTTTAAAAATGTCTCTGTGTAATGTTTTAACAATCATCTTCACCAGTTAAGTGCCACACACAGGAAGGTTCTGCTCTGAGCACAGGTTGCGTTGAGGGTGTGGGGTATTTTTAAAGAGGTTTTCAGGTGATTTTTTCTTATTACATGAAATCCTCACCGTTTTATCTGTGTTTAATCCTTTATCCTGTTGCTTTTGCACATTTCATGTGCAAAGATCTGTCATTTTCCAAGATGATAATCTAAGACTTAGACCCACCCATAAACACGTTTCATATTACTTGAATAACTTATGACTTGATTGTTTTCTGATTAGGCCAGTTGCTGACTCTGTTAAGATATCCACCTTGAAAAAGGAACAGTAAAAAAAAGAGAAAAAAAGCTGGTTTTTTGTTGATTGGATTTTTTTAGTTTTGTTTGTTTGTTTGTTTTGTTTGTTTTGGTTCATTGTTTGGTTTTGTTTGTGCTTTGAAGTCTGCAAGCTGATTCAAGAGGATGGCTTAAATCAAATAAAAAATGAGCAATAGTTTAAACACAAATTTGTAAAAGTTGAAGAAATAGATAGCACACCACATATTTGGCAATTTATTGAGAAACTTGCATTTGTTTTCCTGCCACTACATTTTAAATTCATCTCTCAGGCTGCATTTTTTTACCGCAATTTGTTACTTACTTAGAACCTTTGGGAATGACCCTTGCATAAATTTGGGTTATTTAAATTCCCCTAATAAATAGTTTTGCATTGTTACTTTCCTTCAGCTCCACTGTGAATAAAACTTGCCACACAGAGCAGCAAAGGAAAAGCAGTGATTACAGTGATGAGCATCAAAGCTGAGCTTGCTCTTCCCTGAACCTTTTTACTCTTAGAGTCAAGGTTTCTTGGACAGATTGTGATAAAAGGAGAGGCTGATAAATTTTGGATTGAGATTTTCCAGAGCATTTTGTTACCTAATTTAGAATTTCTGTTTACAATTGTTTTAGTTAACATTTTCTCACCAGTGTTTGCAATTTAACCAGTAATAAAATGTTTAAAATGATAGCTGAGTCCATAGAGTGGAACCTATGGAAGACCTCTTCTTAACTTGGAGTGAATTTTTAGAAAACCTTAACTTTTCACTTTAATAATATTACCAAAGATTAACCATATACAGAAATTAAAGCCATAATTGATCCTGCTGTCCTGAAGCAATAGTATTATAGTAGCGTATATATTATATAGTATATTATACTATTAGATAGTATTTTAGCAACATGGTTAAGACTTAGTTGAGGAGGGGTGTCAAGGCAATCAAACTGTTAAAAGTGAAGTCCATCTTTTCTAGAAATGAAACATTTAATACCTCATCTGTAAATGATCACAAAGTTTTCATAGTGATAAAACCAATAATGTTTTGGTATTTTTTATTCTGTTGAGTTTGTTTCCTTCCTATAAATATTGTGACCTCATAAGCTTTAGCTGTGAGTCACTCTTTTCCCTCAGAGTCTCAGAAAAGATGTATTCTGATAGAATAAAAATAGTTTACAGATGGAGACAGTTTTATATCCAGGTATGTGCACGTGTGTGTGTTTGTATGTCATGGGTACATTTATATTATGGACAATCTGAATTAAGGTTTTTCCAAACTTTAGGCTGTGAAGAACTGAAGAAACTTGACCTGACAGCAAATTTCATTGGTGAACTCTCCAGTATTGAGTCCCTAAAACATAACATACATCTGAAGGAACTGTTTCTAGTGGGTAACCCATGCACTGAATTTGAAGGCTACAGACAATTTGTAGTGGCAACACTTCATCAATTAAAAGTAAGATTAAAAAAACTAAATCCAAATAAAAAATGAGAATTGTTGACAGAACCTACTAATCCTAAATAAAATAAATACCTGTGCTGGGAAAACAAGTAGCATTTTTTTTACTGTCCACAGGAAATTAAATGATATTCTAAAGAGTAAGTGACTGCAGGAAATTAATTCTAATAATGGGTTCTGCTTTGATGGAACTATGCACATTTGTTATCTTTTCTGTCTTTCTTATTTGAGATCCTTAAAGTTTTGAAGAAATAAATGTTTGTACCATTCTGGCTTTTTTTTTTTTTCTCATTTGTTTTCTGTACGCAGTGGGTTTTTAAATTATTGTCATGATTGCAGAAAGTTACTGGGTTGTTGGTACCATACCAACAACATGTTCTAAACCTGCAGTGCAAGGCAGTAGAAAGGCACAAGTTGGTGTAAAAATGTGCTATGTTGCATTGGGTGTAAATAGCTACTTTGAGACTGAGGTTCTGTGCAATGGCCGAAACCACTACAAACCATTTTCACATCTGAATAGACAGTTATTGTTAATTCTTCTAAATAGATTATAACCTAGTTCTATGGAGGTTTGAAAGGCGCATTTCTAATTGTTTACAGAATTTTCAAATTAACCTACAGTTTAATAGATTTATTGATTTGAATAGGTTTATAATTTCTCACCTATCTATATTGATTTTTTCCCTTTTGGAAAGTATTTGGATAGTAAAGAAATAGAACGTTCAGAGAGGATTAAAGCACTTCAAGACTATCCAGAAGTGAAAGAGAAAATCAGAGAACAGGAACAAGTTTACCTTCTCAAAAGGGCCAGAGAAAAGGAAGAGGCTCAAAGAAGGATACAAGAAAGAAAGGACGAGAAACAAAAACAAATGGAATCTGAGCTTGGATTTGACAGGTAACAGTAAGCAACAATAGTTTGTGAGCAAACATCATTCTTCTCTCTCTTTATTAAGAAGTTTGGTCTTCTTCATTGAAGAGTTTATAGTATTCCACTTAAATATTTTTGTTCATCTCTGTTGTTGATTCAAGCAGAATTATTTCTCCTTGTGCATGTTATCTCTTATGAAAAATATAACCAATTACAAAAAAGGTTTGTTATTGACCTGCAGACAGTGCAATAGAATTTGTGTCCCAAAACTCCAAGCTAAGTTGTCTGGATGCCAAAATAGTGTAATTGATAGCTTCTTTCAGGAGAACAGCTGGAAATTGTTATTTAAGGTAATGCAGAGGTTCCAGAGAAAGCATCTCTTCACCTATAACTGCTTTTGCTTTAGCATTATTAGATCTGAAGACTGAAATGGAATGTAGCTGGTCTTTGGAGATGTAAAAGGCTGTGCAGTGTTCATTTTCATACTTCTTCCACTTCATATCCCTGATATTGCCTCGACAGCAGCAGGATTTTTGTCTGGGGTCATCTTACACTGCAGTTGCCATCCATCTTACTTTTAATCCAATAGAGAGTAAGTTCCATGGAACTGCCTACAGAACTTTGTCTCATAGATCACAGCTCTCTCATAAATTTAGTTTTCTCTCTCTGTTGATAGAGAATTAGAGAGGCTTAGAGCTAGAAGAAAAAATTACTCAATGTTAAGGTGGCACTTGAGATGATTATTGCTACCTTATAAATTTCTAATCTGTTGCTGCCTGGTATTGGGAATACTTAAACATCACATGGGCTGAAAGTTTTCTCTCACCTGAAAGTTGTGAGGGTATCTGACAATTCTGCCTCTGAAGTTAAATCTGCTGAACTATCTGTCAGGGTTTTCAGAGAATTAGGCATAGCCATACTGTCACTTCTTAGACAAGTCAGTGGAAAACATTATGTCAAAATGTGTTTTATTGATTCACAAAAAAAGCCGAGCAGAGGACATTTCCCCAATATATAAGATACCGTTCTTGGTAGGAATTATACAGTTGTTATTATTGGGTTGGAAAAAATATTACTGCAATTATTCATTAGCAAGTACTGTTATTCTTCCTTCATTTCCTTGGGATAATATTCCAATGTTCTTGTATAGCCCAGATTCCTCACAGGAGAAAGAAAACCCTCAGGCAGAGGGAGATGGAGAGCAAGAAATGTGCAGAACAGTTGAAGATGATGAAGAAGACAGAAGATTTTGGGAGGAGCCTACACCATACACTCCAGAATCTAGATTAGAAACTCACAGATATATGGAAGAAAAGCGGAGAGCTAAAGACAATATAAGGTACTTTTTTGTTTTAATATATTCTGTGAATTGAAGAACGAGACATTTTCAAAGGTACAGAGAACAGGTAGGTGACTGCCTGACATTAAATATTACTGAGAAATGGCAGCTTAAATACCTTTTGCCTGTGAAAATAGGCTTATAAAATTAAATATTCAGATTGTTCATTTTAATTTGTTTCATTTTCTGAACTTCATTTATGGTACTCTTTATTTTTCCTCAAATAGGGTTTTTAAATGTAATTTCTTTTTTCAACTCCATTTTATGGAGTAGAGTAGTTTCACTTTTCTGTCAGCTAATACGTTTTGGGTAGTTCCACATTTAATATTCTGCTAAAGACATTCATGCAGATTGCATTATATAAATGCCATAAGGCCATGATACAAAATTTTTGCACAAGTGGCATTTCAGGAACCTTTCCCCTGTAACTGAGAATTTTTTTCACATACTTTATAAAAGATGTTTGTTACAAGTAATAAGATTCTTCATGTTATCAGTGCTACTTGGCATGTTGAATCTGAAGAAGTCTGGCCCCTGAAAAGCCTTTAAAACTTTCTAAAATTGTCACTGGTTTTGTTGAACATAGAAAATTCATGCAGATACTAGAAAAAAGTCTATTTATTTTTAATAAATATAGTAGTTTATAAATAGTAGTTTATTGCCACTGGCTTATCAGTTCCACAAACATTGTAAGCAATGTCTTTTTTTTTTTCCTGTTACTTATATATCATAATTTGTACCAGAGATTTTTTTTAGCTGTTTGTTTTAAGGACATGCTTTTTGGAAGTTTTATCAAGCCTAAGTATTGAAAAAGTCAGTCCTAGGGAACTCTCCAAGAAATCTGGAAGTGTGCATAACTTGTTGCTATTATTAATTCGAGGTCTAGCGCTTTCCTGGAAGAACTACTGTGAAAACAGATCCTACCCAGTTAGAATTTGGCTGTGTTTGGAAGTGCCTTGCTCTACTCAAAAGCAAATGTGTTCCAAATGCTTCCCTGTACGGATTCAAGGAGAGTCCAAATAGTGTTATAATAAAGATAGAATGATTCTTTTCTGGATTTTTCTAAATTTTGAGGGATTTGAAGGAGTTAAAAATCTTTTTGGATTTACTTAGTATAAAAGGATGTGTGTTTTATTATAAAATTGACATGAATATATCTTTTGAGCAGAGTGGTGGTTCGTTCACTTTTCATTTCAAGTCAAGAGTTGGAATTCAGGTATAGAAACTGTTAGCCCACAAATCCCACAAGAACTCTAATTTATACTGTAGAATAGTATTTAACACATGCATAACTGTGAATCTTTCTCGAACAGAAATTGTTTTTATGTAGTCTTTCCAGTAGCTGTACTTGAGTGTTTTTGTTTCTTCCTCAAATCCATTGTATTTATAGACCAAATTTGTTTTTATGCCTTTTTTTCCCCTAAGGGGTTCTAAATCTTAAGTACTTTATATCCCTCATTACTCATTTAAATTTAATATTTTCTTAACCTTGAACTCATAGTAAGAAATAGCTTCAGGAGCAAAAAAACCCAATGCATTGCTGTTGGGGTTTTTTGAGAAATGTTTTCTTTTTGATGTGCTGGCTGAAGTAGCCATACCCACTATATTGACCAGCTGAAGAGGAGATTAATACAATATGACAATTGCAGTGCTGTATTTTTAACAGTCATGTTTTTACCTACATGCAAGCAAGGTTTTTCTTTTTCATGTTACAAGATTCCTTACTCTTCCTTTCCCTGCTCATGATATAAACATTTAAACAGGAAAATACCAGTACTACAAGTCTTAATGATCTTACTGTGATGTGCTTTGTTTGGGCAGATAAATTGGTAGCTTACTTATTGCAATGATTGAAAGTCAGCCATAGTTTGATTGCTGAAAGCTGGAAATGGATGGTGAATATTAATAAGTACATCATCAATAGATCAGGAATATGTATTGTATTTTTTAAAGGAAGAACACATCAAAAAATGTAATAAATACATCAGCAAATAATCTTGGGCCCTACTGTATCATATTTGGTGCTGCTTGTAATCTTTTGACCATTAAAATTCTATTTACTAGTGGAGAGTAGTGACTGAGAGACTGATGCTGTTTGGAGGTAGGCCAAGCATTTGTTCAGTAGCAGTAATTAGGTGAGCATGAATAAAATTTCTTTGGACTTGCTTAAATATGCATCAAACCAGTTAGCAGCAACAACACTTCATGATTAGTTTTACCATTCATAGCTAGAATTTTCAGGTGTTTAAGCAATCTACTGTTTTCTTATGGTATACTAGATAATTTGATATATTACTGTTTGATAGGGGATATTGTGACATGCAGAAAAAGTTTTTATCCATGTAGGATGTGATATTACATAGCATTTGCTCATCTTTAGCTAATGCTTTTAATGTGCAGTTGGAAATATGATATTATCTGTTTTGTTCCTGAAGTAAGTTATAGCCTGAACATCAAATACCAGATAATTCTTACTTCTTATTATTATTAAACATATTTCTTCTTATTATTAAACATAATAATAGCAAAATTTTAACCATAAGCCATTTTTGTTTCTGTTTTCTTAAGGGAATCAAAAAAGAGCGAGAAGCCTCCTTGGACATTGGTCACTGCAGAAGGAAAAGTTCTAAATGTGAATGTGCCTAAGTATGTAAGGTTAAGAGTTTAAACAGTCTAATCTCTCTAGAACTGAATTGGGAAACTAGTTCAAGATATGTGACAATACAAAAATAAGAGAGCTGAGAAATTCTCACTCAAGTATTATATTCCTTTTGGGAAAACTGTCTTGTAAATTTATACTCTAATGCTGGAAAAAGAATCAGTCTTCAGTGAATAAAGTGTTGAAGATTGTTTAATTTAACATCTTGGTCTTAAATAATTAAAGAACTTGTTTTTCTGTAAAAGATGTAAGATATTTTAGTCTTTTCCCTTCTATGGTAAGGCTCTTTCTTGGAGCATCTTGTTAATAGTGGAAAAAATTTAACTTGTTTGACTATTAAAAATAAATGTGTGTGAGCAACCACTTTAAATGTGGAGAAAAACATCCAAGTGGTATTTCTGGACAAAATCATTTTGTCTTCTGATGACAGATGTAAAATTGGCAGAATTGGGAAGGACATGTTATCAGCTTCTGTGGCATGAGGCCCTTTGACACTGAGTTAGGCCTCTGTTGCACCTGGGTATTCCAGTGTTTTGGAATGAGCTTCCAGGGATATCAACCATGTGTTGTCTTTAATTTCACTTGAACAAACCTTCCTTTTCTAAGGGAAAGAAGGAGACTGAAAGCACAAACTTTCCCTTATGAACAGCTCCCCAAAGAGCCTCCTACAAGAAACTGGGATCAGAATGTGGGCACTTATCTGTCTGCTGTTCTCTGAAGAAGTTTTTCCATCTTAAGACTTATACAGCTGCAAACCCAAAGCTGTGAAAATGCTTGTCCTGCTTTCCAAATCTTGGAAATTTATAAATCTGTGCAAATGAAAAGAATTTGAAAACCTACATTATATGTAGTACACAATATTCAGTAACAAAAAAAAAAAAAAAAAAAGTTTTCTAGTCCAAAGAAGGCAAGCCTAAAATAATATAAATGTTGTGCTAAAAGAAGCTGATTATGCCTTTAAAAAACAGAGATATGTAGACTAAAGCCCTACCTATCTTTTTAGAAGGAATACAGGGTTCACTGTTAGTAGCAGCCCTGTTTGTGTCATCCAAATTTTCTGGGTTAGAATTTAGTCTGTGGATGTGCCCACGTGAAGCCAGACCAATGAGGTGTCTCTGTCATGGCTTCAACAAAAATATCACAGCTCCTCGGTGCAATCTGGCAGTGAATTGGAGAGGCATAAAGAGAGAGATGCAAGTAAGCAGATGGTGTTCTCCAAAGTTTTTGCTTCAGTGTGGAAGTCTAATGTCCATAAGAGTGTCCAGGTTTCTCTGCTGTTCTTTTGGAAGGTTAGGAAGAGAAATGGCTGCATGCTACTGAGGACAGACTGTTTCTCTTCTCCAGTTCTGATTAAGCTTCCTCCTAGAAAATTTTACAGTTCTGTTCTCTTGTTCACCCTTTATGTGTTAGTGAATTCTCAAAACCAGTGATGCAGTAGGAGAAAGAAGCTTTCCCATTTAAAAAACCTCATAAACTACAACTCCATAAACTTTATTGCACGTGGACTGTATCAGAATACAGAGAGAAAAGAGTAAAAAGTATATGTGGGAAATATTTTTATTGCAGAAAACATTTACTCTTTTATCTGTTAACATTTGAGCATCTTTCCGTTACCTGAACCCAGTGTATCTAAGTGTTTTAATGTCAGTGAAATAGTCCAGGGAATTACTTCAAGCAAAGACCTTTCATTTTATACTAATAACTAATTTATAAAAATATTCTCATTTATAGGTAATTTTATTCTGGGGGTTTTTTCTACTTTAATACATGGGAAACTTTTGAGCATAATAGCGGACCTTTTAAGTCTAAACTAGATCTCCTTAGATTGTAGCAATAGGTCATGTTTTCAATTTATATCTGTAAGATTTGTTCATAATTTTAAGAACTCAGCCATGAGATCACAAACATGCATCTAATACAATCTACAGGCTCATTTTCAACAAATGTGAAGCATATAGAACCAAGGATATTATGCAAATAATGTTTTACTTTGAAAATGCGCAGACAGATATCTAGGCAAATTATTTGCTATGAACAAAATTGATTTAATTTTGTTTTAACATACCATGACGTTAGAATTGCCAAGTTCTGGGCTTTTCGTGCATTTTATATCTGTTTTCTTTCTATGAAGATGTAACAGAGCAGACAGGTTTCACCAGCAGAGGTCTCTCGTTCTGCATTGACAGAATGAGCTTAATTTTAACTGACCTTCAGCAATGGGGTTTTTTTCATTTTCTTGTGGATTGAGTGGGAAGAACAGAAAAAAAATGTAAGAATTACTTTGGCTCAAATGCCAGTATTTTTTTCTGTTCATGGGGCAAATTGCAACCGTTTCTAAAATGATCACATGACATATTGTCTAAATTGTATTTGTATTCATCCAAAATTGCTGGCAGTTGAAGTGTGCTGTAATGTTTGCTTATTTACTCCAGTTGTATTTATACTGTAAGTGGGTTTTTTCATTGTTATTAGGCTTCATTTCTCTTTGGAAGATGATGAAGAAAACAACCAGTTCATCTTGGAACTCGCTGTTTACAGGTCAGGGTTTTTTTCCCTCTTAATTTTTGCCATTCGTAAGATCTAACACACAGTGTTTCAGTTATACTCCTCTCTGTACTGGGGCCTTTTCAAGAGGAAAACGAAAATCAAAGGGGTGATGGAATAAATTTTGAACCCTGTGCCACGGAAGCAAAGCCAAATAAGCTAAAGACCCTTCAGACTGTTCTGTTACTCCTGAAAGAGGACTGTGTCCTTTTGGGAACTGATGTTTTCTTCAGTCCACAGGCAGGTCTCCTCCATGCCTGTCCTTTTATGCTTAAGTAAAATCTTTTCCATTCTTCATTTGCAGATCAGGGTTGTAGAGAGTGGGTTTTTCGCTCATTCTTTGGCCCTAGAAGTGCTCCAGTACAATTCAGATCCTTCTACTTAAATTCTTCTCCTCCCTGAAAAAGGGTAGGGTAGCCTTGTCCTACTTTCCTTGCTTACGGAAAGAGTCCATGGCTAATTCTTGAACTATACCAGGGCACTGCCTGGAATAAATTTGGTTGAACCAGGCCAAAGTATCATGAAGAGAAATGATAACTATTTGATAGATATACTTCTAAGCAGTACAATGTCCTTTCCCATTCTTCAGGAAGAGGCTGGAAACCCACAAGTTTATCTCCCCATAATAGGAACTTGTTAGAATAAAGCTTGAACTAGTTTTACAGCACAGAATACTGTTCTTGCCAGGTGTTCTTCCCTTAAAGCTCATTAATTTCCCTCAGAAGAGGCCTGCTCCATGTTTCTGAATTATAAGATAAAGGTTTTTTGGAACCTCAGAAAATCTGTTCAGGTGCAATAAATTGTTTGATGTATTACAGAATCACAGAATCATTTTGGTTGGAAAAGACCTCTCAGATCATGGAGTCCAACCTTTGACCCATCATCACCTTGTCAAGTAAACCATGGCACTGAGTGACATGTCCAGTCATTTCTTGAACACCTCAGGGATGGTGACTCCATCACCTCCCTGGCAGTATATTGTAATATTCTGTGCTCACTTTTAAGAAATACAGACTAAATAATCTGAAAAATTCACCTGAGAGGTAATGTTATTAAAGAAGGGAAATGGGGAATACCTACTTGTGCATTCACATGACTCACAACGGGTGTCACATGATGAAGAGCAGATGTTAAAAAGGAGTTTTTATAGGTCACAGATTTTGTTTGACAGTACTGAAATTTAAAAGTATTGTGTTTTCTAGGAATGTAAAGTATTTCTGTTCATTGTTTTCCAGCAAATTCTATGCAAAAAAGAGAACTCCTGTTATAAATTTACTAGTAAAGCCTTCAGTAGGAAAACAGCTTTGCATTTTTAAATAGAACATAGGTTAATTTTCTTATTAATGTAAAGCACTACACTAATAGAGGAAAACCCTTTTTGTTTTCCGCTTCTGAATTCTTGCAGTTATACAATAGCTAATGTGATGGACTTGACAGAATTTAGACATTATTTTAATGGACATTCATGGGAAGATTGTGATTTTCTTCCAAAGACTTTAAATTTTAATAGTATTTTATATAACTTAATAACTGAAATTTAAATTTGTACTTTATAAACTGTGAAATCATCATGAAAGAGGTATATGGTCTAATATAGATTGATTAATTTATTTATATTTCATTCTGAAGATATTTGGACACTTCTCTGCTTGATGTTGACGTGCAGCCAACTTACATACGAGTACTGGTGAAGGGAAAGGTTGGTGTTTTCTTACTACATTCATTTCAAATCAAGAGTTAATATTCATCATGGTTGTTCAGTGGACTAGGGGTCTGATTTTTATGAGTTCCCAATTGTTTCTCTCTATGCAGAAAGATTCTTCTTTCAATGCTTTATTTTGGACCACATATAAACTGTGGAAGTCCTAACCAAAAGACGTGCGAAGCCTGCAACTGAAATTTCGCTGCTTTTCTCTCCTTCTCTCTTCTTATTCCCCCACACAGTGTACCATAATTCACTTTAGAAGAGAGCTTCCTAGTTGCCCTAGGCTAGAATTTAGCAATTTCACAATCTGGAATTTATAGCTGACAGAAACCAGTGGATGTATATTCTTCTGAAAGGGCATTTAAAATGTCATTCCAGTTTTCTCTCTTCTCGGTGGTTTTAATTTTGTCATCAATTTTTTTAAAAATTCAAAGTACTTTCAGAGTAAACCAAAATCCCTATTTTTTGACTGTACCAACTGCATAAACAAAACTTCAGAATTGCTTTCTGCCCAAAATAGACTGGATAATCTTTCTCATTTAATTGCTAATGTAAGTCAAGCATCATTTTATAACCTTCTTTAGAAATGTCACCTCAGGAATGGCAGCAATTCAGGAACATAGATCTGACTATGCTTATAAGTCAAAGCTGTTTACCATGCTAATAATTTATTAGGATTATATAAAGTGAGAGGATTTAGCACGTGTACTGGCCTCAAAATCAAAGGATGTGGGAGTGATGTTTTAACATGTGTTCTGTCCATATCAAAGAAAGAAAAAAAAAATTTAGCATGATGCATTTCAATCTCATATTTTCTCATAGCCATTTCAGTTTGTCCTCCCTGAGGAAGTGAAGCCAGACAGCAGCTCTGCTAGAAGATCCCAAACAACTGGTCATTTGGTTGTCACCATGCCAAAGGTATGTAAAGTAGTCTGAGGAGACATCACACAAAGATCCGTAAATGTTGTGAGTACTTTGGGAGCGTTTCTGAGTTACAGGTAACATCTGGCTTGCTAAAGATATGCAGTCTGCCCTTTCCCACCGGGGCATGTTTTCCAAAAAAGGAACATTGCATAAAGACAATTTAATCATAGAGCCAAACCTTAGTATTTAAAATCCCTTTAAAGGAACATTATGAAAATCAGTACTAATAGAACTGTTTGTATTTATTTTAAACAAAACCAGCATTTTATGCACCAAAAGAGACTCTGCAAAACATGAAGTATTATGCAAATGTGTAAGAAGATAATTTTTTTAAAATAATGAAAATAACATACCTACTTTCTTGAAAATAAGCAACATACCTACTTTCTTTTTCTACTTGTGAAACAATAAAAACAATTCAGTTTTTCAAAATTTGTGTGGCACAGATATGTGTGAAGGTTACATTGTTGTTCAAATAGAGAGATGATGCACTCCTGTCATGTCTCGTGTTTGGCACAAGAGTTGCTTAATTCATTTCCCCTTCATGCCCTCCCTGATTGGAAAGGATCCACTGAGTAGTTGTAGAAAGCATTGTAGTCATGGAGCAAGAAGGTTGTGGCAATTCAGTATTTCAGTTGAAACTGCTTGGAGCAGAGAGGGAGCTGGAAGTTTTAGGGAGGTAGAGTTTCAGAGGTGAGAATGAATTCTGTGGTGGGGTCCTGGAAGTTGAGGGAGGTTAATCAACTGTTCTGCTGCTGTTGTGCCTTGGGAGGGTTGGGCTGCTTTTAAGGCCTCTAGGACTACATCACATACTTTCAGTTTTCGGAGTAGTGTAACCCCGCCCAAGGGATAGTTAGAGTAAAAAATTAACCTTTTGGTGTTCTAGCCTTACCCTTCTGGCCTTTAGGAAGTTTCTTTGCTGTGTAAGAGCAGGGATACATGGGGCTACGTGTGAGTCTACCAGAATATATCAATTACAGCATTTTCTTCTGAAGGAAGAAGCTATTTAGCTGAAATAGCTTCAACTGCTCTTTGGGCTCAGTTCTTTCTCTTTGTGCTCTGATTTAATTTTAAGACTATGCAACTAATAGTTCTAGCTAAATAGTGGTGGTTGTTTTTCAGTTTTGGCTTTTTCCATTTGTGGTTCTTACCTTCTATGTTTCCTTCCATGCTCCATTTCCCATACCATCTGTCTGTCCCTATGATGAAAGCCTGCCATTAAATCACAAACTATCACTCGAGCATCAAGCATGCAGTTTTACCAAGAGCTTAAAATATTGAATACTGAAAATATTGAATTTCAGTATTATTCAATACTGAAAATTGAACCCATCTGATTAAGGTCCATATTTTGTTAATGTTCAAAATTCACTCATGAGAATTTATGCTTTCATAAATTTATTTGAAAATGAGGCCTTGACATTTGCCATTTTGGAGAATGTCATTTTCAAATGTATATGAACAGTCTTGTTTACTATTTATTTGTTGTTTGGATATTTTAAGTGCTATCAACTTTCTAGCCCCTACCCTCATACATCTTGCTAGTCTCTTTGTGGATGACCAATGCCTTAGAGAGTGTAAATATTTCAAAGAGTCTTTGGATGTATATTCAACTCTGCTGCCTGCCTAGAAAGTCATACCTAAATCAGAAAAATTAATATTATCTCTTTGTACTGTGATTGAGAATTGCCTTTATTCCATTGTTAACTTTATATGTAACCTGCCTCAATATTTTAGCTACACCTAAGTTTTTTACCAAGCCTGAGACTCTGGAGTGTGCTTCATCTCAGAGTACATGGATCTCAGGTATCTGTAAGACATGAAGAAAGAGAAGCATCGTGGAATAACTGGGTCAGTGTTCTCAACTTTGCCTTGGTTTGGTTAAAAACTACTTGAGTAGCTTGGACACAGGAAGAGATGCATGAACAGAGTGCTGCATGGTCTAATGTCTTTGTTGTCATTGCATCCAAACACTTGGATCCTGGAAAGCAGCTTTGCAGGAAAGCACTGGGGAGTCTTTGTTGCCATGAAGTTGAACATGAGTCGGAAATGTCCTCTTCTGTCAAAGAAGACCAGTTGTATCCTGAGCTGCATTAGGAGTGTTGCCAGCAGGTTGAGGGAGGCAATCCTTCCCCTGTGTTTGGCATTGCTGAGATACACATGGAGAACTGTGTCCAGTGCTGGGCTCCCCACGGCAAGAGAGACATACCCATACTGAGAGAATCCAGCATAGGGCCACAAAGATGGTTAAGGAACTGGAGCACCTCTCCTGTGAGGAAAGGATAAGGGAGCGGGGACTGTTCAGCCTGGAGAAGAGAAGGCTCAAGGTGATCTTACCAATGCATGTAAATTGCTGAAGGAAGGGTGCAAAGAGGCAGAGCCAGGCTCTTTTCAGTGGTGCCAGTGACAGGACCAGAGATAGTGGGCACAGACTGGAACACAAGAGGTTCCATCTGAGCATCAGGAAATGATTTCTTGCTGTGAGGGTGACTGAGTTCCTGCACAGCTCACCCAGGGAGGCTGGAAATTCTCCACATCTGGACATACTCCAAAGCCATCCCCACATGATCCTGGGCAACTGGCTCTAGGTGGCTCTGCTTGAGCAGGAGGGTTGGGCAAATGGACATCCACAGGTCCCTGCCAATCTCAACCATTCTGGGATCCTAAATTGAGATCACCAACTTAACGTGAATTCCTTTTAGTAAGATAGTTGGAAGACCAGAGTTCATGCATNACTTCATGGATTTGCTGACCAAAGATGGATTCGTGTTACTTCGCAGCAATTGCATGTAACAAATACCAACCTATTGTTCTTTGTTCTATATTGTAGTCACAGGGTCTGTTCTCTTCCCCCAGGGCTGAATTACAGTTTTCAGGTTAAATTTTTGGGAGACATATAATTTTCATTTGCTTTCTATCCATAAAAATTTTATTATTATTATTAATAGGATATAATCTAGGAAGCAAGGTATAATGATTAACAACTGGAAGGCCAACAGGTATTTTTCTTGCAGAATATTATGGCTGATTTTATCAACAGTGCTTGAGAATACTAACTTAATGTGAATTCCTTTTAGTAAGCTGGTTGGAAGACCAGAGTTCATGCATCTTTCAGGCTGTATCTATAAGACAAGCGTAGTGACTATATTGCAGTACATTTAATATTTTTGTTCCTGACAAAAAATTATCAAAATAAAATTATTTGCAACTAGATAAATGGCCTAGCACATTCCTTAGGTAACTGAAATATTAAAAAATGCCACTGTTCTAAAAATAGTGTCCTATAATATGCTACTTGCCATACTATCCTAAAAATATCTCACTCTTCTCAGTAACAGAACAGAAATCTAACTGAATTCTGAGTGGTTTTCACTTCCTTTAGTGAGTTTCTGATCAAGTTACTAAACCTCTCACCATTCATCTTCCAGCCCAAGTTTCCAAGACTTTAAAAAGAAAAACAAAACTTCTTTCCTTGCCTCTCCAATGACCTTGCCACATTACAGGTGCTGGAGATAGTAAATTCCACATGAGGTAGAAGAAAGCAAATATTTTTCACCTTTTTTTCTGGGAACATTTTATTTAACTGTCCTGTTTACTGCACATCAAATCCCACAGAATGGGTGCCTCTCTAAGGCAGTGTCGATATCAACATTTTTTTGGAAGGTCGTCAAAAGTAACTGAAAGCCACAAGTTTCAGTAAAATGATACAGTGGCTCTTAAAGTGTAGTGTTTGTACTGTAATCATCATCTGTACAGAGATTTTGCATGACTACAATGTACGTACTTCGTATGCTGGGAAAAATATTTGTTACTTGAGGCTTTTCAGATCATGAACATCTGTCCTCTGGCAGCATCATCTTTGCAGCTGATGCAGGAAAATGAAAACCTGAGAATTTCTTTAACAGACTTTGACTGAAATCAGTGTATATGATTTTATAAAATGTCATCATAGATTACACCAGTAGCATTTCAATTAATATCTGAGAAAAAGCATCAAAACCCAGTGTTACTAGCAAGCAGGTTTAATTTAGGGTGCTGAGACATTCTGTGTCTTGTTTTAAAATTTTTCTTATTTTAGTGAATCAGAGAGAAAAATTTGGACTTTTGATTAATTCTTTATTATATAAGTGGTCACAAATGAATTCTGACAGCTTTTTATTGCCCAGGCCTTCAAAAGCATTTAGAAATTTAAAGATCAGTGAGAGTTATTTCCTTAATTAATCTAAAAATAGAAGTGGTATGTGTTATGCACGACAGTGTTATTTGATAGAATTACGTTATATAATTCTCACTTATCTAGGTATGGTAAATGCAGAAATATTTCATTACCATCAAAGGCATGTGGAGACTTACAGCTGTGGAGCCCTGGAAATCAAATAATCCTTCAGAATAAATGTGTTTCAGTGAAACTCTGTTACTCAATGGAATTCCCATTGTAGAAGAAGAAACCACCACTGCAGGAAAAAAATGTGAACTGAAAATACAAATAAAAATATGGTTTTCACATATTCCTTCTGTTTTCTCAAATATATTCCAGATTCTATTTCTAGCATTCTCTGATAATGATCTTAAAAGAGGTGTCCTTTCTGTTTTCTAAATAATGTAAATATTAGGAATAGTTTCATAGAATAACTTTCAGAAAGCTTCATCATATTAATTTAGTCCATCTTCCTGTATACCACAGGCTTTAAATTTGACACAGTTATCTTTCTACTGAGCCCAAAGTCTTACCTTTGGCCACAGTTGAAGCTGTGGCAGTTCTGTTTTTGAGAGCAGTTTTCCTCAGTGCTCACTGTCACTAAGTCAGTTCCTGGCTTGATGAAGCTCACATACCATTTTTTCAGAAAGAACTAAAATTACAAAGTATCCTTTAGGTTTTGGGTTTGAGTTTTTTGTTTTGTTTTGTTTTTTACTTGAAGAGAGGTAGGAGGACATCTTTTGAGCAGAAAAGCTTTTATGTCAAGCAATATTTGATAATTGATAGATGTTCTAGTAGGCAAATCCTAAGCCTTCCCTAAGTTGCAGATCAGTTCTTGTCAAGGAAGTATCTTCTGTTGAGTGCAGAACCAGCACATTTCTTCACCATCCTTGATGATGCTCTGAGGGCAAAGTAAGGAACATGAGCCTCAAGGGGATCAGTGGAATGAATTGTTTTAACAGAACAGAACACTTGAAGGCCTCCTGAGAAAAGAGGGTACAAAGAAACAGACTTTTGTTCACCAGAGCATATTCAGAATGAGAGGAAATAAGCCTCTTCACACTGAATTCCAGAAACAAACGACAGAAGCTGCAGGTTTTGTCTTATTTCTTATGGGGTTTAGAATGGAGACTCTAAATTCACAGGGCTTCTGGAACAGACTGCTCTCAAATCAATTACACCATGAAATAGTCAATTAAATGAACTATTTGGTATAGTTCCTTTTCTTCTCCTTCCTTTCAAATGCTTAAGGGATCCCTCTCCCATGATGTTGTTAAGAAGGGAAAGAGACTCTTTTACCATAAGATACCCTTCTGTCAATAACACATATTCCAAAAAATGATGTCAGACATGTTTTCTTTGAGAAGGGGATTCACTTGGATTTTGACCTTAAGATTCTGTTTTAGAAAAGATGCTGAGGGAGTTTGTGGTCACTTGTCATTTTTATAAAGAGTAAGGAGAAGTCTAGACTGCAGCCAATTCTGTAATAAAAATGTCTGAACAACAAGTACATGGACACCAGAACTGAAATGCCTCATGAACCAATTAGTTAGCTGTGGAAAAAATAAGCAATATGCATTATTAACATGGTACTAAACAAGACAGAATATATTTAAATATGAATAGATGTATATATTTAAATTCTCTTTATATATATATATATATACACACACACACTTTTATACATGTTTGATTATAATTCCATTCAGATAATTTGGTTAAATTTGCCTTATGTCTGTGCTTCATGCTGAGTGAAGAGTGTTAAAATCTAACAGAAAGAGTAAATGTCACAAGAGAAAATTTATGCAGACACTCCCAATTTTCTATTTTTGAGAGATTATTTAAATGCTTGTGAGCAAAAGTGTCAACTTTTATGAGAATTATTTTTTGTCTGTTTTTATTTCAGGCTAAAGAAATAATCCTGGCTAAGCAAAAAGTTTCAGCTTCAATTAAACATTCTGACTGCAATACACTGCAAAAAAATACAAGAAGGTAATTCCTTGGTTTTTTCCATTTGTTTTATTTTTCTCAGTGTGTTAATCACAAGCCAGAAAATGTGCTTCTTATTATGTTGTTGTTGAAAATATGCAAATGTTGATTAGTGTAGAGTAAAACAATTTCTTTAGGCTTTAGACTAATAACCTGTCCGCTGCTGTTTATAAAGTGATCTCCTCCAATTACAGAGCCAAAAAAGCACTTTTTTCTGCCCATCAGTTTTGTACCATCAGCTCATTCAGATTATTAACTGGTATATACTAAAACTAAATCACCTACTGAGAATGGCCTCTGCAAAGCTCCTTGCTACGGAATCCAAGTCTGAAAACCTTTTAGAAAGCAATGATTTTGAACCTCTCTCATGAATGTATTTTCTCACTGATATGCAGGTTGAGCTATTGTGCAGGTAAATAGGCTCTAAAGGCAATTCTGCAAAGGTTTATAATAGATCCATCCTATTAAATGTGATGTAAGCTCCAGCTCTTGAAATCTTACAGTTAGTGACTGTCAGAAGCAAGTATCCATGATGCAGGAAAGTATTAATGTAGATAGGCATAGGGTTGATGAACCCTTGGCTATATTAAAAATAACATGATACCTCTTTTAATCCTTCCTTTTCCTCTTGCTGTAGCCAATGGTATTTATCTCAGAATAAGATAACAACAGAGTTTGTTAAGCCATTTATCTGTTTATATTTGTTTGTTTTCAGTGTGGTGAATGTTGACGAAAAGACTAAGCAGAAAAAATGGTTCTGCAAGGGTCAGTTGTAATTAGTGCTACTTGTTATTTCTTATTTCTAATAAAAATAGGTTACTAACTTCTTTTCTTGAATGACCTGCATCATGAGGAGAAGATAGGGCAACTAAGAATTTATTGAGGTTACAAAAGAGCCACAAGGACTGCATCCTTTCTTTAGGCAGCAGTCATCACAACAGTGCGTCATCTTGATTACTGAGTATTTCAAAGATTTTGGAAGGTCCAATCTAAATGGTGGATTCTTACTCTCCATTATATTTGCAAAGTCATGACAGTCAGGGGAAGTCCCTGGTGACTGGAAAAATTGAAAGATTGCACCCATTTTTAAAAAAGGGAGGAAAAAGAGGACACTAGGGACTGTTTCACCTGTGAAATTTCCACTTTGTCTGGGAAGATCATAGAACAGGTCCCCCTGGAAACTGTGCTAAGGCACATGGAGGACAGGGGGCTGATTCAGGACAGCCAGCACAGCTTCTGCAAGGGCAAGTCCTGCCTGACCAACCGAGGGGCCTTCTAAGATGGAGTGACCACATCCACTGGATGAGGGAAGGGCTATGGATGTCATCTATCTGGACTTCTGTAAAGCCTTTGACACAGTCCCCCACATCATCCTTCTTTCTGAATTGGAGAGAGATGGATTTGATGGATGGACTGTTTCAGTGGGTGAGGAATTGGTAGGATGGTTGCATCTAGAGGGGCGTAGGCAATGGCCTGGTGTCTGGAGGGAGATCAGTGACAAGTGGTGTCCNAAGATGGAGTGACCACATCCACTGGATGAGGGAAGGGCTATGGATGTCATCTATCTGGACTTCTGTAAAGCCTTTGACACAGTCCCCCACATCATCCTTCTTTCTGAATTGGAGAGAGATGGATTTGATGGATGGACTGTTTCAGTGGGTGAGGAATTGGTAGGATGGTTGCATCTAGAGGGGCGTAGGCAATGGCCTGGTGTCTGGAGGGAGATCAGTGACAAGTGGTGTCCCTCAGGGGACAATGACATAGTGGAACCAAGTGCACCCTCAGCAGGTTTGTCAGGCTGGGTGGTGCAGTTGACAGACCTGAAGGACAGGATGCCATCCAGAGGCACCTGGACAAGCTTGAGAAGTGGGCCCATGTGAATGTCATGATGCTGGACAAGGCCAAATGCAAGGTGCTGCACCTGGGCCAGGGCAATCCCTGGTGTAAATAAAGGCTGGGGAAAGAAGGGATTGAGAGCAGCCCTGAGAAGTACTTGGGGATACTTGTGCGTGGAAAACTGGACAAGAGGTGGCAATGTGCACTAGCAGCCAGAAAGCCAGTTGTATCCTGAGCTGCATTAAAAGCAGTATGGGCTGCAGGTCGAGGGAGGGGATCCTCCCTCTCTGCTCCACTCTGGTGAATTCCTGCCTGTAGTACTCCATCCAGCTCTGGGGTCCTCAGTACAGGAAAGACATGGACCTGCTGGAGCAAGTCCAGAGGAAGGCCACAAGAGTCATCAGAGGGCTGGGGCATGTCTCCTTTGAAAAAAGGCTGAGAGAGTTTGGGCTCTTCCGTCTGGAAAAGATAAGGCTCCAGGAAGCAGCCTTGCATACTAAAGAGGATCTTATAAGATGAGGACAGATTTTTTAATAGGGCTTGTAGCAATAGGACAAGGGGTAATTGTTTTAGAGCAGAAGAGGAGAAAGATATAAGAAAGAATTTTTTTAATATGAGGATTGCCCAGAGAGGTGGTGGATACACCATCCCTTTTAATCCAATCCCATTTAATACAACCGTTAAAGGTCAGGTTAAATGGGGCTCTGAGCAACCTGATCTACTTGAGGATGTCCTTGCTCACTGCAGGAGTGTTGGATTTCAGTGCAGTTTTAAGTAATTATGAATATGCTTCCTGCAGATTTTGAGGGTTAAAACAGGAATTATTATAGGAATATATATTACAAAGTAGAAGTAGGAAAGGAGTCTCTGCATTACAGCTCTTTCTAAAAATAGTAAGTTTTTACCTCTTTAGTTGAAAAGTCGCTGAGTAGCCAGATGTTAAAAAATATGCTGAATAGTTGTCTCTTAGATTACAGAAGAACATTCATTACAGTGATTACACTTGACAGCTACAGATGTCTTAGCTAAATGCCGTCAGACATATAATCTGCTAAACTGTAATGTAGTGCTTTAAATCTCTTTAACTCTTGTTAGCTAGATTACATGATGATACTGTCATTACTTCTGCCACATATGAGGGATTTCTTGTGTGACTGTCTACAGAACTGTATTTCAAACCTTCAGAGAGGCAAATGCCTGTGGAAGGAATTTGGCAGAGTGATTTATTACACATACAAAGCTGCTATTTAATGCAGTAGCTCAGTGTGCCATTCCTTACGGGAACTGGCCTCACGGTTCAACTGTGAGGTACTGAAGCTGAGTTCTCCACAGCTGCGTAGATGAAACTCAGCAGTAGGTAGGAACTGACTTTTCTGAATAATACTGGAAATTTTAAGAGTAACAGTTACATAAAGTCAATAAGTCTTGTCTCAGCTTTAGACTATTCCTCCTTTAGCAGGTCCAAAAAACAAATGGAATGGAAAACTCAAAATGTCTCTAAATGTAAATAGACACATACTTGAATTCCTACAGTAAAGAAAGATATATACGAATACAACTGTTTTTCTTTGTTATTTGGTGTTTGTTGGGTTTGTTTTGTTTTGCTTGGTTTGGTTTTTCTTTACTGTAGATCTTAGTATATGGAGATTGAGAAATGCAGCCAGAGAATGGATTACTTTGAAGAGGCAAAGGAATGGAGTGGCAATTTCTGCTTTACAAAGCAGAATTAAAAACTAATCAGCAAGTTTTGATCTGTGCACATCTTTTATAATGAGATAAGGAATGTAAGGTAAATGTAATTTCTATTTCTGTAGTTCAGGCATTTGCAAATCTGACTGATTGCTCTAAGTGAGTTTTTCCTCTTAGCTAAGCAGGAGTGC
Source organism: Pachyramphus minor (assembly GCA_013397135.1). Classification (NCBI taxonomy): domain Eukaryota; kingdom Metazoa; phylum Chordata; class Aves; order Passeriformes; family Tyrannidae; genus Pachyramphus; species Pachyramphus minor. Next base: position 379,072 of record VYXB01007051.1, read on the forward strand.
ACGGGGTGACTAAGCCAGCCGGTGCTGTTGAAAATACTGTGGAGTGCATTAGGTTGGAAATCTGACTTGCATTCTACTGGAATCAGTTCTTGGTGGCAGTATGTAATGTGTGCCTTTTTGCAGAGTTTTTGTTTCGGTGGTTTCTTTGGTTGGTTGGTTGGTTGGTTTGGTTTGGTTCTTTGTGTGGATTCTTAAGGGGAAAAAAACCAAAAAATATACTGCTGGAATATCCCTGCTGTCTGCTGGTACACCCATAAATACCTTTGAGCAGTTTCAACCAAATTTCACTAATTGTGAGAGACATAAAATATATAAAATTGCCTCTAAGTTATGTTGAACTTGGGACCAGGAAAACTTCAATGTTTTTAATGAGTGTATTGGATTTTAATTCTAACCTTTTTTTAGCAAGCATATCATGATAAGACTCATTGACAGAGCTTCCTTTATGGTTTGCAGTTTCATGGTCATAAACAAGCATTACTTTAGTTTCCTTGGAGAAGTTTTCGGTTTTAGTTGATCTTTTTTGAATTTATTAATAAATAAACTCTCTACAATTGTCTCACTTGAGATGTAACACTGTTACTGAAGATCAGACATACTGAGATGTAGTGTTTGCTTTCATTAAGTAGCTGGGAGTAGATAAAAAATCTTGAGAGTTGAATAGACTTTCAGAATTAATATTTTCTGGTTACAAAGTTTGCTAGCTGTCATGAAGACATTGAAAACTTTTAGAATGCAAGTTATATTGTCTGGGAAAGGAGGAATCGTAGGAACTGTAATTCAATTGTCTATTTAACCAGAAAGTAGAGTCAGGTATAACTAAGCAACATATTAAAAGGGCTTTTTACTCAAATTAATCTTCAAGTATAGACTCATTTCCATTCTCAGGGAGGCATGGAGCTAATCAAAGCAGAGGGTATACACCTCTGTCATTTGACTAATGAGAAGAACAAAAGGTGGGGTGTCTCAGAAGTGATTTGAAAATTAATTTTCATACACAGGCCTCTGGTAATCCCTTACTGTAATAAGGGCAAGGAGACTTCTGAAACATGCCCTTTTGGAGAAAAGCATTCTCAAGGAAACTGCTCAGTTAGGTCTTGGTCACTACAATCTGAAGTTATCTCCAGTTGTGTACATGTGACAAGGACAAAAGACTGAGGGCAGAGATGTATTTTAAAGTCATGTTCTAAAATTCCATAACTTTGTAGAAAACTTTGTTAGAATGAAGTGTGGTGCCACTATAAGCTTTCCTTCATGTTTAACACACTAGGGACTCGACTTTGGCTGACAAATTGAACAGTGAAAGGGGTGAAAATAAGATGGTATTACAGCCACATGCAAAAATTCAGAGTCAATTTGCACATTGCAGGTATTGGAGCATGTTTCTTGTTAACAGACAAGGTCAGTTTATTTAGTATCTTGATTATGCAAAAGAAGGTTAAAGGATGGAACACTGAAGATGAAAATGTCACAGTGATTATGATTTTCTGTCTAACTTTTAGAAACTTGGACTCTGCTATTATATACAGTCTCAGTCTGGTGAATCCTATTTGTAAGATGTATTTGTCTTTTAGAACAGAATGACCCAGACATCATCAGCCTTTCATTTATCAGAACTGCTCACCAGTGATTTGTTGGTTCTTCTTGATTGTAGTTTAGTCCCTGAAAAATGAATTTGATTCTACCAGTATTTATATTTTTCCAGTGATCCACTGAGTCTGAGGACTCCAGTTATAGTTTCATTTCTCGATGCAGAGAGATTTGAAAGGCATGTTATACAATGAAAGAGTTATTAACCATAATTATTAGCTTAGATTACTTAAGTTGAGACCAGAGTATGGCAAAAGTCAGACATTCACCATCAGTTTTTAGCATACATAAACAGAGATTTATCTCTCTCTAAGCTCTTAAATAAGATATTTGATATAACTGAATCATTCTGTTTTCTTATTCAAGAAAATTTATTAGTACTTTTAAGATGAAACGATTTTTGTGCTGTTTCATTCATAATGTTAGAAGACTGGAAAAAGTTTCTCTTCAAAGCAGTTGGTTATGACTTGAAAAAATATCTTTGGATATCCTGGTGCCAGAAACAAAACTTGCAATTAAATCTCAATAATTGTATATTCTGGATCAAATATATGAGAAATCTTTAGCAACCTAAATTTTATTGAAATTCAGAAGTTGAAGCAGGGGAATGTAACTGTCAAATCATTAAAGTATCAAATATGTGCATTAAGAACTGTGTGAACAAAAAGTGTAAATTATCAAGAAATATCGAATTATCGGATATGAGCTCTGTCACACACCAGATTGTTCAGCAGGCTGCTATAGTTATGCAAAATGGAGGGACTAACTTTCTTTATTGTGGTCTTCTCATTTTCTACTTTAAAAACATTATGGAACTGTGTGGAGTTAGAAATAACCTTTCCAAGGGACAAAAATATCAGGAAAAAAGAAAGGATTTAATCCAGTATTATTTATTTTTGTATGGTGCTCTGGTCTTCAGACTGCACTATTTTGAGTAGAGAACATTCAACAGCAGGTAGTAGTGCCAAAAGTGTGACCTTCATCTTCTTAGAAACCTGAACATGAAGTAATTTGCAAACACCGAGATTTTCAGATCTGTGCTGTAGCTGGTCCTGCAAGAAATATCACGGTTGTCTTACCTTTGCTCGTGGAAGAGCTTCAGCAACAAGATGATTTTATTTCTGCTAGGTAGAATTATATGGAAAAAACCCTTATTCTTTCTTCCAAAAATGTTCAAGTGGGTTAGTCTTGATGTCTTCAATACCCAGGCTCTTTTTGCATAGAGTGCATGATGAGAGGAGCAGATGCTCAGCACATCACTCTGCCTTAGCTGCACTGATACCTGAGGATAACTGAGTCTTGTTGTCAGCCAAAGCTCCATCATGGTAGTTGTGATCCCACTCTGAAGCTTTTCTAAACAAGGATAGGCTGTTTGATCATGTTCATGTAAGTACGTAAAAATCCACTTCCTTTCTGGAAAAAAATCACCTCTGCTTGATTGTCACTTTTACTTGTTGTCTGTTGGATGCTTGATTCTCAGTCTTACCTGTTGTCTGGTGCTAAGACACTTCCAGATTACATGTCAATGAAGTTTTGAGAGTGGCTGATGCATATAATCCTTTCACAGCTTCTTGATGTGGATTGTTACTTAACTGCTGTTAATTCATTTCTGGTATACTGAAGTTTATTCTGCTCCTAAACCAACTACTCAAACTCCATAGAGTTCGTTGTGTTTGTACAATTTGTAGAGTTGTATAATTTGTACAATTTTAGAGCTGTTGAACAAATGTGAAATACCACTGCTAATTAAAATACTTCCAATAAAGGAAATTCTTTTCTAATGTGATGGAAACAAGCACTGAGCCTAATTTCTTTTCATATTTATGGTTTTTCAGTTTCTTCTGTGGTGCTTCAGATTAGTGGTAATGATTAAGGTTCTGGACAGGGTCTGCTCTCCTTGCCATCTCATCAACAGCTACTGAAAAAGTGATTGCAGGTCACAGGACGTTTCATAAATTACACAGGAAGCAAAAATGCCTGTTAATTTTCCAGAATGTTGCCACAAATAGAATCCATTTTTATTTCATTAAATAGCACAGTGTGATATAAGGAAAAAAATCTAGCCTTATAAATTGAAGAACATTCAGGGTAAAGAAATAAGACTTTTCTTGTATTTGTTTTCATTACCCATAAAATTCTACTCTGAGTAGTTTTTGCTTATGCCACTATCTGGAAAAGGTTTACCCAGGTTATTAAAGCAGGTTGCTTCTCTGGTTGTTTTCCCCTCAGCAAAATGATCAATTGATTCCTTAGTAGAAGAGAAATCCAGAGGCATAGGGCTGAGAGGTGGTTGGGCTGGGGACTGCCTCTTCTTTCATGATCCTGTGCTCAGTGCAGCATAGGAGGAAACCTTCCATGGACTCTTTTGCTTCTTCTCTGGGACACAGATCCTGCACACAGATGAGCTCTGGAATGTCTGCTCAGATCCCACAGAGCCTTGATGGAGAAGCATTGGCAGAATTTGGAAACTTGTTGGCAGAACTCTCCCTGTTTTAACAACTGAAGATGGTGTATTTTCAGCTAAAAATCTTTTAATATACTTTATTTACATATTTTCTTCATCTGTGTTGTGATCCCAGAAGTGCATTCTCTCATGCAGTGACTTTGCCTTTTTTCTGTTTGTTCTAGTTCTGATCTCCTGGGTAAACACACTATTTTCTCACATGTGTCCTGTGTAATGCTGAGCTTGGAACTGTGACCCAAAGTACCATTCAGTATAAAATGGAGTAGGAAGATGTACAACTGATGTTGTAATTGGAAGAAATTAAACATCATTGTACTATTAAATTTCCATTTTGCTATTTTTCATGTAAACACAAATTGCATGAAAGTGAGCTAGATTTTTTCCATTTAATCGTTGAGCTCCTCTATTAGAAAAGAACAATAAGATTAAATGCTGAAATACAGAGAGTATATTTCAAATCTTTGATCATCATGTTATGTGGGTAAGTTGCCTTAATGAGTGGTCTGTACACATTTCTAAGTGTGATCTGAATGAGTATCCTTAATAGCAGTAGAATCTGAAAATTTTGTTAAAACTCTGACCTTTCTTATATTTTTTTCATAGTACAAACATGGTGAGGATTGACATTGCCAAAACATAAAAATTAGTTGATCAAATTTTTTTTTGTCTAAATCAAAATATATGTTTTCCAAAGATGAATCTGTCACATAAAAATTAATAGACAGTCAGTGTGCTAAAAATGAGCAGAAAGAACAAATAATTAAAAAACAATTAGATTTAAAAAATGGTCTTACATCAAAAGCCATTTGTAGTGTGATACCAGCAGTCACCATGTTCTGATATAAAACAAATTACAGATATGAAAAATTAAATTTTGATGTTCATAGACTAAAGATTCTTTTCTACAAAATCTTAGCGATTTTGTGGTACTTTTCTGGGTTTACACTGAGAGTTTTTACAGCAATCAATTTTCAAGTTACAAGAACTCTTAATGCTGGTTTAATTGGACTTAGTAACACCGCTCACAGTAAAGTCAATCTCTTTATAAACAGGCACTCAAAATAGAATCATGGAATCTCAGAATAAAGTCAAATAATTCTCTTATATTTGACACTGAAATTAAGTTTTTTTCATTTGTTTCCCTCTTGTTTCAGGAGTGGAAAAGTTGAGAAGTTAGAAGTGGATCCTAGTAAATATTCATTCCCTGATGTGACGAAGATAATCCAAGAAAAGGAACGAACTGGACAGGGACCTATAAAGCTACAACCAGAGAGGATTACAGAGGTTAAGAAGAGTTGTGTTGCTTTTGAAAATGATGAAGATGTTCCTCCTTTAATTTGAAACATTCTTAAACATATATCCCTCTATAATATATGTCCCTCTATAATATATCCTTAAAGAGTCCCTCTCTCTCTATATAAATATGTAGTGTGTATGCTTGAGTTGGTTTTGGAGCCCTATGTGTAAAACAAATACAATAGAGCTGGAGTTGGAAATATCGTTACATTTCTTATCAATAATGTTTTTATGCTTGTGTTTTTTGCTGAATTTTCTGTTAGTATATTGCTATATAAATTCATTTTCCTACATTGCTTACTTAGTGTGAAATCAAAATGGGAGTCATATATCAGAGATTGTCATTTCTTCAAAGAATTTACTGTCTGGGTTGAAAGATGACATATTACTGTAGAAAAAGAGAGAAGGACGGAAGAAAGCACTTGTAACTGGATTTATGATTATTCTCATTGAACTAAGGATAGGGAAAATCTCTGTGCATTCCTTCAGTGTTTTCATTCTCCTGAAGGACAACAGTAGAAGAACATAAGGTATTAGGAGAGTGAGAGACATTGCTGTAATCTACCATACATCAGTGCATATTCCTGCATAATGCACAGTTCCTGAATTCTGGAGTTGGTTTAACTGCCACTCCTTGAAGGTTTTGGGAGAGAATAAAGAGGAATTTCAAGCAAAAAGTGACCTACATTACCTTGCTAATGCTCATGAAATTGTTTCTTTGTAAAGGAAGACTTAATTTGGTTCTGCAGAAAGAAAATGCTTCAGATTCAAATCAGCTTTCGCTTCTAGTCAAATGGGAGAGGGCAAGCAAATTTAAGTCAGAAATAATCAAACCGTGTTATCTGGTTAGAACTTGTTTTCAGCCTTAAGATAGAAAATGAATAAGTTACAATTATAACTGAACCACTAAAATTCCACTTAAAATACGGTGTTTAAGTAGCAGTCTAGATTCAGATGGTGCCCATAATACCCTCAGCACGAGGGTATGACACATTCTTTAAAATTGCTGTATCCCTAATTGTTAAAAACATCATGCAAAAAACTTGGCAGTTCAAATGAAAATATTGCTATTGAATTCTGGGAATTTTTAGCCACTCTAAAGTGCTTTATGATTCTTCACAGATGTTTAAGATAAAGATAAATAGTCTATCTTAAAGTGCACTGAAGAGAAGCAGAATATACCCATCAACTCAGGCTGATGGCTTGAACTGATGCATTTTCTTCGGTTGCAATTTGAAATGGATATAGAATTTAAAAAATGAAGTTTCATACTAATGCTGCCTATACTGAGAGCTGAAAAGAAAGTTCATGTATTATAAAGACATAGTCCAAAGTGGAATTTGGGCATCATCTGATGCACTGTCATATCATCTCAGATTTTTCTTATGGACTCAATTTTTCCAGTTCCAGAATACATTCTTCCATGATACAAGCCTCTCAGCCATGAAATCTATTTAATTAGCTCTGCTCTGGTTAATGGAGTACAAAAACATCAACTGCTTTTGCAATATGCCCCTATTCACTATAAATGCCTAATTGTGGTGAGGAGGAGGAGCCAAGGAGGGAGCTGCAGCAGAGGCATCCTGAGGGGAGCTGGAGGAGGAGGAGGGCAGGGGGGACCTGCAGGTCCCGGGCAGGGGTCACCCCCGGTCTACTTCCTTTTGTTTTGTGGAAGCAGAGGCCCCTTCTGCAGCCTGGGAGGTCCTAAAAGTTGGTGCTATTTTATATAACTGCAGCCCTAGTAGGAAAACAGGCAACAGACAATGTAATTTTTACGAGTCAGATGGGCAATTCATGTTTTTGTTCTTTTCAAGTCTACTTCCTTTTGTTTTGTGTGGGAGTATGAACAATTCTGACCTTGGGATGGGTGAAGAGGAAAGGCTCCACCACCTTTTTGAGGATAAAAATCAGTAGATTTTGGGTTCTGTCTCCTGTAGTTTCATTGATTGCTGTGGGGATTTTCTGAAGTTTCTGATGGCTGAACTGATTGCAGGCTTCCCTATTTTTGTTCATTGCTTATTTCTGATAATCATGTAGGGACAATCCACCTTTCAGACCTTCTGCCAATTTCAATGAACCTGTCAAGAGTTTCAGAAGGTTATAGAAAACAGTCATCTGGTCATGTATGATTATTTCATTTTATTTTTTTCATAAGCAAACTCATATAAAAATTGATCTCACTTGCCAAACCAAAGGATAACACAACTAGTTCTTTCCCCATTCCAACTTAGTTCCTTTTTTCATTTAGTTTTGGGAAAAAAACAAACAAAAAACTGCATTGAGCTACCTCATAGGAGAATTAATGGCAGGTACCAAAATATACTTGGAACTACTGAAGAAAGCATTCTTTCACATGGCACCATAATTTTGGGTCCAGACTGAAAATGGAGTGTATTCTGAGAATCAGCCTCACCAAAACTCTCAGTGTGTGTGTGGGCCATGGAGAACAGGAGCAGAGGTTGATCACAGAGAAATGAAGTGCACAAGCACAAGATGACACCAATGGCCCACAAGAACACATAAACACACCTCACAAAGTCTCAATTACTGATCACTAAGGTAATGAAACTTTGAGAGAGGAAAGCAAGAGGACATCGTACATGTGGCCAATGTAGATAAAATATCCCCTGTACTGTGAAAATGCAAAGAAGATAACAAAAGGAATAAAAGATAGTCACAGCCCTCACCAGGAAAAGGAAGAGCAAAGAAGGAAACTCCAACATTTTCTCCCCCAGTTAAGGACATGGTAGCTGATCAAAGCCATTGTGCATCTGCAGCACGATGCTCCTACTTAGAGCAGGCAACAAAGAACTGCTTTTTTGATTTGCCACTTGCCTCATTCTGCCACTGCAGACTCAGCAGTTGTATGCACAGCATTATCTCTTACTATGTAATTGGGTTAAGTAGATTAAAATTTCAGAAGGCTCTGAGTGTGTGTTGTGATATTTCACCTCTAACTAGATGACTGGATGAATTTTAGCAGTATGCAGTGGATGGGCCTATTTGTCATCCATTAGACAGGAGATGGATGGGGTTAATGACAAATTCTAGCAATACTAAGAGGAAAGATGTGTAATGGTTCAGGAGTGCCCTTGGGTTTGCCACAAAATCTTACTCTCGTTCTATAATTTGGATGGAATTTGCAGTCAGAACACACAAAACAGAAGGTGACCAGTTCCCTCCACCACTAAATTGATTCATCTTGGTCAAAAAGAAGCAAAAGCAGAAGTGAATGTGTTACACTATGACAGGGTAAAGCTATCCTGCACTTAACAATTACAGCTGTATTGTAGAGCAACATGCAATAAAATACCAAAGCTTGGTTCAAAACTGCCTTTTGTCTTACAGTCTTAGATGGATTTGTGAAAATACTCAGTATGGGTAACAGCATTGGACATACAAAATGTGCTTTCCCACTGCATGTTTCAACTGATAATGGTCATAAGGGGAAGCTGCTGAGTAGCAGATGACATTTTTTCCTGGTTAATGAATATTGAAAGAAAGCTGCAGGGTGGCCTGAGCATTAAGCCTTTTCCTGAGCAGTTGCTAAAGACCAGGTGTTTGCTGTCAGAGCTAGACTGAGTAACTAACTTCACCCAAACAGAAATAGCATCACAGAATGTTCAAAGCTGGAAGGGGCCTGCAGTGGTCATCTCGTCCAACTTCCCATCTCAAACCTAGAGCCAGTTGCCCTGAACCATGTCCAGATGGCTTTGGAATATTTCCAGAGGTGGAGAATTCACAACCTCCCTGGGTGATCTGTGCAGGCACTTGGCCACCCTCACAGTAAGAAAGTGTTTCCTGGTGTTCAGGGAGAACCTCCTGTGTTTCAGTCTGTGCCCACTGTCTCTGGTCCTGTCACTGGACACCACCTATTTCTTGTTTAATTGCAAATTATTTGTGAATAAATGTATTTCTTCTGTTACAGAGTCATCTGTAGTGTGCTGAAGCTTATTGTTCTCAGTTGCAGTGCTTAAACAATACTGACAGAATCCAGCTGTCTCCTTCCACCTCTGATACACCCAGGCAGACTAAAAGCTCAACGAAGCTGAAATCAGAGAAAACAGCATATAAATTACCAAGGACAAAAGATATGACATAATTTAGAGAACATAGCTTACTCTGAGAGTGATAATTCATGTTTTACCTTTTAAAAAGCAGAAGCAATCAAATAGATTATTAGTGGCAGAAGTGCCGCTGTTGGTTGCACAGTTGTGCACTCAAACTATCTAATAATCAACTGGGATCTCTCTGAGGCAGGTTCTGTACAAATTGTTCCTGCACCAAACCTGTCACAGTTAAAACACTATGAGAGCCACATCAGGCCTTGGGACTGTTTAGTGCATCAGTTTCCGAACCACCATGGATGAGCTGAGCTAGTTATAAAACCTTTAGACATTAGAAGGAACAAGGAATCAAGGGAAATAATGTCCCCCATTAACCCAGCCGTTGGAGATGTTACTTTGTCCCTTGTTTCCTTTAACATAAAGCAAGTTAGAAAGTCTGGGCATAGTCTCTTCTGCCTTGCAAGCCCTTCCTATAGGCAACAGCAACCAATCCCTGCCACAGAGCAGACTCTAACACAAAGCTTAAAGAGAGCCACACGTTGGTTTATGAAACTACTCTACCACTCCTCCATAGGGAAACCCTGATGTGGTGGGAATTGGCCAGGGATTGAAAGTCAAAAGCCCATTCCCTTAAGGAAATGGTGTAGTACAGAAGCAGCCCTCTGCTTTGTCTGGGTGTTGGCACAATAGGTAGTTTGCCCTTGGATGACTTCAGATCTGCACAGTGGCAATTTTTCCGTATCAGGCACTGTCTGGAAGTGTCTCAACCTATCAGGGACTCTTCTCATATTTAACAAAAGCTTTTCTAGCATAAAGCATTGGAAAATCATAATTACCAAGTCCACGCTGGGAGTTGTATGCTGTTACTGGAAGCACAACTTTCAATGTGGTACAGCCTGAGCATCTGGGGAAAAAAGTCTCAGAAGTTATAGCATGTATCACATGAACAGAAGCACTGAAAAGCTCCACAGCTCTAAACTGTAAGCATCTTTCTCCTCAGAAACTTCACAGGAAATATGTGTATGGAAGAGTTGACTGGTGAACATTTGGCTAGAAAGATGTGAGCTGTGGCTATACTTTGACCCTTGTTGTTGTGCTCTCAGTGCTAACCATCTGCAAGTCTACCAGCAGCATAATTATGCCTGTTTGTCAGTGTACATAAATTAGTGTTGGCTCTTCTGTTTTTTGCAACAAGGCAGGCAGCCATCTGATTTTTTAATTAAGGATTTAACTGAGATTGATAATAAAGTTCCAATATGCTTCCATATTTAAATGAAAGTGCATCAGCAGTATAAAATTTTCAAAGGGAAAACATCCATGGAAATTTATCAGTCACCTGTGAAGCTCAGCTGAAGTGAAGCATGACATCAGCTATGGAAGAAATCCAAACTGTCTGGTTTTCCTGCACCGAACTCCATTCTGCAGCGGAAATCCTCTAAGAGAATCAAGTCCCTTTTTTTCACTCATTTTATTTTAACTTCCATGAACCTGAGACTTTGTACTGTACTGTACTTGTGAACATTTAAAGATGCTGATATCCTGCATCATTTTCAGAACTTCCTTATGTGTGCTTATGCTTGGTATCTACTTACAGCTTCAGCTACTTAAATGCTTAAAAAAGCTCCACCCTTCCTTATGTTTGTAGTAAAAGCTATATTCATCTCACTAAAATTATTTTTCAATATTCTAAATAAAAATATGTGTCTGTTTAAATTTATGCTTACAGTTTAGCTCAATCTGGAAATTCATGTTTGAAACTAAGTCACCATCAAACATTCTTAAAACTTTTCCAAGTGCACCTCTGGTACAGATCTACAGCATCTTAGATCAATCAATTAAACTTTTTTCAGTTTCCTACCCAAATCTTCCTTCCAAATCTTGAGTGCAGCCTGAACATTGTCAAAGTGGTAGTGAAGTGTCAAAGGCTCCTGCAGCATGTTAAAGTGTACCTTATAGGTGTGAATGTGTCATCAGATTGGTGCTGACTGTGCTGGGGGGATTTTTGTGGGGCTGGAGGTAATTTCTCACACTTTATCAGCTGTGATGAGACACATAATTACATGTCTGTGATCTGTAAAGCAAATTCTCCTTCTTTATCAGTGTTTGACACTGGATGCTTAACAACCTGGTTAATCAAAACCAGATTATACTGCTAAAATTAATGAGGCATTGAAAGGGTTTAATAACTGAAGGAAGCTTTTTAAACCCTGTGTCAAAGGGATTACTTAGTTTAATATTTGCTAGTAAGTAGTAGAGAAATGTGTGGCATGGAAGTTGCAGTTACTCAGACAAATGAATTTCCCTGGGTCAATCTAACCCTGGTATCACTAAAAATCTGAAGTCTAGTTCATGTTCTTTTGATAGACAAAGAAGCTTTCTTCTTTCCCATTGTATTAGTTCAGAGTTCAGTGTAGAAGATTCAAGGACAACTGGCAAAAATGACCACTTAAATAATCTCAGGACTGAATTAGAAGATATTTTATTGTTGGATATAAGATCTGAATGACAGGATTAAAACAAATTACTACACATAGATAGAGATAGGGAAGTCTGCCTGTTATATGAGCTACAGAATAAGTTTCAGCACCTGATAGCTCTTGAATTTGTCACTGGGCCCTTCAGTCAGGGAAAAAAAAATAGTTTGGTCAGACAGACTGAGGCTCCAGGTTTCCCTCTTTGACTGTAAAAACTTTATGTGTTATTCTTTGACCTGGAGCTTTTTTTCAGATTGAGAAGGAGGATCTTAAGTGTTGTTCAGTGTGTCCAAGGTATGAACTCCTGGGTGTGAACACAGGTATGAATGTTCTCCCCTCTGCTCGTACTGCAAGATGCTCTCACTGCTTCTGTAGTTCCTTGCTCATACTGGGACATGACCGTGGGTCTTTTCAGGTGGTTCTGGGTATCTATTGCTTGACATTGCAAACAAGGGAACGGCAAACGGAGACAAGCAGGACACCCACTTCAAAAGTACCATCCAGTCCTGAACTAAGCCAGACTCCACCAGTCCATTTCCAGGCAGTTGCTTCTCATGAATGTGGAGCTGGTTTGGATCTTTCATGCTGATTTTAGAGTTCTTGGTTTATGTTCATAAGAACTTGCCATTTGCTTTTGCCAAAGGAATTTGGGTAAACAGCTTGATGTGCAAACTAAGTCTTGAATTCTGCACCTAGCATGGTTTATTGTCAGGATGAGTCACTTAAGGAAAAATGCCTTTGCAATAAGAAATCCCCAGCACTCAGATCCACAGGTCCTTTACTCCAGGACCCCATGCATCATACCCCACAGTTTCCCAGAAAGGGCTGAGCTCTATTGGATTATCTAGTCTCCACTCACTTCCTGAGGAGGCCTGAAAGCTTCTCAACATATCTCAGCTTAATAGATGTTGAAATTACTGGTGAACTAAGAGTCAAAACTGGGAAGCTATATTCCCATCCTATGGGTGAACACATGGAGAATTTGAGATAAAGTGACAGATTTCAGTCACTCAATCCAACAGTGGCAGAGCTGAGGATATAATTCCAAATCCCATCACTTGAGGATATCATTCAGAAGCCCATCACTTCAGGGTAGGAGGCACAAATGCACCAATAAATTCCTTATGCAATGGCCCACAGCAACAGGTGTAAGGAAGACCAGCTGAAGTCACATCAGGAGTCCGTTTGGCCCAAGATGTGTCTCAGTTCAAGCAGGACTCTTCGTAAGCCAGCAAATACAGTGAATAGCAATGTAGCCACCACTCTGGAGGGCTGTGTGTGACTTCCCCATCACACCTGCTAACCCTTGAGGGAGGCAGGATTGAGACTGTGGTTCTCTTGCACATGCCAACGTAGTCCAGCCCCTTCCCCCTCCTCCTGGGGGAGGCAAAATTCAATTTTGCCTATCCTGCTGGGAACACTTGACCCTGTTCTGTATAAGAAATGTTGAAAAGAGTGATCCTTCTCTGATACAATCTCAGACAGTCAGCAGCTGTAGGAAAGCCTGACCTAAGGGCTAACATGCAATTATCTTTGATGGAACACTCCTCTGCGAATTTGTGTTGTCATTATTTCACACTAACTATGCTTATAAACCTCCATTCTGTATCCTGTGGCTACAAGTTTCATGCTTTAATTATGCATCCTGCAAATATTGGCCTTAGTTTATTTTAAGCCTATCAACATTTCCTTGGGGATTCCTAGTTCCTTTGATTCATCCTGTTGTTTTCCTCAGAATCTTTTCTACTTCTATACAGTTAGGAATGACCAGGACAAAATCTAAGTAGTGTTTGTTCCATAGTTTCACACAATGTTATCTCTCATTTTCCTACAGATTTGTAATGGTCTCTTATCTTTTGAATACTGTCAAGCACTGAGCCCACATATTTATAAAACTGCCTACAGGGAGCTCAGATTTTATTTCCTGAGTTTCAATAGCTAGACAAGAACCTGCCACTATGTACTGACAGATCAAGTTGGTTTAGGTAGAGTTATTTTCCCCTTTGTATTTAGAGACATTAAATTCAGTCAGTCAACTCCTTTGGATTTCCAGACATTTTTGTGGTCTTCTCAGGCTGTTTGAGATATGATTCCTGCAAGCCATTTTATCACCTCAAAATTTATTTTAGCAAATACTATCATCTCATTGTTCATCTCTTTTTCTGGACCATTTGAGAAGCTCAACTTTGAGCCCAGGACTCTCTAGGGATCCACAGATAATCCTCCATTGTGAAAACTGACTATTTATTCCTACTTTGTCCTCTCTTTAAGAAATTCTTAATCCTTGGGGTGACCTTCCTTTTTATGCCATGGCAGTTTAGTTCCCTCCATAATCTTTCAACCTTGTCAAAAGCTTTCTGAAAAACTGAATGCATTATATCAGCTAGAACATCCTTTTCCATATACTCACTAAAAGTATTTCTATTTGAGTTGAAATATTGACAGAAAAACTCTCAACTGACTGGTCATTTTAGTTGCTTCTGTATTTAGTATCTAATCTGAGATGCCTTTGGAGGGCAGTGATTTTTCACTTTTTCAATAAGTGACCAAGCCCTGTAGTCATTACCCTGGGGAAGTTTAAAGTTGAACGCACCAATTCTTGCTTACAAACTTGCTTAGGCTTTGTGGAAATGTACAAACAGAAAGTAGAATAAAGTGGTATTTCTGATTATGCTGAGGACAGAGACTGGTCACAAAACACAAAGGTGAGAATTTCAAAAACACATGTCCTTCAAAACCCATGAAGGCAAATACCTTGCTTCCAATCCAGCTTTTATCTAGTGAAATGAGTTAAATGCACAAGATTTTTTTTCCCATGAAGGCAAATAGGATGAAAAAAAGACACCACCACTTGCAGAGAAAGAAGAGGAGAGAGTGTCCTCCCCTATGCTGGACTGGAGTTGAGGAGGAAGAAGAACATACTGAGATTCCAAAGGCACTAAGGCAAAAACCCTTCAAACTCTTTTGTCCATTTCACTGCCTGAGAGTAAATTGCTGGGGCCTTTTACTTCCACAGCAATCTGGCTGTACAATGGTTTTCAAAAATGTCATTTTCAATTGGAAGGTCATTCCAGCAGAAAAGTTCTCCAACAGCTAGCAGTGCAAATTTTGACTTTCACCTTTAGAAATCCATTTCCAAATTCCTTTTTGATTTTTTTTTTTAAAGGTAATGAACTCTTATTCTACACTAGAGCTCAAAAGAGCTGAATGTTCTTGTTCCCTTTAGACTTGAAAGAACTCACCATTTGCATGTCAATAGTCTTTAGTAGATCCACTTTGTACATCATTTGCATGCCTTTGACTGCATGACAATTAACAAATTAATGTCTGCATATGATGTATCTTTCTGGGAAATGGTAAGAGGTTAGTGAGAAGCTTTACCATATTCAACATATTCAGTGGCATTTCAGGGTGAAGCAATTACAGTGTCTCCACTAAATTTATTACTGCACTCTGTCAGGGGATTCAGACCTTGACAGTTTAACCTTGATTACTGTGATAGTGTGATATAGAAATATGGCAGACCATAAAAAATGCAAGAGTTGTTTAGACCCTAGTCAAGAAACTCATCGTGAATTCCATTGTAAAGAGTTTTGGAGTGAAGCATGACTTGGGAGTCCAAATATAGCATTTTAAATGACAAATACATCAATGAACCTGAGAACATCAGAACATCAGGAGAAGGAGTTATGGTCTGAATACAGGAACTTCAAACAGGTGCTAATTCTTCTTCCACTAGATCCTTATGAACTTGGGTAGTTTTTATGGGTCTCCTCTTTCATTCTGGCATTTCAGAAAGGATGTGAAGAATTCAACTGCATTGCCATGCATAGGTGTTGAATCCTTGTAAACAAAGTCTGATATGAATTGTTTCAGACCTTATGCATTTAATCCACTGATGCACCACTAAGGTTGTATGTGTAAAACCCTGCAGAAGTGGGACAAGAAGAATTAACTTGACATATACCCCGAAGCTTCCCGAGATCACTTTTACCCACCGCTTTCTCATCAAGGATTTCTATAATCCTCACAGGATTGATGGATTTACCTGATCATGGTCCTCATTCCCTCTACTTGCTGTTTCAAAGCAGGTTGTGAGGTAACAAAATTTCTTCCTGCAGTGGTGATAATGCACTGCAATACCCATACTGTGGCAGTCTGACAAATGACCATTTTCTATACTCTGTAGACATTTAGAGGATGGGGGTGCACAGAAATGTTGAAGGTAAGTAGGAGTGGGGGGGACTTGGGGAGAGTTGGACCTTTGACTGGCTTTTGCTGGATTTTGTAAGTTTAGATCCATGGTTTCCCACAAGCTTCCCACTGCAATATCCACAGCCTCACACTCCAGTAATGACAGCCAGCCTTCTGGTTTGGAGTGCTCATACAGGAGAGGTGAAGAAAGACTGCAGCATCCCAGGCATTGTTTGAAGATTTTTGGCTGGTAATAGTGGATGGAATCAGACAGTGGGTGCCTTATCCTGAGCTCTCCAGGCAGTGGGAGCCGGCTGGTGAGTGACACTAGAAGGCTGAAGGCAAGTGATCCACAGCATGTGGTACCCAGGCACCCTTAGCCACCCTTCCCTTTAATAAGACAAGAGGATCTGCACGACTTTTTAGTGAAATTAGCTCATAGAAAACAAACCTTTGCTTGTTAAATGCATGACACGTCAATTGTTTGTAAATGCATCTAATTAGCACGAGATTTGAAGGCATCTTTGGAGGGAGCCAGAGGGTAGGGGAGGCATCACATTCTGCTTGTTTGTCACGTTTTCTTTGTCAAAACCATGTCATTTATGTTAAGTGTCTTATTAACCAGAGCTTGACTTTCTGACATGTAAAAATACATCCCTTTGAAACTAAGCTGTCCAGATTATGTAAGACCCAAGACACACTTCTTCCAGCCTTGCAATGGATTAGTCTCTGTTACCAGCTCAGTGAACACTGACATCTTTTTTGTCTGATAGCTCTGCATATTTAGTTGCTGAGCAAACCAAGATCTCTTTTATAATTTTTTTCTTTTTTTCTTTTTTTTTGTTTCTAGGTGCATTACCAAGGTGCAGTCAAGCAGCAGAACATTTCAGCGAAGTATTTTATGAAAGAATTTGAATTTGGTTATGTCTTACATGAATTCATCCCAAGCCACCCTTGTTAGTTTAAAATACTAAGTAGCCTTCAAACTGAACGTGTGCAGACACTCCATTTTAATTGAGGACCTATTTAATTGGGTGCTGGAGCAGGTTGCCCAGAGATGTTGTGGATGCCCCATACCTGGAAGTGTTCAAGGCCAGATTGGATGGGGCCCTGAGCAACCTGACCTAGTGGTGGCACCCTTGCCCATGGCAGGATGAGATTGGCATGGATCTGCCCATGGCAGAGGGATTGGGACTGGACGGTCTTTAAGATCCGTTTTAACCCAAGCCATTCTGTGATTTTTCAAGTGTCTTTTCCTACCTCAGCCAAATTTTACTAACATAAACTTAACAATCAGCTCTTTGCACAGGCTGCAGCACATCCTAGGAGCTCTCCTGCAGAATGGCCATGCACAGAGCAGTCTCATGCCTCATGCATGACCTACACAAGGTCTCTTCACCATGTGTCCCCATGCCTCAGTATCTTCTAACGGTGTCTGATCTGTGCATTTCCAAAACTGACAGTCATCATAGAACCATAGAATATCCTGAGTTGGAAGGGACCAGCTCCTAACAGTCCTACTGAAGTAAAATATCTTCTAGTCTTTTTTTCTGCTGGGAAACTGTAAAGGGAGTTCACTGCCATTGAAAGCAGCTATTGCAAGTTCCACTGGCAGTTGCTTTTGCACAGGAGGCAGGGGAGGAATGTAAAGAGAAGCCAGACTGGGAGCATGGAGAAAGGCCCTTCAAAATGCCAGTCACCTTTGAGAACGCAGGCCCACAGAGATGAAGAAGATCCAAGAAACTGAGAGGTGAAGATGTGCTGTGGAAACTGTGGAAAACTCACCAAAAAGACCCAGACACGCTTGCAGAAGTTGTTCAAGGAGCTGATCTAGTCAGAGGGGCTCTTTGCAAACAGGACATACAAGGAAATCTGCAGTCAACAGATCACTGGTAAAATACCTTCCATCTGTGGGTACAGCCAGACATTAATTTATCCTCAATCTGTCCAGAAGCAAGGCTGATTTACTTCACTCCTGTCCATACTCAGTGTGGGGCAGGATATCACCATGACTGTGACGTTGTGTCCTTTGGATAAGGCTCAGAAGATGAAGGGAAGAATCAGCCATCCTGAAGGAGCTGAGGAGCAGTGCAGTTATGGTTGATACCATGGAGAGCAGGCACAGTTTTTGGGTAATATGAAAAGCAGTGATATCAGTAAAAATTTTCAATGACTACAGCTCATTGCAAATATTGTGCTAGTTCCAGATGTCTGGTTAGCTCCAAATTGCTGAGCAAATAAAAAACTGCAAAATATAAAGAGAAATAAATGGGATATTAAGCACTCCAGAGAAAACAAATACCAAAAGACATGGTTGCCCTCAAAAAATCAGCTGTTCTTTAGTGCAGACACCTGGCAGTCTATTCAGTGTTTCTCATCTTTATATAGAAAGAGAGGGAATGAGTACAGGTATAATTAAAAGATAGGGCTGATTTGCACCATCATAACTGTAGGAATCCCTGACTTTGTATATGCCTAAAATATCTTTTCTGAATAATATTTGTATTAATCTTATTTTTATTTTTAATTTATTTAATTCTGAAAAAAATATTTAAACTCCAGAGATGCCTTGAAAGAAGTCACAGACAATTATATGCTCCTGCTTAATATTCAGAAGGAAGAGAAAAGAAGCTGCTAAACTATCCATGGTCTGCGCCAGATCTCCAAATGTCTTCTCTGAAAGCTAATTACATCTTGGCATATGGAGTCTTGGCAAAAGTGTTGCAATAAAAATAGAGAACAAGAAAAGAAATAATTCTCTGCATTTAAAAAAAAATGATTCATAAAACAAAACTCCTTGGTCTCCTGCTGCTTGCAAGCTGTTAATATGGAGCAGAAAGGAACGTTTCCTAATTTAGTATGGACTTTCTTGTAAGAACTGCCAATTCTTCAGATGCTGGGGGAGAGCTGGAGTAGCAGAGTAGCAGAGCTGTCCAGAATACCAGAGTTATAATTGGTTTTGTCAGTCTCTGCTGCCTATCAGCAGAGACACTGGCAAGTAATCCAATTAAAACAAGCATCTCTCATTTGGAGACTTGAACCTCAACAAGAAAATCCAAGCTCCAGTGAGGAAAATGGGAGTTCGCCCTCAGCTTCAGTGAAAACAGGATTGAAAGAACTGGCCTTGATTTTAGAAATTATTGATGGGTAAGAAAGACATTTGAAGTGCATGTGTAAAACTAAACTATTCATTAAGTGTCATTGACTTTAATGTGGAACATTATGTTCCAAGTCCAGCTGTCAGACACTTCAGGAAGATTCATCCCAGCTACCTTTAGATTCCTACCACACAAATGTCTCTCTCTTTCCTAGTCACTTTTCACACTTTTAAAGTCAGAGGGAGAAAAATAAGCTGCTTAAAGATGTAAATAATCTTCTTTTGGCATTTATGACAAAGTGCCTGTTTCTCAAGTTTATCTAGAAGGGGACTCTCAGGCTACATCTGTGCTATTAAGTTAACCCTGTTGATTCTCCACACAGTTTCTGGAAATTGTTCCTGATGCATTTTTTGCCTGTAACCAACTAACATGCTCCCACATAGTCCCCAAAGTCAGCTGAGGGGCTAACAAGAACCAGGGTCATTCCCCATGGGACTATGGATGCAGCTCTTCTGTTTCCCAGTGGAAAGGATTTGTTCACACAGGAGCAGCCAGCTGCCCTTGATGTCAGATAGGGGGATGTAGACACAACCTGAGAGACTTGGTCCAGAGTACAGGTCAGTTTTGGAGACTTCTTCACCCAGCCACACTTTTGTGTGTTCGAGCAGATGAAACGGTTTTTATCTTCCTAATAAAAAAAATCATTCCACACCACAACATTTCATTGATGGCAAGGGCAAACATGGCAATCAAGCAAAAGCATTGTGTGTTGTAAAGTGAGATTAACAGGAAAGTACTATCAGCAGCAACAGAACTGAATTCCTCTGCAGTTTTGATTGCACAGGACAACTTTCTGAGCCTGGCCTGGCAGGCAGAAATCTAGAAAGCCCAGAAAAGAAGTTCAGTATGTTGCAGCTACTGTGCAACCCTTGATCTGTGTTAGTCAGAGCAAATGGGAACCTGATCGTGTGCTCAATGCATGCCTGTATTAGAAATTGCAGTGCTTATCTTACTACATCTTTTACACACTAGCAATAGAATTAGGATATAGACTTTCATAGAGAAGAAGAGAAAGGTAAAGTTAAATAGATACTGGCCTGTCACGTAGTGACACTTTGTGCCTTTTCGTACTCAAATATTTTTCTTCCAAGGTTTATTAAAAGAAAACTAATCTTGAAACACTTGTGACTTTGGGTATGTGCTTGTGAAATTCAATTTGACATAGGATAGAGATAATATTAGTTTACCTAAGGCCATGGAGAAAATCAGCTTCAGTGACGCCAATCCCATATCAGTTTATAAGAGTGTGATTTTTCTAGGATCTGAGTAGATATGCTATAAAAAGATGTGGAGAACATTTTAACCATCCAAACAAAAATTTTATGGGAGATATTTTCAGAATTAGCCAAGAGATTGTAATCCAAGTGCCACTGAAATAAAAAATAACAGGACTTCAAATCACAAGGACTATTTAAGAATTTTAAGTAGATTGCATTTTAATGTTTCTTACCTATGTCAGTTTTCAGCAGGAGTTAGTTGGGAAAAATACTTCTGCATCTTTAAAATATTTTCATGATATATAATTAAATTATATAAGGCAAGTATGTTACTGCTTTTATGTCATTTTAAGGCTAAACAAAACATGTTTCATTAAACTATTATTGACTGTGCTCTTGGTGGTCAGAATCATAGAACCACAAAATCATAGAAAGTCCTAAGCTGGAAGGGACCTATAAGGGTCATTGAGTTCAATTCCTGGTCCTGCACAGGACAACTCCAAGAATCACACCATGTGCCTGAGAACATTGTCCAAACACTTCTGGAACTCTGTCAGTCTTGGTGCTGTGACCACTTCCCTGGGGAACCTGTTCCAGTGCCCAACCACTCTCTGAGTGAAGAACCTTTTTCCAATATCCAACCTAAACCTCCCCTGACACAACTTCAGGCCATTCCCTCGGGTCCTGTCACTGGTCACCAGAGGTTACATAAATTTCCATTGATACTTTGCTACTTTAGATTTTGATCTATTACACAGAGTAATTGCATGACGTTCTGGATTCATGTAGCCTAAAATTTAGAGGTAGAGTCATACCTGTTATGAAATTAAGGAGATGTTTACTTTATTTAGCTTTACATCTCCTGC
The DNA here is from genome assembly GCA_013397135.1 of Pachyramphus minor. NCBI lineage: Eukaryota > Metazoa > Chordata > Aves > Passeriformes > Tyrannidae > Pachyramphus > Pachyramphus minor. The sequence continues at coordinate 400,398 of VYXB01007051.1, forward strand.
ATTAATGAGGATGATGTGATATGTAGGAACACTGCTCTGCAGAAACAACCAAGAAACTACTCCCTCATATAGATTACCTGCCCCCACCCCCCTCCCCAATTATTCAAATTTACTATAATTTTTCAAGACCGTATTATTTCTACAGCTTCACCTTGTACTTCATTACCAAGGACAACTGCAGCAAACAATCAAAATGCTCTCATTTATGCTAATGTTTTCTTATTATTTTGCTTTTCATTCAGCAAACAGGGTTATACTAATCTTCCTCAGCAACAGAAACACTTCAGTCTATTAATAGAACTAGATGTTCAATGTTCAGCTATCAAATGATGTTAAGCATAATTCTTTTTCCAAAATTAACCAGTAATAAAGAGGAATAGAGGGTAAAACTTAATTAAAAAAATAGATTTGAACTATCACAATGACTGAAAAGGACGAAATTTATGAACATTTTATAAATAACTACTGGTTTCTCCCATGTTTGCAAATCAGTGATAATAGGGAACCAATCAAAGTCAGAGAATGAAATGCCTGTGTTAGACTCACAAGTCTATGAATTGTGCTTTAATGAGGGCTGCATCTGGTCGTTCAGAGAAAAGAAAGGTGCCCAGCAAGGCTTCTGTGAGAGCCAGCAGCACAGACTGAGTGAGGTTTGGGCTCTGATAACCACAGGCTGCAGTGAGAGCCCCAGACCCAGCCTCCCTGTGGGAGCCCATGGGCGTTGCTGGAACACTCACTGCAGTCCATGAGCAGCTCCTCAACAAGAAGATGGACAGCCACGGGCCCTCTGATCCAGCAGGAAAATGTGCAGAGACCCAGGGACTGTAAACTGAAGCCACATTGCCAGGAATGGAAAAATGAAGCTAATGTTTAACTAAGAGGGCAATTAACCAACTTCATGACAGAGCAAATAAAGTCTTTTGCCATTACAGGCCTTTAAACCATGGCTGAAAGCCCTCTACTATAAAAATTATAGGTTGATGCTAAGTTAAGTTTTGGTCCCTGCAGTGTCTTGTGATTGACCTCTACACATTGAGTTAATTGCTTCATTTTTGAGGGAGGTGATTTGAGGTTCCCAATAAACTGAATTTCATCTTTTGCCCATCTTCCCTAGTTCCTACTAAGGATTCCTCTTGAAGACCACCATGAATTTCCCTGACTGGCAGTGCAGATAAATTCCACTGCTCTTCTGCAGTCTGTTGTGGGTGTTACCTTCCATGGGCAGAGCAGGAGAGGAAATCACTTCCATTTAAACAGGGAGAATTTGGTCTACAAACGGATGTCATGTCAGTCATGTTACAATTCTCTGAGAGCTATTGAGTCTTCCCACTGAAGTCGTCTTGGATTATTTAATCTAAAGAACAGGAGAGAGATCTGTTATGAAAAAGAAATGGGATCAGTGCTGAGTGGCATGATCACAGGCCAGGATTATGCATCACTTGTGAGTTAAAACTTAGATTGTCAGCAATTTAGACTGTCAGTGAAGTCAAAGACATAGAGTCCTCTTGAGAGCGAAATTAGGGCTGTTGTGCATGGTGTTCGGAAATAGCACAGTATGTAAATGCAATTAAACCAGTATCACTGATGACTCTGAGAGACTATGCCAGCAGAATAAGCCTTGGCAAAGCTGTGACTGGCTCTGAGGCCCCTCTTCCACTTCCCTTGGGGAGCAGCTAGTCCCTAGGGAAGGAGTCATGACTGTCTATGGCCTTTCATCCTGGATGTAGATTTGAAGTTGCATCCGAGTGTGGTTCTGATGTCAAGACCTTCCTGTGCCCACCCACACACCACTGGATGAGCTTGGCACCTGGTTCCCAGCACTGCTGTGGGGTCCCACAGTCTTAGGAATTAGAGCACTGAGGACACATTAGAGACTGTTTCAGTTCCTCAAGATCAGAACAGCTATACCCAAACTTTTCTCATATGTTTGTCTAATGTACCTTTAAAAGAAGTGTCTATGGCCACGTTGTTTTCATGCTGGAGACTAAGGCAGTACCATTTGCTCTGCCCTCACTGAGCACAAAATATTGCTTATCCCTTCCACAGCCACCTTACCTGTATGCCATGACTCCTAAAAGCCTCAGCCACACTTTCCCACTACTTCCCAGTTGATCCTTTCTCTGAAACACTGCTCTTCTTTGGACATCTTTAGCTACTATCTCTTTCTAAAAGCTTATGTTAGGACTAAACTTGAATTAAATTTGAATTTGAGATAGATAGTATTTTTCCTAAGGGCTAAGCAAATGTTTGTGGAAGGTAATCTCCCCTCCAGCAGCTGAATTCAGCTATGTGCAATTTTCTTCTGCACAGCACTAAGCTTTCTTCAACACTCTACCAGGGAGATGAGTAAAAGGTTTGTTCTGTTAAAGAAGATGAAATCGAGGAGTGAGATGGTTTACTATTGTTGCTAGTATTCAGTCACTGTGCAGGAAACAAGCTTTCCCAAACCACAAGACTAAGGAAGATTCCCAACCATTTGACAGTCAGTACAGAGAGAAGGGCAGCATGGGAAGGCAGTGATATTTTAATAGTCAACCCTGCCAAAGATAAAGATCCAGACTGAAAAGAACTGTCCTACTTTGGAAATGTCTTTTCAGTGTACAGAAAGAACGTAAGACAAAATGGTTCAATTTTGATGCTCTACTTTTTTTGCACTCACTTTGGGAAATGCAGTGCCAGGAACTGCAAATGCTGGTGAGATACAGAGAAAACTGTAGAACACTGCATTTAGGGCCTTGTGGATCCCAGTAATGACAGATGATGGGTTATAATAGGCACAAAGCACAGACCCTTTGCTGGGTAAAGCCCTTTTAGAAGTTAACAGTAAGAGCAGGAAATAAGAAAATAGGACTTGATGATAGTGCAAGAGCACATATGTGGGGAGAAAGAAATCAGGTGAAACACTGAATAGGAGAAAGACTCTGAGAAATCACTGACAATGAGGGAGGTGTAAGGGAACTGCAAGCAGTGAATCAGGTATGAGCCTGAAAAGCAATAGGGGACATACAGGTTTTTAAAAAAGGCAGTATAATTTTGGACTGGAGACCCAGGTTTCTACTCCAGATTCCATGGTAAGTAGTTGTGAAGCAGCAGCTCCCGACTTTACTACTTGCAAGCTTTACTCTCTGTGTAACATGTTCCTTCTTCCATTTACCCATTTCTGGGCTCATGAGCCTAATGACATTATCAAGTATAAGCTCGTGTCCTCTGTTCAAATCCAATGATACATTGATTTCACTTTCATTTCAGCATTTTTTAGGCATTTTTATTCTAATCTGTTCAAGTATAAGGAGGGAAGCCTTTTTTAATGTTATGCTAGCATGCAGGCCAAATTCTTATGAAGCCTACATAAATCATGCTTAGAAATTTTAGCTAAAGTTTGAAGGACTTTTATGTTCACAAACCACATTCAAAACACTCCCAGAAAGTTTCTGATCTTTGGTGCCAGCCCTTATGGAGTTCTCATGGGTGTACTGGAAGGAGTATGTGTAATTGTGGACTGAGATTGGTCTAGTTCGACTTTTGCAGCATGTAACACACTGAGAAAGGATAATGTTGCTTTTTCTTGCTCATTGATTATGTTCTTGTGTTGCTTTAATTCTCAAACTGAACTGCATCCAGTTAAACTTCAGAAATTTTAGGCAAGTTGGAAACAAGTAATAACATAATGCTAGAAAGATTTTGTCAGGGAGAAGTGAGTTTTGAAGGACAAAGCAATCACAGTGGGGTTAGATTGAAATTGGGGACTTAAAGGCAAACAATGTGAAATAATAAGGCAAATCCTAAAATAGCCTGGTCAGTCCTTATCCCTGCAGAAAAACCTCCAGTGATGTCTCAGGCAGCTGGTTTAACAATGGATACTTAGAAGCTTCTTGAAAATGAGTTTGCTTTGATTTCAGTACTGTCAGACACCTGAACTTCTTTTAGGAAGCTTACCAAAAATACAGGTTTAAGAAAATATGTCAGTATTTGGTTTCATATTAGCTTAAGTGGAAGGGAAGTGCTGTCCCAGGGGGATGTGAAGAGATAGAGTCCAGAAGCACCACCTTATTGCAGTTTGTTTTGAAGGGATGAGAAGAATGTGTCAGATCAACTTTGATCCGAGGTCGAGTGGTAAAAACAATAAAACCCAGTGAATCAAATCAAAACTTAAGCCTGGCAACAGGATTTGTCCAGATTGAGGTGTTCACTCTACCTGACAGTTATTCTGCATAGTGTGAACAATCAAGTATATATAAAATTATATACATATATAAGCATACAAATATATAAATCTTTATGTATTCTAAGTCACTAGCATGTCTACCAAAAAAACTTCCCAAATACAAATGATGTTGCAGCATTAGCTATTTCTTCTGCAGACAGACCAAAACACCTCCTCTGAATGATGTCTGTGCCTGCCACTCACTGTTATCCTTGTTGAGAGCAGCTGCACTACTTTTCTCCATCAGGATATTCCAATATGACTTGCTATCAGTCACTGTGCCTTGCAGGTACAGGGCCAAAACATGGTCCCTGTGCTAAAGAGCATCAAAGGATGCTATTTATAAATTTATCAGTATATATTTAAATATACTGATATAAATAAATGTAATCAGACATGTTTTCTATTTAAGGCCCACAGCTGACTAATAATTGTAAAGCCTAATGTCAAATCTAGAAGATCCTATTAATAAAAGCTCTGCTAATGACTGTGTTGCCAGGTGGGGCAGCCAGGGAGACTTCAAGAGAGACAAAAAAGGAAAGAGGCAAAGGAATCCAAGTCAGATTGGAAAGGAGGATAATACAGGATGATGTGCTGCAAGGCATATTGTCCATTGTAGCAAGCGCAGTATGTTAGAAGTCATAAAGATATTTTCAGAGTTTACTCACTTCACGAACACTTTATTCTGCCCTTGATCTCTGTGCAAGTTTCTGCTTGACACCAGTGGGAAATTCCCTTGCTGTCCATCAACCTGAGGATCACCAAAAAGGACACTGACAATCACTTCCCAGAGTCAGTCACTATCCAAATGAGCACTACTGTAATTTACAGATTACACTCTTTCTGTCCACCCACTGTTCCACACTTATTGATACATCAGCTTAATGACAGCAAATGTTGTCAGACCAGCCTTGGAGGCTCCAGCTTTTTAGATTTTTTTTTCCCCCCCTCTCCACCCAGAAAGACCATAGGCAGCAGTGGTAGTGTTTACCTGTGATATTCTGCTAATATTCCTCATTCCCCAATGCCAGGGCCCTGCAGGGAGCAGAAAGAATTGAATTTCTGCCTTCCCTGTGTTTATGCTGTTAATGAAGGAAGCTCATGGACACATTCATTCTGGGACACAGACAGCTATTCCTTGAGAAATGGGACTGAGAACACAGCTCATTTTGTCAGGGAAACTCAGCAGTGAAGACAATCACACTTGTTACTGAACTTCCAGGCTGCTTGCAGCCTTCCTTTGGGGGTTTCTGGGAGGGAGTGGAAGCTGTGTGACAACATTAATTAATGCAAGAGCCTGTGCATAACTCCCTGTCTGTGAGGAGGAAAGAGAAGGTACTGAGACAGATGAGCATGCACTGCAGAGTTAACCAGTATATATATACTGTAGCTAGTACATACCATACAGCTGGTGGCTTTTTGTCGAGGTCTTTTGCTCACACAGTAGTTGTTTGATGTTTTCTACTCTTACACCAGTGTGCTGCATCAACCATGGCAGTGGGAGGGCACTGGGACACAGGCTAAACACCCTGAAACCCAATTGTACCCTGTACTAGGCAAATGGTGGCTTGGATCCATCTTTTGGCCGACAAAAAAAATCCCTTTCTTTGCTGCATCACTGGGGCTCTGCTGTAACTCTCCATCTCAGATGCACATTGGGTAAGCCAGTGCCTACAGTGCTCACACAGGGCTCTGGGTTTATGCAGTGGAGGCACTTCCTAACAGCACAGGGAAAGTTATGGATGTGAATAGAAAAATTCTATTTCCTACAAAGAATATAAAGAGGAGAAAGGTCTGTTGAGGCATTCTCAAATCTTTTCCCCTCAATCTCCCAAAAACCATAAGAAATTATGTTAAAAAAGGCATTTGTCAAAAATAGACACGAAAAATAGATCACTGCCTAAGAAGGCGTGTGACTGGAGTGGAGAGGTACTGTCCTTTGTTGGAAATCCAGAGCTGGTATTGTACCCAACACAGCACTGCAGGCTTCTGTGAATAGCCTCTGCCAGCAGCATGTAGGAGTAGTTCCTTTGGAAAACTGCTGGAACACATACCTGTGATAACCTAACCAGCCACTGTGTGTCCTCTTTGCTCCACAAACCCAGCTGGAAAAATACTGGTGTGACAGAAAGGAGACGGGATGTTTGACTATTGAGGAGCACTCAGATACAACTTAGGAGCAAGACACAAACCTCGTGGTAAACTGGAGAGCATTAATTAACTCACCTGCTTGAACATCACAGCGTTCAGCCTCTTTGATCTGCAGTTTCTCTCTGATGTGAGTATTTCCATTTAAAGATCACAGCTTGCTTCTGGAGAATGGAAAGAATAAATTTCTTCCTGTTGTCTCCAGACGTGCTAAACCAGGGATGGATTTGACCCAGTGAAGCATAAGGCTGAGCTAGTGAGCGCCAAAGCAATGCTTTTATATCTTCCTCTTCATACTTAAGGGCTGAATCTCAAAATGCAGCAGTTGTTCTCTTTCCTTCCCCATTAATTAATTGCAGTACGTAGTTCTCCTGAAATGGCCCATGCATTGAAACAGATAGCCTGACTCATATTTTCCACTGAACATTGGCCAAGCTTTCCTGTCCAGGGATCAAATGCTACATCATTTGAGCCAAGACTCTCTATTTAGTGATCATAACTCTTTTAATGGACTCAGTCTCCTCCTCATCTCTTGCTGGACAGACTGCTGGGGGCTCCAGGTCTGTTCCCTGCCAGAGAATGCTGCCAAGACCTCAGAGACCTGCAACACATTTCATGGCTTGTCAGCAGACAAGCTGTGACAGTTCAAGTCACTCCCAGATGACTTGGGACTGTGGGCAGCCACCAGCATGTCTCTCTCAGACTCTCCAGTTATGGTCCTACACGGGCAAGGTAACGCACAGAGCCATTTGCAGCTGCTCTGAGATGTTCAAAGTAATTTTCACCTACCATTAGTCTGCTGACTGCAAACACCTTTGCTTTTGCTCAGTCACAGGACTCTCAGCACCTTTGTTCTCTCTTCCTAATCCCTCTCCTTTGCCATCTCAAGATGATTCCAGACAGCACTTCCTCTTTGTTGCTGTATGGAGGCACAGCTGAGCACCACTGCAGTAATCAAAATGTATTTATTGGTTTCTTGCTACTATATATAGGCTGTTAGGAAGTTTAAGTTTGAATCCCTGCTGGGGCCGATCAGGAAATCATTAGGCAGAAGTAGAAGAAAATTAAATTCTAGAGGTTACTGTTCTTCCCAAACTGTACCATAAGAATGCCAAAAATTATGGCAATTCTTGCAAGAGAAGGGTCATGGATACCAGAGGACATTCTCTCCCAGAAATTTCTGATGGAAGGAGAAACATGGCAGTGTCTGTGGGTATATTTGCCACTTCAATTCCATCTGTGTATCATCTGTTCTGACTTATAGGGAGTTACTCTGTTTAGACACCAAATGAACAGTATTCAGTTTCCCCCAGCAATTTATCCTTGTCTAATTAAAACCATAAACTCAGAATATCCTCTTGCTGTTCTGCAAGAGGGCAAATATTGCTCAAGTCTGAACAAAGGTACCTGAAGATACCTGAGTTATGGAGCTTCCATTTCAGCCAACTGCCAACAGAGTAGTCACAAAAGCATATCCCAGTGTCAGTTATCTTGTCCCAGTTTCACAGGTGGAGCTCTGACCTTAACCTTGAAAGACTGGCTCTAACTCCTGGGGCAGCTGTTGACCCACTGTCTCACTTGCTTTGCCCACCACTCCAGCATAACTGATGAATAGTCTCCTGTATAAGAATTAAGCAGCATTGTTGTGCGTTCTAAAGGTTTAAGCATGTCAGATCCGTAGTACCAGTCCTCAGGTCTTCCCTGGGATGGAGGCAGTGACCTTCAAGTGTGACTCCAGAGAGTCTGTTTTATGGAAGCACCAAGCAAAACCCCCCTGCCAGCCCTTCTTTCCTGTATCTTCACAACATAAGTTACACAGTGACTGACTTTCAATCAAAGAATACGTGAATAACTTTTTGCATCCAGTCACTGCGCAGGTTGGGCTTCACAAAATTACATAGCAGCTGAGGTTGGAAGGCACATCTGGAGCTCATCTAGTCCAATTCCCTGCTCAAAACAGGGTCACTTACATCAGACTGCCCAGGGTAATATCCTGTCAGCCTCTGAGCATCTCCGAGGATGGAGGCTACACAACCTCTCTGAGAAACATGTTCCATTTCCAACCACCCTTAGAATACAAAGGTATTTTCTTATTTTAAGTGGAATTTCCTGAATTTCAATTTGTGCCTATTGCCTCTTTTACTGTCACTGAATACCAGTGAGAAGACTCTGTCTCCATCATCTTTACTCCTCCAAACAGGTATTTACAATGAAGGATAAGATCCCTCAGATCCTTTTCTTCTTCTGGCTGAATAGTCTGAGCTCTCTCAGAATCTCTTTGTGCAAGAGATTCTCCAGCCCCCTCATTATCTTCACAGCCTTTCAATGGATTTGCTCCAATGTGTCCATGCCTCTCTCGCACTGGGAAGCCCAGCACTGGATACAGAATGCACTGGTGTCTCACCAGTGATGAGCAGAGGGGAAGGATCACCTCTCTTGGCCTTCTGGCAATACTTTGTCTACTGCAGCCCAGGAGGCCACTGGTCTTCTTTGCTGCAAGGACAAATTTCTGTGTCATGGTCTACTTGGAATCCACCAGGGACCCCATGGTCCTGTACTACAAAGCTGTTTTCCAGCTTACCATGGTGCAAGGGGTTCTTCTTTGGCAGATGCCGAACTTTCCATTTCAACGTATTAAATCTCATGAGATTCCTGTCAATTTTTCCAGCCTGTTCAGGTTCCTCTGAATGGCAACATGACACTCTGGTGTATCAACCACTTCTTCTGTGTCTCTTGAAAATCTTCTGAGGCTGCACAGCCAAGTGATCTATGCCAGTAAAGGAGATGTTAAATAATATTTGGGACAAAATCAAACCGTGTTACACCACTAGTGACTGACCTCTGGCTGGGCTGCTGCTGATAACAGAATGTTGAGCCTGGAACTGGATTGTCTGTGACCTGCTGTGCTGCCCCTTCAGAGGATACCAGAGTGATTCAAGTCCCCCCCGCAGACCGGAGTCTACAAATGTGAGGCTTCTTCCAGTTGTTTGTTTTCATCAGCTCCATGTCAGCCATGCTTTTCTGACCACTATTCCTGACCCATAAGCTCTCAGCTGGCTCATCATCCACCCCTAGACAGAGGTTCTTGCCTTTCTGCTGCTCTCACACACGGGGAAACTTGCTTGACTTTCCAGCCGGTCCCTCACGAAGAGCCTTTACTCACCCATTGTAGCACTCCATCCATCTCTAGTATCCCACCACAACTCTGTGATCCCAATGAGACAAGTATTTGACAAGTTTTCTATTAAATATAGGCTATTTTTACTGTATTAACGAAAAATGGTCAGGGTTAGCAGCCTTCAGATGCATCTCTCCCTGTTCATATAAAACCTTTATGAATAAAACTCACCAAAAAAAAATCACCTTAAAAATGAGCTATATTGATGAAACAGAGAAACATGGGAAAGATGAAGAGTCAGCAGTTCAGAAAACCAATATTCTCCAATAAAATATTAATAGAGTGGGAAAGATTGTGGTTTATTGAAACTTAGACCTCATGAAAGCCAGTGAGATCTCAAAATCCCTTTCAGGGCAGAATAATGGTTGTAGTAGGAAACAGAAGTGGAGGAGGATTGTTGGCACCTGAGGAGACAGTCCTTATCTTAGGGCTTGGGAAACAGAAGCGTGTGTCTCCAGTAGGTATAAGGGTTTGCCTTGCTAGGAGAGCTGCTTCTGCACTAGGACTGACTTGTAAAATCTGTGCCAAATGGAGACATGTGGCTGTTTTTTATGTTCTTAGCCAGCACAGCCAACTGGTGAAAATTCTGCCTAGAGGGATGTTTCCTTGATATGGTGCTCATCTATAGGATTTGCCACAATAATTTAAATTATTTCTTTTGCAAATACAGATGTGCTAGAAAGTAACTCACATGCTGTGGTGTTTTGCAGATTTTTCATTTTTTTTTTTGTATTTCTGCTCTGTAGTCACGCATCTGTTCTAATTCAAATTATAATGCACTTCCTTCCCCTTTCTTCTCCTCTTCATATTTTCACATTTTCCCTATAGAGCTTGATGGGTTTTTTTAACAGTAGTAATTATTGGAGGTTTGTATTAATCATATTTGTGTCAGTTTATACCCAGGAACACAAGAAGAATGAGTCCTTTCTGCATGCAGCCAAAACAGTTCCTTTGATAAAAATTGTCAACTGAAGAGATCCCCCAGACAGAGAGTATGTGACATATTAGACAATGCACTGCCCACACATGGTATGTTAGAATTCAATCTGCTTTCATTTCTCTGCAAAAATTGTGACCCAAGTCCAAGTGTGCAACTCAGAGATAGAGATGATCAGCTGTAGTAGATCAGTAAAAGACGGTGACACCTTGAAGAAAAGGAGTGAAGGATACAAAGTGCTAAAAATGTGGGAGCAGCAAGGGAAAAATGAAGGTGAAGTGAAGGAAGGAGAAGGTTGGAGTGAGTCATTTTGAGAAGAAAGTAGTGTCAGACCAGATGTCACGGACTGAATGGAAGCTTTGGACAAAATTTATCAGGGAGACTTTCCTGTTAAATCATGAGGTGCAGAAAGGACCCTCTTGCTTTCTAAACTCCTCAGAAAGGAGTCTGCGCATACCTGGATCCACTTCTCTTCCCAGACTTGGTCAATAATTTATGTCTAAAGGATTGTATAGGTGTAATTGAGCCTCTATATGACTTTGTTGCACAGGATTAAAGATGGCAAGCCAAACATATGGATAAAATAAATTATTTATTTAAACTTATGATGATAATGATAATGATTAGACTACAAGACTTTAATCAAAATAATTTACTACACAGTATAGATAGCAAGAACTATTAGTATAGTGCACTATTTGTTAAATCAACAATTTCAAAGCTAGCTTAATAATTTTTAAGTAGAGATTGATGTTACTCATCCATATCAATGACTTTGGGCAAATCTCTTTCACTCAGCCTTGAGGATCGATCTTGATGGGAGTCCCCATTTAGGGGAATCTCCACACACTCCTAGGAAGGGTATGTTAGAAGTCCCCACCATTAAATAGTGGGAGTGGGCTTTTATAGGATAAAGTGACTGTCAGTCAGATATTTCCAGGTGAGCTGTGTCAGCTCAGCAGCCTTTGGCTCAGGAGCCTTAGATAGGTCCTCAGTACTGTCACTTGTTGGTTCCTTTGTAAGGAGCTTTGTGGGCCTCATCCTCACCAGTGCCAGTTTCTGCTAGAAAACATTGTTCTTCACACCCTCTGAATGTTTATCTTTGGGGTTGGTGGGTCAGGCTGGTCTCAGCATTCTTCAACACCAAAAGCAGGATGACCCCACTCCTTCATCCACCAATAACTTTTGCAAATAGAATCAAGTTTGAGCTGTTTTACTCCCACTTAGGCAGAGCCACCACCAGAGCTTTTCAAGGAGCCAGACATCTCCACTTTGGAAGCTCTTGGAAGTGCTTTTATCAGCAGGACCTCCCCAGGCCTTCATGGCAAGGATTGAAGGTATAGGTGTTATCTGGGATAAGGAAGCACATGATGTTCCCCTATACTGGAGCTAAAGAAATACCCTGTTAATAAACCTGTGGTTTTCTTGTCCATCTGCCCAGCAACAAGAATCCAGAGTGTTGCCATGACCTCTGTTTTCATTCAAGGTCTCTGGATATTTGTCACTTCCAATTTTTGCATTCCTCCTAAGCATGGACACAACACTCAGTGCTGTAAGAGGGCAGAGAGCCAATGTGATGGGATGTGCAGGTCTGCCTCCACTTTGTAGATGTAGTTTCCTCTCACATAAAGCAATTCTTGGAAGAACTCACTGTCTTTAGGAATCCTTCCTTCATGGAGGTTTGGGAGCTGATGAAGCATCATTTGATCATTTTTTTTTCAAGATGAGACCCAGAATCATGTCAGTGATCCAACAGCTACAGGACAGAACAACCCAGTCTGCACTTAAACACCACCTGCCTTTGCTCCCAAACTGCTTCCCCCGGAGCAATTTTTTCATTATCTCTGTTTACTTGGAAAGATTTAAGGAATAAGGACAAGAATCCTGTCTTCTTGATAAGCTTAAAATTGGTACAGAGCTTGCAGTGCTGATATTAATAAAGGATTGCAACAGTTCAGCTATTAATACATTTTCTCTGGCAGAGCTTAGCAGAATATGATGAATTCTGGGTAGAGTATGTTATGCTAATTAGCATAAATATAGGAAAGCCCTTTTCCCTTCTGAATATGAGAATATGCCAAGCAAATACTTTAGTTAACATATGCACACAGGATCACAAGATTATATGTATCACTGACAACATCAGCTTATTAGCTACAAACATATGCTTTGTACAAGGAGAGGCTTTTATTGTTAAAGGAAGGGCAGGATACTGGCAGATGAGGTGAGGAGAAGAAGTAGGTGGTGGAGCTTTTAGGATACAGTTCATAGAGACAAGCTTGGAGACTTCTTAGACTGAGAACTGCCTGTTTCTACACAAACATATTTCTGTAGAACAGTTCTTCAGGACCTTTTTGATAAAAAAAAAATTCAAATGACCTAACCCTCTCCTTCTCATCACATTTATATCAGTTAATTAATATGGACTTTTTTTTTTTTCCCCTTTTAATAAGAGCTATCATGCAAAGATGAAGGGTAAAAAAAACAAGCCCTCCAAAGATATCTTTCTCCTCAATAGTCCAAGTATTCAGCTCAGTGGAAATAAATAACCTTGTCTGAAATGCTTCCTTATATAATTTCCAAAAATGTAATCACTCCATAGGAATAAATGGAGGAGGGGAGCAGTTTCCTTTTTTTTTTTGAATACTGTCTTGACACAAGAAATGAGGAAACTTCCAAAGCTTTTGTAATCAATTGACAGAATTGGATGCTCGTATGAAATATGGTTTTTGGAAAGATAACCAGGACTGTGTCACAGCGGGAGCTACAGTAGGATAACGAAGCACAATCCTCCTAATTACAAGACCAAAACAAAACAAAATGCTAATGCTTCTCAAATCACATGTAGTGCACAGACATAGTAGATGTTGCTGAAGTGGAGGTCTTTATATCTTTCCCCTTTCTATTAGCACCCCTTTAAGACAATAAGAATTACTCTGCTGTTGTGGTTGTTCATGTAAAGGCAAATTTGGCTCATGTCTATTGATGGCACCGACATAAAGTGACTTATCCCCCTGAGCCAAAAGTGGGGATTTATTGAGCAGCTGGAGCTTTGGATTTTGTGTCATGTGGGGCATAAAGTTGGGTCAAGGGTATCTTACAAAAGGCCAATGGTTTCTACCAGGCCTGGTAGAAACTGCTGAAATTAGCACTGAGTTTACTGTACCTTCTGGTCAAATTTTTTTCAGGCATCTGATGGAAAATCCATTGGGAATGGTGGAATTATTAGGTGGCCTTGAGCAACCTGGTCTAGTGGAAGGTATCCCTGCCCATGACAGTGGGCTTTAACTAGATGATCTTTAAGGTTCCTTCCAACCTGAACCATTCTATGATTCCAAATTTCTAGTTACTTGAGGTTGAATTGTATTTTCTCTGTGAACACTCATGAGCAATTTTATATATGAGAGTAACAAGAGGAGGTAGAAACAAATGCACAGCAGAATTTCCTTTCATTTTTCATTCAGAAAGTGTTAAGAGTGTGATTTCTTCATCTCCAGTCTAGAAAATTACTTCAGATGCCATAAATGAAGAACACAAACTTCCCCACTG
>VYXB01007051.1:414428-426996 GCA_013397135.1 Pachyramphus minor
CCCCCCTTTTTTTTTTTGTGTTTTTTTTTTTGTTTTTTTTTTTTTTTTTTTTTTTTTTTTTGGGTGTGGGGAAGGAATGTATCTATTTGACCAGTATTGTGGTGCTACATCATAAAAAATTAAGATGATACACAATATCTTCTATTATTCAGGACTACTCTAAAGATGCATCAAATGGAGTATGTTTTCCAAGCACAGGATGGCCCATCTGCTGTTACTTACGCTGCAGTAAATTCTCTGGGGGATACATTATACAACTCAGAATCAGGTTGACATAACACAGTCTCACTTGGTTCCTGGTAATCACATTGGAGAGGCACTTTGCACCATCCTATGCACAGAACGTGTTGTATTATTCAGATCCATCTTTTTAGTCTCTGTTTTCTTTCAAGTACACAAAACACAAGGGTGGGTCACCAAAAGTTCAGGTTTTGGTGAGACAGCACTTGTGATTATGGTTCTAGGCTGTGTTCATAGTAAAAGGAATACATATATAAATAGCCACACCATATGCCTGGTTGCTCCAGATCTTTTCCAGGTTGAAGGAAGAAGGAAAGACAAGGCAGAACTGAATCCTGGCATTCAGACACAAAATGTTAGAAGGTTTTTTGGGGAGATTGTGGGATTTTTTCCCCCTACTCAATCTTTATTTTACCTTTATTTACAAAATGCCTCTATCACCTATTCTCTATCCAGTCAGTACAGGCTTTTACATTTGACAGAAACATAAGTGTAATAAAGGTAAAAATATTCTCCAAAATGATGTGTGGGTTAAAATGTGCTTGTTAACAGAAGCGTAATGCCAATAATTTGCAAAAGGCTTTGGCTATTGAGACAGATGCTTCAGAGAACAACTATTTCTTCTTCTGTCCCAGCAACAACTAATTGAAGGTCTGTATTTAGAAACGTAGATCGTGGATGTCTTGGAGAGGGCTGCAGAAGTACAGCTGCTCCAATCATAATCTGTATAATTTTGATCACCAGGATCCAAGAGTAAGACCTGAAGTGCAAGGCTGCAGTTCTTTGAGCTTCAGAGTGGACTCCTGCAGTCTGAAAATTACATGATCTAAGCTGCCTAACAGTTCTTTGGATTTAATTGCTCAGAAGCACATGTGGATATTTTACGTGTTATAGAGAGGTTCTGAAAAAATTACTTATTTTTTCCTTTACATGTGTTCTCTGTCAGCCAGGTAAAGTTAAGATTTCCTCTGTCTCACTGGTGCACTGTAAGCACTGATTAAGTGAAGAGTTGGAAGTATTTAATTATTGTGATAATATGAGGCCATTATACCCCATTGATTGTAGGTAAATGGCTCTAGGGAATGCACTGTATAAACGTCTGAAGTGCTTTCCAGATACTAATTATTGCCACATCATCTCCATTGGAAGGTAGGGAAATTAAGGCATGGATCAGTGAGCACTGGGCTTTCAAACACCACAAATCCCAGTCTAGACACTGAAATCCATACTGAAATTTTCCAACTAATTGCGGAGTTTTGCTCCATCCAAGCTTGCTGGAAATACTCAGGTATTCAGGAGATATGAGTGAGGCCTTTTGGTTTGGCCAAGTCACCCTTACCTGCCCATAGCTTTCCATCAGTTCTGTTTGTGCAGAGCTTCTGGTGGCTAATACAGCTTCTGCCTGGGTGAACTAAGGACATATTTTGGAATATGGGGGCCAAGACGTTTGCTCCCTGTTGTGCTGTGAGTTGGTGGGGTGAGAGTTAGAAATTCCAGATTCAGCTTCCCAGATCTGCCCTTCCATCTTTCAGTCTCCAGCAGCACCAAGTCACACCTCTGGTCCAGCACAGCCCTGTCACAGACAGAAATGCTGAAAGGCAGCTGAGGAAGTGAGGAGGAACGTGGGCTTCCCTCCAACATCACAAATGTGCAACATCTCATTAATGCATTTAAATTAGTGCTCTGGTAGCTTCCTGGTGAGGACAAAAATATCTTGTGGTTCAGGCACTTTCCCTTTTAGTGAACAGTGATGCCTCCAACAAATGAGGTCTTGACAGTCTGAAAGAATTAAGTCTCTTTTTGAGCAGAAAGGTCAGCCACAGGTGAAGGAGTTGCACTGAGAATACCTTTAAACTGTTCTGTCTCTTGCCTCCATGATGAATTGCTGGAAGCTGTTTCTCAAAGCCTAGATATATTTAGACTTTCTTTGATAGATCATTCTTTTAGCAGTGGATTGATTGGGGCCAAGATAGGAGCAGATCAGCTGTAATTTGGCCTTAAAATAGATAGTGATCTGGCAAAATGGATCCTTGTCTGCATCTCTTCCTCTGAGCTCTTATGTTTTATTCACTTACTGACATCTGTGGTGAACTCTGCTACATTCACACAGGTCACCAGGACTCAAAGGAACAAGAAAATACCCAGGAAGGCATTTAAATTCATTTAAATTGGTGGGATTCAAACTTCAAGAGGCTGCAAGAGGATGCTGAACTGGAGGCTGTGACATTGCTCTTCTGCAAGCAGTAGCAAAGTCTTGGGATGAGCCCTGGATCTTGCACTGTCCAAAGCCTCTGCCATTCAAGGGGCTGTAATTTCCAAGACCTCACATTATGGCATGAAAAGAAAGTGGAAGCTTATTTTTTAACCTGCTTTCCCCCCCACCCTATGAAATTACAAAAGTGGGTTTGCAGTGTTCTTCTGAAACTACAGAAAGGTGCCCAAACACTGGTCCAAGAAAGGTGTCCCCACTAGGATCAAACACCTGGAATGGCAAATCCCATGGCAAAAAATAGAGGCTATCAGATCCTGCAGGCTCTTAACTTGTCTTATATGTTCTGCAACCAAAAAAGGATGTCTTTTTACCTTAACAGAGCAACAGCCAGATCAGGTAGCCAAAACCTATGACTACAGCAGAGCTAAAATTTATTCCTCTGTAGCCAATCTAAATTGCTTGTGAACTAGGGAGGAAGGCACAGCATGCTGACCTTCAGCTGCTTGAGAAATGCCCCTCAGCCACCATCACTCTTTGCTGGGTGGAGTTTGGGGTGTCTGAGGCTGTTATGGTGGTGCAACTACACAGATGGATTACACCACAAACACAGGGAGAAAGAGGTGTTGCACTGGAAAGAAACAATAAATGGGTTCTGGCTGCTGTTGGGTTGCTGAATGCAGAGTAGTGCTATAAAAAAAGTCACTGCAAATCTAACCCCATTAAAGAACCTCATACAACTACAACAGTACTGCAAGCAACCTCAAAGCTCAGAAAACGGGGAGAAAATTGATTTTGACTGTTGAAAATGCTGCATTTTGGCTTTGGCCAAATTTCTAATTTTATTACTTATGGTTTGGACCTCTTAAAAAACCCAACTTTGAAATGGTGAAACATACACTTCAGATAAATCTTCAAAAGAAAATTTTTGACTCTGTTTAAGCTTCTGCAAGAGAGTTAAAAACCCTTGACCCAATTTTATCTTTGTTATCATTTTCCTGTTAATATTTTTTGAGTTTGGTGAAAAAGAAGTTTCCCCTCAGCTTGGCTTGAAGTCCCATTATGAATTCAAGGGGTTGGATATTCATCTCACAATGCTTTTGTTCTCATAGCTTGCTAGAAATGTCTACCAAAGACTTCAGCATCGGGATTTGTAGTGAACCTGGGTATCAAAAATTATCTTCTGCCTAACAAAGAGGATCAAGCTGGAATTAAGCTTGAGTGTTCCTCAGTTTGATTTCAGTCTCCAACAAACAATCATAGGATCATAGTCATAGAATGGTTTGATTTAGGAAGGATCCTGAACACCATAGAGTTCCAACCCCCTGCCATAGGCAGGGACACCTTCCACTGGAACAGCTTGCTCCAAGTCCCACCCAACCTCCAACCAAGGTCACAGACCAAACATCTGCTGCTATGAAAATGTGATGGAACAGCAAGATGAACACACAGCCATGCAAGGAAGAAATATTTTCTCTTTTCATCAGAACAGAACTGATGTTTAGCTTTGGAGCCCAGGAGGTTATGACGCCTTCTTTACAAGGTGAAACGTTACAACACTGAGTGCGAGTTCAGGTTGTCTGAAGATGCAAACAAATATGGGGACATATGGCCTTGCTACTGAACCTCAGTTAAAAATGTATCAAATCTTCCCAGTTTACAGGGTCACAGGTCAGCAAACAGATCTTTGGCAGAGGGGGAACAGCCTGTTCAGTCCCTGCCGTTCTGCACTGCTGTCCTGGCTGGTCACACATGTCCTCAGTGTCCAGCCCAAGAAGAAAATTGTGCCCTGGTTTAAACCTCCCCGAAATTCTGAGCACGAGGAACTGCTGAGACACTGGAACCTTGAATTATTGTTTGCTCAACCTTTTAACAACTTCTTGCCAAACTTCTCCATTTTGCTGTTTTTATTTTGTTAAACTGAAATAGGAGCAGCTTTCAAACTATTATTAGTGAGCAAGAAACTTGTTTCCTGAGCAAGAAACTTCTAAGACTTCTTTCCAAGAAAGAATAATAATAAAGAGAAAGACCTTAAGTTTGCACATTTTGATTAAAAAAAAAAATTGGTTTCTTTTTTTTAATCAGTTCATCCAGTCAAAAGAAAACTCTGAGAATCTTCAACTTATTGCTGAAGAATTTTATATGGGTTTATGTTCCTATCAAAGTTTTCAGCCGTCAGACCACTATTCTCCTATCTGGGGTGTGTCCGCTCCTCAGCCAGCCCTGAACTAAAATACAGATTAAATAAATGACAGTGACTTTGGGCACTGAAAGGAACCATCTGGTGGAGATGGCACTAACAGATGTGCTTTCACTGTCAGTACCTCAGTCCACACACTTCAGAACTGCACTGCCATCCACCTCCCCGTTTACCTGCTTATTAATAATGTAGCACATCTGTTCTTGCAGCGCTGAGGGAACCCATTCATCATGCCAGGCCCTGTGTAGTACCAGACGTTGTACTCCCAAAGCACTAAAGCCCTAATGCTCCAGTGAACTGTGTGCACTGGCCTCGGAAGAAAATGAAGCACAGGACCAAAGCCTAAGGAATTGAGATAAACAACTGCTCCCTGAATGGTACATGGAGTATTACTGATCACAGTCACACAGGGAATAAGTAATAGCAGAAAAACAAAGCTCTTTTAAGTGCAAATTATGAAATAGAAAGGCAGCATTTGAGAACAACAGAAGCCATAAATTTTGGACCATCATTCAAGGGGAACATGTGTGTTGGGGTGGATCTGGTCATCTGAAAAGCAGGTAGAAAAAAATCTGTGAACACCTGGCATTGTGCAGCTCACTGTTACTTCCAACATGAAGAGACTACATGAGTGGGAGAGTTGTGCCTGCCTGTGCAGGAGAATGTCCACCCTTAGACAAGCCATCTGAAAATTTGGATATGTGTGTGGGGTGGATTTGGAGGTTTTTGCTGGTCCTTCAGAGCTCCAGTCTTCAGAAAGCCCTGGAGAAGCTTGTCAGAGACTGCTTTCACTGGGAGAGGGAAGTATCATCTTGGAGATGAGTGGGCAAGGAAAAAGAGGCTGGAAATAGATTTTCAGTTTTACATTTGCCAAGACAGACATTGTCCTAACACAGGGCAGTTTCTTCCTCTGTTTGGGGAAGTGAAAAGAGGCATCTTTGGAAGACTGGAGTGAAATCTTGCAGCTACCCAAGACAGTGGACAGAAATTTTGCCCATAGGGTCACCGCCAGCCCATGGGGTGTTCTCCTTTCAGGAGCTGAATGTAAACCCAACTCTGCAAACCAGAGCTGGGTTCCACATGTGAAGGACTGATAGCTGTCAATCATGGTATAGCTCTGGGTTAAATTCCTTGAAATTAAAATATATGTCAGGTGCTTCAATCCTTTGTGTAGCTGGGAGTTCAGAAGGCAGAAATGATGTAATATTTAATTGTGGCATCTCCAACCTTGGAGATAGTAAAAAACCATCTGGACACCATCCTGGGCAACTGATTCCGGGTGGCCCTGTTGGAGTACACGGATTGGATTAGAGGACCTTCAGAGTTCCCTTCCAACTTCAATCAGTCTTTGATTCTGTGATTCCATGAATACCTGAAGACTGTTTCCTATCCATCAGAGACAGCTCCAACTGAAGTTATCAGGAATCTGGTGGAATAGGACCATTGTTGTACAGCAGACTGTGCCACGAGGACTTGACAGACATCATCTCCATATCACGTTGTGTGGTGTTTCATACAACCAGTTATGGTCCTACCCAGGGATGGTGGTGAAGTTGTACCAGTAATTTAATCATCGTTATATTTTACCTTTAGTGATGGAATCCATATCATGAAGAAACACAGTTCTGGCAACCAAGACACCCAAAGCAAAGGCCTCTTCTCTCTTGCTCCACTAGGAGGGACTTCACTGAGCAGTTTGCAGTGGATCAGTTTATAGCAATTTTAAACAGATATTCAAAGGTTTCTGCCATAGTAGCCACCATTCCTCCCTCTTTTCTTCTTCAAATTGTGCCATGCAGACATTTCTATTCTGCATAACATTAGAAGCACTGGATACATATTTCTAGAAAATACCCAAAAGAGGTACTAGTCTGCTAAGCCAGGCTGCTGCCTTGTATAAAAATAAGCAGCATAAAGGAAACCAGTGGGTAAGTTCCCTGCAAGACACATTGTTTCAAGCATGACTTCTTCAGGTCTAAAGGCAAAGAGGGAATTTGATGGGAGCCTTTTGTAAAAGAAGTCACAGGCTGCACCTTCTACTAACTCTGTACTAACTTTGTTCCATGTTAAATCTGCAGCACAATCAGATTTCCACTACTGACATTCCAACTGATTCTTCTGATGCTAAGGTAAAATATCCAGTTGACAGACTCACTTTGTCAGGGGGAGACTCTATTATATTAGGCACATTATGGAATCTTAAAAATTATCTGAAATAAAACAGAGAAATCATTTCAGTCAGTAATGATTCCAATACATATTCCTCAGAGTTGCCATCTGTAGTGATAAGAGTTCAAATGTCAGTATTTTGGGTTGATCGTGTGATGTCCCAACACATGGAAGGAAGACTCTCACTTTACTTTCATTCACTTGTAGTCAGGAGGAAAAGAGAGAAATTCCAAGAGGCTCATAAAAAGTCATAAAACTAGGGGAGAGGAAACAAAAGACCCATGAAGACCCATCTTTATTTGCTTGCTTTCCTTCTATGAAGAATTTTTTCAGGCAGTCCTTTGACTTTTAATGCTTTAGTGCTGCCTTGCCTTGTGTGCTAAAAGGGCATTCCTGAAAATGAATCAAGGTAAGGCAGATCCAACCACGTGAAAGGGTTAAGCTCAGTGGGCTGAGAAACAAAGAAGTTTAGGATGGATATTTTTTTTCAAGGAACTCAAGGACTGGGATGGTCAGAGCTCTGCAGAGGTAGAACCCAAGGTTTGAAGGTACTGATACAATGCATGAGCCTTGCTGCTGAAATCCTTCCTCCTGTCTCAAAGACAGGGACTGTGCAAAATGATGGGATAAGATTATGGATTGACACATCCTTCCTGATTGTGATGTGGATTCAGTAAGGTGAGCATGAGTGAATTATGGATGTCCTTTTGATTGGTTTTCAACGATCTATTAATGGCATTGAGATGGTGTGAAGCTACAGCATATTAATTTTCTTTTGCCCATGTAGTAATTTGTAGTGGTGGAGATTTATTTTCCACTTTATGTTTTCCATGAAGCTGGTAGGCAGCAAGGCCAGTGGTAGAAGGAAGTTGGTCTCCCATTCCTATGGATGGCACTGAGGATCACTAAGTGCCAGGGGACTCGATGCTTAGGGAGAACAGAGTTTGCATGGGGGATTTCTGTGGCCTCAGTTCCACCACTGTCTGCTAGGACAGAGCTGCTGCAGTTGGAAACCAGGGAACACTTGCCCTGCCAGCTCCGGGGCAAGGGGACCTGTCCTGGCAAGTATTTCCCTCAAGTAAGCACTGTTTCTATGAAGTTATTTTACAGTTGGTGGGGGTTTTTTGTTGTTTGGTTGGGTTTTTGTTGGTGTTTTTTGTTCTTTTGTTTGGGGTTTTGTGTTTGGGGTGTTTTTTTTGGTTTTTTTGGGGAGGAGTTGTTTGTTTTTTCTTTTAATAAAGTTTTCTCACTTGGGGACCATCAACAGCAGCCCCAAGTTGTTCTGACTCTGAACAGGAGCTAATAGAGACTCTGGCTTCCAACCAGACCTTGTCACTGCAGAGAAAACATTTTAAGGCAACAGGTTAGGGTTAGGCTCATCTGGAGTCTGGGGAAGGAAGTGCTGCCTGTCATAACTAAATTATTTTTCTGCACAGCTTTGGGATTTTGTGGACATCTTCACCACTCTTCCATCAGCAGATTTAAAGATAAGACACTGCTTTCAGTCTTCCCAACATGATTCTTGTGTGCCCTTCTGCCTGACCTGTGTTCATGCAGTTCATACAATGATCTGGAAGCAGAAGGTGACCTTGTTATCAGTTTGACCACTTGCAGATCACAGATCATAGCTTCAAGTGAAATTAGGCCATAGATTTTAAAAAATAAAGATCAAAACTGCAACTCTGACTTAAGACCGACCTGAGAGGGCTTCATGCTTGACTAGGCTGTTCTGCCTTGTTCTTACCAGTTTTTCTGACTTGTTGGGCTTCACTTTGTGTTAGTTTAAGCTACAGCTCAGATTCCTTCAATACTAATCCCTAAGAAACAAACCCTGAAAAAAAGAATTTAACGCGTAGCTATATGGAAGAAGGAGGACATGGATGCACAAAGAGGGGAGAGGAAATGCATGAGCATATCTATGCTGCTAAACACAGAAGTGACAGTACAAGATTTTGGTTGGGTGTTTGAACAACACAGCTGCGGCAGCACAATCTGTGTCTGGGTTAGCAACCCCCTAAATCAGCCCCCGTGGGGACTCAGGTCTCTTTTTTAAAGTTAAACTACTCCTGTTCCTGAATCAGCTGTGGTGTCACTGCTGGACTCTGTACTTTCACTGTATCATTTGACATTTGGCAGTAGGGGCTTCCAGACCATGCCCGGGCACACTGGTAGATTTTATGGGCCTCCACGTAGCGAGTTTTAACCACATGATTGAAAGTGATCTTGAGGTAGTTTTGTCTGTGGACAGAGTCCTCCTTTGGAGCTTCAGAAGAAAGAGTGTGAGGGTGCTTGATGGAGCTTATACCAAAGGTTGAGTGGAGGTCAGTGTTAGATCTTTTCACCCTAAATGAGAAACTAGAAGCCTTAAAGTACTGCAAAAATTTTGCTTAATGAAATAGAGGAGCCAGAAGAAGGATAGAAAGAGAAGGGCAACAAAATTCAGTATCAGTGCTTACACTGAAACTGAGATCCCACTTACTTCTGTGGTTATATAGCTTCACCCTCCATGCGCTGGGTCTTGCTATATATAAGGCTCCTGGGTCAAGAGGTCCTCAAGCTTCAAATCTTTCATCCCAGGAAATGTTCCCTGTGGTTCTGCTCTTCAGCACCTTTCTCAAAGCACATCCTACTAAAGTAGGACAAGACATTTTAATGAGTTTCACTTACACTGTAGACAGTGTTGCTTTCTGCTCCCAGTTCCTAGAGAGCCCCTGACTATTTTTTCAAGTACCAAATCTCTGTTCCTCTGTCACTGAAGCTCATGAGCAGCTGAGATCATGAGCAGTCCATTTTGCTCCTGAAGTCTTTTGCACAGTAACTGATTTTCTGTTTACACTTTTCCTTCTTGTAAACATGATCTACATGTTCCAGCTGAATGTTCATGTTGCTCTACTAGAACACACTCTGTGCATTCGTATGAGGTTTACCAACTACTCCTGTGCTTTGTCATTCACAAGAACCCAGATGATCTGTAAAAAAGCTGAGACAAAGGCATATTATATTGACCAACAGATATAATCCCTTACTGGTTTTGTCTGATTTTAGATATAAACTCTTTGACTGAAGCAGTTTCCTGTTTGACAAGGGCCAGCACAACCTACTGGGAGATGCTTACCAGCAGTCCCTCTGCACACTCCCATCAGAGCCTGTTACAGCCTCCTGGCTGCAAGCTCCAGCTCAGCACTTGCTTTTGATTACAGAGATCTCCAGTGTCAGCCAAGGAGGTGGATATCAAACCTGTGCATGCTGGGTGCTGCCAGCAACACATCATAAATAATAGTAATGGAGTGTAATTGCTCATTAAGCCAAATCATAGCCTGGAGCCCTCCATCTGGCCAAACTCCCTCCGACATCAGTGGGAGCTTTGCCAGCAGGTGTGTGATAGGATTGGGGTCCCAAGCAGTGGTGCTGCCAACCACATACAGTAGCACCACTATGGGCTTCTGATTCAGATCCCCCTGCAACTGCTGTGTGTCTTTGGATTGATCTAGAAGGATTTAGCTAACTCCCCTTGCGTTACACTGCTTCTCAGCCAGTATGGCTACATCTGTGCAACAGTTATCCCAGATGGAGTATGGAGGAGGAGAATTCCTGACACTGAGCTGTGGGATTTTAATTTTAGAGAGGAGATGGAAACTCTTCCTTGTTGGGTCTCAAATGGTGGTTTGTACGGGTGTAATTTGAGGCTTGAAAATGTCCCAGAAGCCTGCAACTGAAAACCCTCAACATGTAATTGATATTGAAAAGTGTTGTGTCCCTGGTGCAAGGGCTATAAAAGGCACACCTGGTGTGCCTGCCTATCAGTCACCTATTGCTATTTGACATCAGTACAACCCTTTGCAAGTGAAAATAATTTACTGCCTTCCCCATGAAAATTATTTACCATTCCCATTTCGGTTTGCACATTTACTGTTGTGGTTCGAAGCTGTGATGAATTGGTTAGCTATAAATTTTCTTTCCTCTCCTATTCTCCTCCCACCTCTTCCTAATGCAACACTGGGAGGAAGGTTAAGGTATAGGGTGTTATCTGAAGGAAATGCTCCACTCTCAGTGCCCCATCCATCCTCGCTAATGCTTATAGCTCCCCTGTGGTATTGGGAAATGTAATCGCTATTGTACTGAGGTAGAACAGGAGTTGGAGAGAGATAAATGGCCTAGTTATCAAAACTTCCTAGCCTCCCACAGCCCTCCTTGGGAATACAGCTATAAATGACATCCAAATGATGCTGATAGATGTGAGCTGAGCAGGCAGCAGAACGCGTGCGGTCCTGGTGCTGCGCCTGGGCCAGCCCCTCCTCACTGATAATGTCATGGAGATCTCAGCTATCCCAACACTGGCTGCAGACACTGGGGGAGTGTGTGTGAGATACGGTGCTGTCTGCTCTCAGCTGCTTGCAGACAAAGCCCACGGGGTTGCAAAGGCTCCAAATCGAATGTTGACTGAGACATGTTAATGCTGGAGCTTGCAGAGCTGAAGGCAGAGGTGTTTTTTCTTCTTTGGCGCAGATTCTGCTCAAGAGAATCACCTCAGAGGTGAAATATGGTAGGGAAAACAGCCCTTCTTCCAGCCGGCACTGCAATGACAGAAGTGTCACATTTAAATGACTCGGGTCCAAAATAGCATGGCCTGTGGTGGGTCCAGAAATCACCTCCAGGAGCTCCCTTTCCATCTGTTGTCCTTCCTGGTGTGTGAAACAGGAGGAATGCACATCCCTCAGAAATGGAACAGGAGCAGCTAGAGTAGGTGGCAAATCTGCTTCTCTTATTAGTCTGGAAGGGCTCTTGGGTGTCTTGGCATCTTTTCAGGAAATACCAGGAAAACTCCCCCATCTGGAGGAGGAGAACCTCCCATGAAAACAACCAGCAATCTGTAAGGCTTTGCATCTTATTTTATTATTTTAATTTATTTATTTATTTATTTTTATTGCCTTTTTTTAATTTATTTTTTATTTTTAGACCCTTTGTTCCTCCTAATGTGAAGATATGCAAACGCACTGCCCTGCAGACGGGTTTTTACTCAAGAGCACGTCTCGGAGGGGTTGTTTCTAGTGTGTTGTGGCAGAAATCCCAGGGCACCAAGAGTGTAGGGCAAACAAAAGCTTGTCGCTTCCCGTCTTCCTTACAGCCCAGAAACTGAAAGGAAAAGGGTATAGGGCTGTCAATCACATCCCGTCAGGTTTTAGGTCCGAAGTCAGGACCAGGGTGCGGGTACACATGGCAAAGCGGAGCGAGGGGGAGTTTTTGTGTCCCACCGCTCGGGGCTCGGGACCGGCGCTGCTCCCTCCAGGAGCTACCCGGGAGGCGACAGAGGCAGCATCTCCTGCGAGAGCCCCGTGCAAACAGGGGCTCCCCGGCGGGGCTGGGGCTTCCCGGCTGTGTGTGGCCCCCGAAGCCCCGCTCCGCGGGCGGAGGCTCCGGCTCGGCTCCGCTGGAGCCGCAGCGGCAGCAGCGCCTCCAGCCACCCACCCGCCGCCTCTCCCAGCATCCTTCATCCCCATCCTCCGCTCCTTCCTGCTTCTGCGGTGGAAGCAGCCCCCCGCCGGGGCCGGGGATGCCCTCCTCTCCCCTCCCTCCCCTCCAGCCGCAACGGGGGAGGGGGGCTGTGATGCTGCAGGGGGATCCCCGGGTGTCGAGCGGGGTCTCCCCTTCCGTCGGCTGCCGGGATCTCCCCGCTCGGCGTCGGCGGCCCCAGCGCCGGCTGCGGGGGGCTGTCGGTCGGGGGCTGGGGAGGCGCAGGGGGGGCAGTTCCG
>VYXB01007051.1:427369-442798 GCA_013397135.1 Pachyramphus minor
GGCGGCGGCGGGGAGGCGAGCGGCGAGCGGCGGCGACCCCGAGCAGGGCTCGCTGGCCCTGGGCGCCGGCGGCGACCGCGACGGGACGCTGCTGCTGGAGGGCGGCGGGAAGGAGGAGGGCGGCAAGCGGAGCCCGCCGGGGCTGGGGCTGCTGGCGAAGACCCCCCTGAGCCGCCCGGTGAAGCGGAACCACGCCAGGTACCGCCGCATCCAAACTTTGATCTACGACGCCCTGGAACGACCCCGCGGCTGGGCGCTGCTCTATCACGCCTTCGTGTGAGTGTACGCGGTGCTCCCCCGGGGGGATGCCGGGGGCTGCCCCGGGGGGGATGCGCCCGGGGACACCGTTTTGCTTTATCATTCCCGGCGTAGGGCGCTCCAGGGGTTCGCTCAGGCGCCGGGTGTGTGTGGGAGCAAGGGTCTGATACGGGGTGTGCTGCTGAGCGGGTTTATATCTTTCTTTTCTGTCGTCGGGTTTTCCAAAAAGAGCAGCATCTTTTAAGTGCGTGTCCCTGTCTTGTTCGTACCCCCACGTTGTCTTGGAGTGGCATTCCCGAGCCTCTATGTCTGAGACGCTGGAAAAGGGATGCCGGAAAGACCAAGCTCTGAGCGGTTTTAAGGCTCGAAGTGCTTCAGGGGAACGCGGCCAGTTCAGTTCAGCCCAGAGCACCGCGTGCGGTTCAGCTCGCTGTTATAAACCCCGAGCGAACCGACTCCTTCAATAGTGGAAAGTGTCAAATGAAAACCATCGGGTTTTGGTCCGATAAGCATCACCCCGCAGTGCATGAACCCTGAGCGTTGCAGCGCTGTCAGGCAGAAAGTTACACTGACCACAAGTGAACTGAGAGGAAACGAACGGGTTTTGCGGCCCAAAGGTGACAAGTCAAGTGAATGACGACTGGTTTGCACTCCTAAAAATTCTGTACCTTTAAGTTTTCATAAGAAAAAATAATTCTGGGTACAGCATAGAATGGAGTTGGCAGAGTCCTATTAAAATAAATGTGAGGTTTAGTGTTGTGAATGTGTTTGGAAACCCAAGGGATTGACAGTCATCACGGTGGTACTGTTTTTCTCCGATGCTATTAGGTGTGCACAGCTCTATGTGACAGAGGATTTAAGCAGTGATTTCTGAAACTGGTTTACTTGGCAAAGGCAAACAAAGCTCTCTAGGCTGCATGGGCTGTAGCCTGGAGCTGGATCTTGGAAAGTCCTAATCATTGGCATAGTCTTTGCACCTGCAAATAGACACCTCAAGTGTAGGGCTGTGATTTTACCTTCAGGCAAATTTTTCTTGATGTTGGCAAGGATTTAGCCCTGAGCAGGAATTAAAATGAAACATTCACTACTGGTGTGCTGCTGCGTGTCACTCACTCACTGCTGCTCCCCCCTTTTCAGTGTTTATTTATAAAGTACGTTTTGGGACACAGGTCCTGTTTTCCAGATTAATTTCTATGAAAATGTGGATACTGGACGCTGTGACACTTTTTCAGTTCTTTTTCTCCTTTTTGCCAAAGGGAAACTCGTGCTGATAGGCTGGGAGCGACAGCACTTGGAGTGTGTTATGCTGGGAAGACTCTTTGGTCCAGAGCTGGCTGTTCAGTCGTACTCAGTATTGCATAATGCTGCTTCTTGCTGGGGAAAGCCATGTCTGGACGGAGGGGCACCCCTTTGATCCTGCCTTGGATCCTACCCACACACACACACAGACACACACACACACACACACACTGCATCAGTGAGGCTTTGGCACATGGCAAAGCACTGTGAGCAGTTGGCATTCCTCTATGGCAGCTGGGTCAAATCTGTGCCCAAGCTTGTGTCTGGATATAGGCAATAGGACAGTGGATGTGTCTGGAGGGGCTCAGGTGAGCTGAGAGATTCACATTTATTTGCAGCGGTATAAGACTTTTTAAAGTTATAACATTTATTTTAGGTAGCTCTCTACATGTGTGGTTGACCTTAAGATTCTTATGCAATATGGCTTACAGAATGGGAAAAAGATCAGGATGTTTGGAAGGTTCCATCTTTCTTAGGAGTGGACCTGACACTTTGTGGTCAGCTTCTCTTTGGTGACTACTCAGTCCTGCAAAACTGAAATGTGAGTCTGACTTGCTCTCACAAAAGTCAATAACAGTCTCATTAAAACCATTGATGCCAAGTTTAATGTTAATGAAAATGAAACAAAACAGTTTTAGAACTCTCCTTATCCTTAAAGAAAGTAAAACACACAAGTCTATCAGCTGAGCACAAACCCCCTGTCTCTGCCCAGGACACCCCAGGGGGCTCAGCAGTCCAAGTTGACCCCACTGGGTTTCTGTTCAGTCTCAACTCATTCTGAACTCAGTTGAAGTTGTGGGGTCTTACCTCAGTGTAGGATCCTACCCTACAAAAAGGAATCTGGTGAGAGTGATGGCAAAGTGTGCTGAGATCTTGCTGACAGACTTCAGAGCTTGTTCCTGCCACTGGAGAATGAAGAGAGCAGAAGTGCTGTGGGAAGCAGCATCTAAGTTGGTATCCAAAGTCTTTGTTCTTGCTTTCAAATGAATTGTCTTTTAACCTTTTTTCTTTCTCTAAAGAAGTCCCTCTCATGTTGGAGGTGCTGCTGTGAAAATGTGTCGTGGCATCCTAGCAGTCCCCCAGTGATACTTTTCACACTAGAACAGTTTACACTTTTCCTTGGGAAGGCAAGAAATTGCTAGTCTTTCCATAAATAGACAAATTTGATCTCGTGTTACTCTTCAGTAAAAGTCACATTTTTCTTATCTTAGTGGCATGTTACACTTCATCTCATCTTCTGAGTAACTTTGCAATAAATGCCATGCACTCAAAACTACCAGTAAGATGGTTGCTCTCATATACAAATAACCAGACAATAAACAGCTGAGGGCCAAAAGGGATTGCAGCAGGGATGGATGTGATCAATTCCTTATAGATCCAAGCATTCAGAGGTATTTAATGAAGAAATGATATGAAGGACTCCAGTGCTGTGTATATCGCAGGGTTTGGGGAGCAGGAAGCTGCTGATGGAAGAGGTTTGCAGCTATCAGGACATGATGAGGATGTTGTGTGGGGCTCAGGAAGGGGCTTTGCCAAGGTCTTTGCAAAAGCTTTGGATGCCAGAACTTTTAAAACGGTGGTACAGATGGGAACTCATTAAATCATACAGCAATGCACATATGGCTGCCAAGGGGTCGTGATTCTCTGTGTATCTCACACCTATAATGTGCACATAAATAAGGCTTGAGCAGTGCCTGTTGTAAACTCTTACTTTAGTTTAGGTGGCATTACATCTACTGAAATGATTGTCTCTTGATATAATTCAAGGAGAGTGCATGAATGTGATCAGGCCCCACCAAGCACTAGGGACAAAGATGCAGGGGAGAAAGGGCAAAGTTCCTGATGGCAACTTGAACATTCAGCTTTCCCTTTCAGTGATTTACAGAAAGTGGCATGAGATACTTTCTTCGTGATTCTTCCTTCTTTCTTGTTCTGCAAAAGTGAGTTTGTCCAAGCCTATCCTTGGGGAGCTGTTCCCTAAAGAGGCTGACTCTGTTTCTTTTCCTATCTGAAAACACTTATTCTCTGGCAGCTCAACTGGACAGGAGATTTATGTATCACCCATGAAGTTCTGCTTTGCTGGGACACCAGTGTTGATGGACTTCTTGGCAATATGGCAATGTCTTAGTGGCACAGATGGTAAGAGAAATTTGCTTTTCCTAAGAAGAATTTCACCTCTGTAAGGTTAAACTCCTGCTGAACATTTTCAATAAAACAAAATGAAATTAAAAAAAAAATCTCTTTTAACCTTTGAGGTATTTAATTTGGAAATGTCTCTTGGGGGTTGCAGGTCAGGCTACAATCTATCCCTGCTCTTTCCTGAGCTCATGTTGCTGTAGGAATAACTGATGTTCCCATGATGTACTGTATTTCCCTTTGTGTTAGGTAGCACAATATATTGTAGGAAACCCCTGCGGTTGTGCCTCGTGGGATGTGTACTTTGGCCAGGGAGACAGACTCGAGACCTACCCGCCTCCACAAATCATCCAAAAGCTGTTTTTATGCACTGAAGCCTTAATTAATAGAATGAAGAATTGAAAATAAGTAAGATTTTGATTTTTCCAATTTATTTTTAATTGTAAGCACAAACTATTTGGTGGATAGTGAACAGAGTCCAGAAAGATAACATAATACAGATCAGGTTTGGAATTGCAATTTGTGGAAAATTTTCAACCTGACTTAAAGAGATGCTAAAGGAGAGGTATCTAGGATATATTCTTATTTTCATACCATCTTCTGAGACAACTGCAGCCTTTACTTGCACAGAAAAATAAGACCAGGAAAAGGTTTGGGTGTGCAATTATCAGCTGCACTCTGCTGGTGTAGATCACCATGGTGCACTTGCTGATGAGAGGGAGAAGCCATGGAGGAACATTAGAGAACCCTGATTTATTTGCCATGTAATCTTGTTTCAGTACTGCTTAATACCTGGAATAAAAAGAGGAGGCAGAGTCATGTGATCCATCAGCATTTCTGGGAAGCACCAGCGAGCACCTCCTGCATGACTGATCGTAGGTGTGTTGTTTGCAGAGAAGAGTGTCATGGGACTTGGAGAACAGGTTGAAGGTCTGGGGGCTTTCCATTGTTTTCTTCTTCCCCCTTTGGGAGATGCTCTGTAAGATGTGCTCACCCACTGCCAGCCTGTGTATGACATCTGGGGTGAGATGGAAACAGGTTTGGGGTAAAAAGAAGGACAAATATGAATCCTGCCTTGGCCTGTTTGGCAAGGACTTGTATCTAAGTGAGTCCCTGGAGCAGCAGAGCGAGCCTGGTCCATTAGCAAGTGCCCTTTGCTTATGTGTTTGCCAATATGAGTTCTGTTTTAATTATTTATGCTAATTCATCATAATGCACAGATAAATATTCTGCAGTATACTTTGTAAAAAATAATGAAGTCTTAGTCATTGGAGACCTTACCACACACTGCTGCTGTTGCAGCTCCAGGCCTGCGGAGCCGCGCTGGGTTTGTGTGTGGTTTAAGGAGGTGAGACTGTGCCTCAGCCACTGGGATCAGC
Source organism: Pachyramphus minor (assembly GCA_013397135.1). Classification (NCBI taxonomy): domain Eukaryota; kingdom Metazoa; phylum Chordata; class Aves; order Passeriformes; family Tyrannidae; genus Pachyramphus; species Pachyramphus minor. The sequence continues at coordinate 432,442 of VYXB01007051.1, forward strand.
CAACATGACAGGCTGTGGTCACCGGGGACTTGCTGGGAGGAGTGAGAAGGGGCTTCAGAGCCTGGGGAAGCCACTGTCTGGGTAACGTGTGTGGCTTGTGATTCCCAGCTGTAGCTTTGGAGTCACTTCAGCAGCTCGCGGATGTCCAACGCTTGTTTAGGCATCCAGACTGTCTCTGAAATTACAGACCTCTGGTGGGAATAGGTGTGATTTCATCTACAGCTTCATATCTCTGTGCATGGGCATTGGTGCTGACAGCAAGTCTCACTCTGTAGTAGTACCCACAGGTTGAGTTGGTTTGCCTACTTATTCCATGTTGCCGTGACTACACTGGTAACTTCAGTTTTGGTGCTGCTCGTGCCTGCTCAATGGGCTTGTGGGAGCTGCAGGCACATGATTCCATGTTGCCTCAGTGTCCCCCAAACCCCTGGGGATGCAGGTCCCTGAGAACCCTTTTGGCAAGTCCAATCCCCAGCTCAGACCATGCAACGCAGCCTCGTCTGGATGGGTGTCGAGATCCACCGTGGTCAGTGACGCACAAGGGACTTTGTTCATAAAACCCATCTCAGTTTCCTCACATGCCTCTGTTTGCTCCTTGCAGCAAACATTAGATCATGATGGGATACGGCAGGGTCTGGGCTCCTCTGGAACAGATGCTGGGTGGAGAGGGCACCTGGGGTTTACTTATTGTTTTAAGCTGATAGGGAGATTAGGAAAATGGTACAAAAAATGAACAGGGAGAAACTTTCCACGCCCGTTTTGCTCATTTTGCTGTAAAATGTTTGCTCAAAACAAATTTAATGGGAAAAAATAGTAACTAAAGATTATTAACAGCTGGATTAGAAAATTAATACATATATATATAACACCAGGCATATATCAAGGTGTGCTTGAATGTGTGCAAGTGAACATGAAGGTGCCCCAGCAATTCCTACTTCTCCCAAAGATCACCTCAGAAGCTACCCACCCTGCACATTTCTGTTCTTTTTTTGGGACTCCCCGTCTTCAAGTATCACTTGATTAAATCCTCTTTAATTATGGGTTACCCAACATACAAACCTGTACAGGTATGTTGAACACAATTCTGTATCTCTTGGTCATCAGAAAGTCCTTTGTAGCGTTGAGATGCATGTGCAGTATTCAAGGATGAGGTGTGAACTGGAATAATTTGTATCTAATTTAACAGCTGTAATACATTTTCTAATCAAAATAAGTCAAGGGAGTGTTAAGATCATTTATATCTGTTTAAAAACATAATAGATTCTTGACCTTAGACATAGCCAGGTAGCTGAGTGGTTGCGCACTATCATGATCAGCCTTGCATGGTATAAATAAATTATAATGTTTACTGTTGTATTTAATAATGCTATATTCCCTTCTTGTATTTAATAATGCCATGCTCTCTTCTTGTGTGTGGAACTTTACAGAAGGAATGGAGCCATGGAGATATTGCATCTGCTATTGCTTCTGGCAGATACTGTATTAAATAGGATAACTTAAATATTAATAGCTTTGCAGGGAATGTGGTCTGCAGGAGCTGTTAAGTGTATGCTGCCTTCTGTCTCAGGGTGGTAGCTGGGAAACTTAGTGTTTTCTGTGGAGAGAGGGACATGCCTTGGGATATTTAGGTTCATAGTAACCTACTTTGGAAAAAGGCACTTTGTGAGAGCTTCTGGGCTGGAAATCCATAAATTGCCTTCCCCAGCCTTAAGTGAGCAAACTACTTAAAAGTCTGTTTAACTTGGAGCAAGTGATGTCGGGAGGGACCTATCCAGGGTGGCAGTCAGGTGATCTGAAGCAGAAGAGTGCGACTAAGATTTGGTGGAAAGCAGCACTAGGTATCATCATCTTCCTCGAGTTGCACAACCAGCTTGCTGTTCTGTTCAGGCCTGGTGAGATCCTGCTAAGCTCCACTTCTCTACAGGATCCATCAAAGGTCTTCATCCCTTCCAGAGCTTAACAGCCGCCTCTGGTTGTAGTCACCAGGATAGCACGTTGTCCTCCTTAGTGGTGCAAACCATGCTGAGGTGGAGGTTTAATATCTCTAACACTGCTAAATCTCAGTTTGGAGAGATGCTGACACCCTGGCTTGAGAAGCCTCCAGTGTCTCTTGAAGTGCCATGTGCGCTCATTCCCTTCTCCTACGTGCATTAATCTTGCCAAGGTCTTTCCCACTTTACTTTTTCTTGGGTGTGGGTCCATGGTGGTGGAGCAGTACAGATCCATTGTATGGTAGCAGCAGTAGAGGAATCCTCATGCTCTCTGGGTTGGCTCTTGTCTTGTGCTTCCTTTGAGTGCACACACTTTATTTTATTTTATGGATACTTACATTTTCCTTTCCCCCCCAGTTTTCAGAGCTGTGGCTGGGAGCTGTATGAGTGTGTTTTGCATTACCTTGCTAACCTGTGTTAATTTGTGATTGTCATGTTGACTCTTCAGTGCTGTTTTTTAATCTCAGGTGCTTTTTATATTTACTATATTCTGTCCTTACTAGTGTCTTGATCACCTTCTAGATTAGTACCTTGTAATTTTTTGCTAATATTCAAAATAGTTCTTTTTCTACATCATTAAGGAAGCATTTAATAAAGCCAGAACTAAGAAACTCCATTCAGCATTTCACTAAATAAAGACTTCCCCCCTCCCTGGTTAATGCAATACAATTTTTTAGGGCTTTATTTTTATCTCTGAACACAGTTTTTATTGTCATGGTGTTTCTCATGGTCATCTGAATTAATACTAATTAGTACTAATATTAAAACAAAGATTTTGTGAGATACTGCACCTGTGTCAAAATTGCAAATAGTTCCTAACGTCTTTTTGTTCAAACCTGAGTTTTGTTTATCTATTTAGTCCTGTGATGGGCATTTAATTGTTGTCTTCCTATCTCAGATATTTCATGCTTTTGACATGGTGTGTATCTCATACAACAAAATAATTCATTGTTCCCAGTACCATCGACCTCTAAAGTAGAGCTAAAGCAATGCTGAAAGTTTAAGTGTCCTAATCCATGCAGGTCCTACGTCTTCTATATTTTATAGGTGCCATTAGATTTGGGTTATATCTGACTTTAGATGAATGACAGAGATGTTAATACTAAACCAGAAGACTCTTTACAGGGAATTCCCCACTGACTGTAAATTCAGAGTCTAAAATTTTCTGCTTTCAGTGGGGATGGAGGAGAAGCAAGTACAGCTGTTGAGGGACTGATAGTGAAATCCCCAAAGCACCCTGTGGGGAGCTGCCCACCAGCTCTCAGCAGTGCAGCATCAGCTCTGCTTATCTTTGCTCCCCTCATGCCTCCCCATGCAGGGCTCAGAGCGCTTATGAGGAGGGATTACACCCTGAGGAGGGAATGTCAAGTGCAGCTGATTGAAATTGCAGGGGAATTAATTTAGGAAGGTAATTACATGAACTGGAATTTGCTCTTCTACCTTTGCTAACACTGCTGCTCTTGTGAGACGTGCTGGAAGAATTTCAGTGCACACAGCTGGCTGAGGCTCCCTGATCACACCTCAGACACCGTCTGCGCCGTGGCACCAGATGCTCAAGGCCACAGCTCAGGACCAGCCTGGCTCTGCAGCTATGACAGCAGCTTTCCTCATGCCTAGAGTAGTCATTAAGTATGTCTAGACTAATTGACAGAGCCATACCAGGGGTGTTCCCAAGCAGTGACACACACAGACCAATAACACTGCTGGATGATCTTGCCATGGTTTTGTTCTGAGTGACTGAGCATTGATCAAGCATTACCATAGACCTGGGACCACTCCCAGTAGGAGTCTGAGTGGGGCTTCCTGCTTTGGAGGCAAGTGAGGTCAATATGGACATTGGTCATGCCAGCTGGCCTCATGGACAGAGAGCAGGGCTGAGCATCTTTGTGAGTTGGGAAAAGACATAATTCTTATATGTGAGATCTTACCAATTTGAAGATATCCTCCTGTGTCTATGCAAAAAGCCACTTTTTTGGGATAGAATCTTAGAATAATTTGAGTTGGAAGGGACCTTTAAAGGTCATTTAGTCCAACCCTCCTGCCATGGGCAGGGCCACCTTTAACTCGAGCAGGTTGCTCAGAGCCTCATCCAGCTCAACCTTGAATATTTCCAGGGATGAGGGAACCACCACCTCTCTGGACAACCTCTGCCAGTTTTTTATCACCCTCTTTGTAAAAAAATTCTTCCTTATACCTAATATAAATGGACACTCTTTTAGTTTAAAACAATGACCTGTGGAATAAGGCCCTTCACTTAGATAAAGACCCAAGGAATCCTAACCCACTGGACACACCCTATGTGTATGTCCAGTACCACATTTTATATTCTGTATCTTTTCTTCTTCCTGTTTCATGGGACTTTGCCATGGCTTCTGCCTTTTCTTTTTCAACATTCCTTGTGCTGCTCAAACTCCCATGGAGGTTCAAACACTTCACCCCCACATCTTGGCATATTAACGAAAGAACACATTTTTGTCATACAGATCCAGGAGGAAGAGCCCACTGATCATTCATTACCAAACTTCTTACTTGTGTAAAACATAGAAGATATTATTAGTTACGTTGCTGCTGATATTTGGGTATTTCTCCTGATTTTGTCTCACTCATTACTGTAGATGTTGCTTCATTACCTTGTCAGGTCCTGGGTGCAGAGGTGGGATCTGACAGAGGCAGTTCCTGCTCTCAGAGTATGGTGCTATCACATAGTACATTGTCAAATACACTGCTTTTCTCAGTGTTAAATTACTTAAACGAACTGTGTTTCCCTACTTTTCCTTAGGGCTCTAGTGTCAGTCTCTCCACAGTCACAATGGGATCCATCCATCTATCACATTATCTGAGGAAGCTGTCTGGAATCGTTTTATAGATGCTGAAGAAAAACAGGAAATGGAACTTTCTGGAGTGCAATTAATCTCATTCTAAAGGCAATTCTAAAATAGGTGAGATTAATCACCTGTTGCGGCGCCTGAAACTTTCTGCTGGCTACAAAGACGACCTCATTTGACTAACTTAAATTTGGGTATTTGCACCAAAAACACCTGGGGAATGGGAAACTTTTTGCCTGACCTGAGAGGCAAGGATCAAAGCTGCATTGAGGCAGCTGCATTTAGACGTATCCATGTACAGAATTTAGACATGTTCACGAGGTATTTAACTTCTCTTTATAGTCTATAGTGGAGATCTAGTCAATACAGTCAATAGATTTTTTGGTGCAATTCATCCAACCATATGTGGGGGTCTGCTTTACATGGAGATAATTACATCTTCATATCTACTGAGCAACTCTCCGTTGTCTATAGCAGGAGCTGAGGTGACTTGATCTGTGGTAAATGTCTGCAGTAAAAGCCACAATCACATAGAAAAGTCACACCTCTAAAGGCAAGGGGAGTATGACTCATATTATTACATAGGCTTTGATTAATATTAGGCTCAATTCTAATTCCCTTTCCTCAAGAGTTTGGCATATGTGGCTACTTATTATCCCAGGCCATGACAAGCCTATGGTCATCCCTGACATGATGCCAAAGAACATATGATTTCAGTAGCTTTAAGATCTTTCTCTAGTTGGGAGTCTTGGGCTTACCTTTCCACTTTCCCTTTGCTCTCTGTTTTGACATGGGCTTTATCTCCCTGAGCTTTCCCATAAATTTGCTCTTGGTTTGTGATCACAGTTGCAGTTGATCTTGAGATCACACTCAAATCCAGGCATAACTCACTTTTGTACTGAGCTTCAGATCCAAGCCCAGGATTGACTGTTTTCTCTCCATCTTCTTGTGGCCATTTGGTATTTACCTGGGCACAGGCATTACTGTGGTGGGAATTTGCCAGCAACAGGCCAGCTTCCTCCTATTCCTGAATTTCTCTCCATTTACATTGCTTCTCTTGACTCCATCTCTCAAAATTGCCTCACCAAATCAAAGACAACACTGCTTTCTAGCAGGTGTCCTTTAAGGACCGGAAACCACTTTGTGAGTGGTTTGGATATTGCCCTTTTGAAGCCTGTAACAAGTATAAAAGGTCAATTTGAATGGACTGGTGTGAATGAGGGTGATTTTGAGGGTCATTCATAAGCTCAGAGTGTTTTTTAGTTGCTACAGTTTTCTCTGTAAAGTTGGAGGCTTTGCAGATATGTAGGCACCTCTCAGTATTTTCAAGGGTGTGCTCACTTTCATACACCAGCTGAATCAGAAAACCAGCATAATTGAACCTAATGCTGAAATCATCGGAGAACTGTACAAAATCTGGATGCATGCAAATGCCCTGACATAAAGAAGTGTTTTTGGGTGGTGGTGTGCTCCTTTTACAGCTGCTGGTTTGTTTTTTGCTTGTTTTTGCAGAAATACTGAGCCAGCAACCTCTTAGTCATGTCAGTGCAAATGTAGAGTAAATCTATTATAGTCAGAAGAACAATTGGATTTGGCTGCTGCACCCCAAGCTTGTTCTGGACCTAATGCAAAATCTTTTCATTTTTTACTGATACTCTCTGCTAGTACCAGAGGCCAAGATCAAGGTCCTTCACCTCTGACAAAGTACTTCCCTTCTACAACAGACTTGTCCTCTCAGTAAGGTAAGACAGCTTAAGGAATGGGATAAATAGGAGAGATGGAGATCCCCTGGCAAGATAACAAGCGAGCACCACCCTGTCCCTGAGCTGTCAGTATTCACACCATGGTGTTCATCATGTTGGGAGCTGGTTTATATTAACATGGAAGCTTTCCTTCCCTCTCTGCTCCTCAACGATGAAAGAGGACTTTTCCTCCCTCATAAATCCACTTATTTGGTTAAAAAATCCAGTGCAGATAAGCTGGGGAAGTTAAGCAGGTGAAGGAAGCACTGTCTTTCTGCCCATTTCATGGCAAAGGTTGTGTCTAATCTTGGGGCTGTAGGAAGGAGTTGACAATTGCAACCATAAAACCTTTTAGTTTGCAAGGTTTTAGAGGCCTCCAGTCCAGTCCCCAGGGCAGGGTTAACTTCACAGTCAAATCAGGTTGCTTGGGGCTGTATCCAGTTGAGTTTTGTGCATCTCCAAGAGTTGAACTACTTTATATTTTGAGGAATGATAAATTTTTTTGCTCTTCACAGGTATGTTGTTTAATGCATTTCTTATAACAGGCAGACTTCTAGGCCAGGAGTCATGGAGAGTCTTCTTCCCTCCCCACTGCTTTCAATCCTGAGCATGCATGGACAGAAGTGAGAGGTAACACCTGGACAGAGGTGCTGGGCAGGTCAGCCCAGTGAGGAGGAAACAATGCTCCAAATTTTTAGCTACAAAGTAAGTAGTGTGCTGCTAGGCTAACTAACATCAATACTGCTTGTGATTGCAGTACTGACCCTGGGGAATGCCAGCAATAACCCTCAGTGTAATCCGTAGAGATAATTGAAAATAGGAAACCTTTCCCAATGACTTCTCAATTTTATTTTTTTTTACTGTAATTTGACATTTCCACTGAATTTTCATTATTCAGGAGAATAATTCATTCTCAATTCTACAACTCCTTCGTACTTTCCCATCTCTTTCTCCTTGTCCCTCACTCAATTCCATATTCTCTCCTTCCCTTGGTGGCATTCATTGCCTCATAACTGAAGAACAGCACCGATCACTGGATCATCCAGCTCTTCTTTGTGCCTTTCCTCAGCTTTTCCTAATTTGACTAAGACAGCAGAGTTCAGTCCAACTTAAAATCTGTGGACCTAAGTGCTGATAGCAGGTTGACAGAGCTGACATGACAAACTGTCTCCTACCCAGACATAGCTGTATTTACCTTTTGGTCTTTTTTACACTTTTTTATTTAACTTACTGGATTTTAACATTGAGTTCACTCATGTCGGGATTAAAACTATGCCTCAAATTCCCTCAGAATAGGGACTTAACAAGAATTACTTTGTCCGTATGGTGCAAAGTAGTTTAGGTGCAGGAATTATCTCTGAATCATTTTGTATTTCATTAGTATTTCTCTTTTGCTTTCACAGCTCTCTGATGTCAAATATGACAATTTGTGCTAAGGTGTTTCTGCTGGACCAGCCTGTGACTTTGAGCACAGGCCAAAGTTAAAGTCCCTACACCAACAGCATCCTTGTAGGAGAAGAGTTGTTTTAATTCAGACCCACACACTTCTGAGTCATGGCTCTTTTGCTCCAGGGGTGATGGTGATGTTAGGGGAGGACTGATTTATTGATGACCTGTGTATGTAACAGCTTTCTTGTGGTGACTCAGCTGTTCCCTCGGGAAAGGGGGAACATCAAGTGGAGGTGGACACCCATATCTCTTCCCAGAAAGGGTACAAACTGAATTAATGTCTGTTCCTGGTCTCAGTGGTAGGAGGAAGTGCTTTAGAGGCACATCATACAGGCTAATCCATGATCTGCATATTACTTCATACACAGCCTGAGCTGTTGCTCCCAGAGTCAAGATGATAACACAAGGTCCTGGTTTGCAGCTCCATTTGCTGTCAGTGTTGATAACTAAGAAATTAAAGATGGGAGCTCTTGGTGTGACAACAAACGGACAGCAACTTTCTCTAGCAATTGAGTGTATGGGCAGGGCTGAATTCCTGAATCACCACATTCCCCAGCAAATGGGATGAGAAGGAACATTGCTCCCAGAGACCAAAGCAGGTCATAATCACTTCTGAAACAACATTTTTTTGGACACCATAGGGAAGCTCTTCTGTTACAGAGTAATATCTTACAGTTTTCTGGAAACAGTAACTCTAAAGAAAACATCATTAGGATGAGTGAAGCAAAGAGATTTTGAGCAGATGGAAATCTGTCTTCATTGGCAATGCTTGTTTTCACTTATTCTACCATGAGTTAATTTCCCAGCAACTTGAAGTAGATAATGTGTTTATAAGCCTTAATCTGAGTTCTCCATCAATGTTTGTTCCAGGCTATGAAGACTGGGAGTTTCTGCTATACTAGAGGGCTTTTTAATTGCATAAATGATGATATAACACGGTTGGAAGATGATGCAAGATAAATTCAGGCTATATATAAGGTCTAATAGGGGAACAGATATCTGCTGGAAGAATTTGAACAAGAAATTATCAATTTTCCACTTGTCATTTTTGAACCACACTTGGAGAATTTTCTAGAAGACAGCTGCAGGCTATGGCTTTGCTGCAAAATATGGGCTAAATCAATAATTCTGCATATTCTTGACTGGTGATTAAGCAAGACTTAAAGTTATAACCAGGAATATGTTGGGTTTATTTTGGTTTTTTTTTTCTAATTTAGCAACAATAAGATAAATAAATGCGAAATGAAGTAACTCAGGAAAAAGATATTTACTTGTATCTTAACTGTATTGTTAACATCATAATGTAACATAACAGAAGCAGTAGCAGTTACAGTAACTGGGTTGGGATTCTTAAGACTAAATGTAGTTTTGTCTTTCCTGTAAATATCTAAATGTGTCATTTCAGTCTCCTCAGATGCTGGTATAAGCCACTGCTGCAGGATCATTGCTGATGTTCAACTCATCCTGAAGTAAATGACAACAGAGATATATCACATCCTGATTAACAGCAATGATACCAAATAAATAGATATCCCTTGACTTTAATGGGAGCTTCAATAAATGGCTTAGATGTAGACACCTACATTATAAACAGTAACTTTGTGAGATGAATCTTATCCTAATCACATTGTTGAAGGCCTTGTGGGGATAATAACTTCACAAAGTACTCTGGACAAGAGGGTAGAACAGAGCCATCCTTTTTGGCCTGAAGATGACTGCCCTGAATACTAAAATCTCATACAGTCTAAAGTCTGGAACACCTTTTTCAAAACATTTAGATACATGAACCAAGATCACCAAGTTTCTACAATGCTGAATTCTAATTCACTCTTCTACCTTGTGGTACTTTTTAGTCTCACCTTATGGTACTTAGTCTCACCTTGTGGTGACCTCTGCTGATGTCTCTCAGGCACCACATGCATACAGAAGGTAAAGCTCATCTAGCATAGTTTTGCAGGACTGGGGTCAGAAATTGTCAGTGGTTTTTCTGGTAATGTATTCCTACATTAACAATGAAATAATAGCTGCCAGAATGTTTTTGTTGTTGTTTTGTTTTGTTTTGTTTTTTGTTGTTGTTTTGTTTTTTTCCAAGAAAGGGCCCCAAGTCAATATTATCCTATTCAGAACATAAATACCTAGCTGTATCTCTTGAGTTATTTAAAAACACAATTGCAATATGGTCATTCCTTCAGCTGTCAGCTCTGTTGAAGAGTGGGATGTAATTTTTAGGTATCCATGCAGTTTCTTTGCCACTGATCCTACAAGGAGAACAGATGGACCTGTCTGATGTCTGCCTTGTCCAGAGGGAAAAAAGAATGGTTTTCAGCCCACTTGGTTAAAAAAAAAAAAA
>VYXB01007051.1:450109-510591 GCA_013397135.1 Pachyramphus minor
GTGGGTGAGATTAGGAGGGCAAAAGGAGAAATAGCTGATACAGTAAAGTGGAAGAAGTGACAAGTCTGTTCAGTAGATATTGTGTGAGACAATATCCCATTTACCTGTGTGTTATTACAGGTGTATCTGATAAATGGGGACTGCTTTGGGCTGCACATTGTGCAGCCACGGGGTAAAATTGGTCCTTCCCTCGTTGCTCAGGCACCTCTGCCTGGACATCAGAAGAGACTTCATAGCTCTCAGACTGCCTTGGCAAGCTAATGACAAAAGTATGGGGATGCAGGAGATTTTGTTTCTCTGAAAAAAAGCAAGCACCAGTAGAAGAAGCCAGCACAGGAAGGAAATCTTTGCAGGGACTGAGTTCTGTTCTCTTCTGTCCAAGGCGGGAACATAATGTGGTCTTTTCCTTAAGTGAATAAAGTCTTTGTGAAAGCTAATTAGAATGTGTCTATACTGGGCTCAGAACAGGACTGAAGTGCACTACTGGACTGGCACTAGTTTGGAAGGATGAGCTCAGGTGTCAGTAGCAGCTGAGAATGGAGCTCCACAGGGGCCATGGAGGAGGCTGAGAAGGAAGGAAAAAGGCTGGAATACTCAGTAAATTACCCCAAACTGAGGTCTAGGTTCTATAGGCAGGCAGTTCCCAAGAGTGAACGGTGCTCTGAGAGCCTGGGCACATCTGCACATCACTGTTGGGTACATGGATCCTGCTGCTTTGCTCCCACAGCTGCTATTTGAAGACTGTTCAAGGCTTTTGCTATTTTAGTGTCTCAAAACCTTTCAATTACATATCTATATTTATGCACAGCCTGTGTATATTCATTTCTGTCTTTTGCCAGTGCTGGTTTTCAGTTCAAACAGCTCTTCTGCTTCCCCCATTCCTCACTGTCCCAGCATAATTAAAAGGAACAGTCATCTTCTGTCTTAACAGCTTGCTGAAAAGATCATGTTTGTGGATCTAAGAGGAAAAATACCATAAAAACAACTTTGTGATCCCTTTTTGGGATGTCTTCACAATTTTTGCCACCTTGTTTTATAATATATGAACCAAAAATTACCTCAGAGAGACTCTTAGTGACTTGTGATTTATTGACATCAGTGTTTTTAAGTTCTGAATCAAGACCAAGCTTCCTTTCCTAGGAACAAGGACTGTCTTTCCACCTGCCCCGTTTATGATTATAACAAATGAGAGACACAACAGAAATACAGAGCATGAGAGACCCTGTTAATGGATGTGCTTACTCCTTTTAAATGTTTCTTGAAAATAGTTAGATTTAAAGTTGGGTTCCTTTTGTACCCTTTTGATTTATTATAAGAAAAAATAGCATAGGCAAGAAGATTGACTTAAAATATACAGATTGCTCTTTTTCTTTCTTTATACCTTAGAATATTGGAAATGTCAAAGCTAATCTTTGCTACTATGGAGGAGTTCTCTGGCATGTGTTGGAGCCCAGCTGCTGGAAACTCCTGAGATCTCAGTCCAGCTGTTACCTGAGTGCTGGGAAGCAGAGCCAGTGGCACTAGAGAGTCCCTTGGTGGCCAGTTCCTCACTGTCACCTCACCTGAATCTGCAGCAAAGCCCACAGGTCTTGGCTCAGCTGCTTCACAACAGCAGGCTGCAACATTCATCCCTTGAGGCAGTGTCAGTGAATTTGCCTCTCTGATTAGCAGTTCCCTCTGAGCTTTTTATGAATTTCCATCATCTCCCTTATGATTTTCTCCAAACAGTTTAAAGATGCTCCAGGTATAATTCTGATGATGTTTTGCTCTTTGCTTAATCAATTTCTTTTAACATCTCCTCTTTAGGTACGTCCGTCCTTGATTCCCACTTTTCCACGTTCCTTAGAACAGATTAGTATTTCCTCTAAGTGATAACCTTAGTGGGACAAATTAACTTTTTAATTTTTTTTTTTTTTTAAATTAACTTCGCATCTGAAGGATTCAATGCATGGAATTGTTCAGTGAAGGTAAGCCCTGGCTTTAGGAAGGGATCAGTCAAACAGATTATCTTTGTACAGATGTCAGATTTATGGTCTTCCTTCACCATAAACTGCAGAATTAATCAAACACATGGTCTAAGGTGTGACTGAGATCCACTGGTGATTCATGGTCAGAGCAATCCAGGTTGTAACTGTGCTGCTCTGTCTGTAGTCACTGTGTTTGTGACAAGGCTGGGCACTGATTTTACAGCATTGATTTCAGACAGTGGAAATGCATTAATTACAGCCTCCTCTGTGATTTCTTGTTCTTGTCACAAGGTAGTTGCAGAGGTGGGGAAAATGCATAAATTATTTTGCAGGAATGCTGAAGACTCCCATCAAAGATTTCACAAGAGGAGTGCGACAGGTGATGGGAGCAATGCACAAAGGGGAAGTATCTGATGCTGCCTTGTACAGCTTTTGTTTTTGGAGCTGTGCAGATAAATGATGACAAGGAGATCAGATAAAAATGGCTGTGATTGACTGGCCTCTTTGTGTTTAGTTTGGGGCCAATGATTTAATGGAAAAGGAGGAGGAAGAAACCCCAAGTAACTAATAGGCATTCAAGATATTTTAATTTTTTTTTTTAAGTGGTTTCTAAAATTTCATTAGAATCCAGCGGATGATTATCCTGTGTTATTAATGAGCTTCACTAGATGTCATGTGGAGTTTGGGAACATTAAAAAGCCACTGTAGTGATGTAGGGCTGGGGAAAACATGTGAAAAGTAACCTTTTCTCTCCCCTGGAGTCTGGTTTTATTAAACCAGCTTGAGGGTAATTTTTCTACCTTAGAGGAGGGAGGACTTTGAGAAGAAAACTTTATGAGATTTGTTAGTGTTTTACCTTTTTAAAGTACTTCCTTGAACTCCTCTCATTCTTTTCATGTTCTTCTGAACACCAGGAGTAGATGTATTCAAGACAATACAGTCTCCCCTAAATGCAGCATAACCCCAAAATGTAAGATTGGGTGGGACCTTAGCTGATCACCTTGTGCACTGCTAAACCAGCAACCAAAGCACATCAGCATATACCTGTCATTTGTGAAGAGTATTTGTCCAATCTCTTCTTAAAATTCAGAAATCATGTTGAGTGAATAATGCCTTGGACCATCTACCTCCATATCATTGCCTTTCCCGTTGGACAGTTTTCCTCCGAGTCTATTTGGAACCAATTTCTTGCCACATTTGTGTCTCTACTCACTTTTGTTTGATATCCCTCTTAGAAATCACGCATCCCCCTCAACTTTTTATTACTGCAGCATGAATCCATGAAAAATTTCCATCTGAATCACCTTATCTGGGTTCATGGTTGATTTTGCAGCTGTGCCAGATGATGTATTTTGTAGCAGTGGCTTGTTCTACTTAGTTTCTACTTACTGATCTGTGCTCACTGCAGACTTCCCTGGTAAAAACAACCTGTCAGTGACCACAGTGCTAGACCAAGGACCAGTTCTTGGGAACAACCTCTAAAAATTATCTCTTATTGACATCTCTCTTCTGAGTACTGTCAGTAAGACAATTGTAACCCATCCACTGTATGTTATGGGAAGATTTTAAAGTCAAAATGCTACATGGTACTAATTCACAAGCTTTTAAATACAAGCATTATAATTAATTGATCAATTGCTCTTTAATACAAAAAAAGAGATAGTTTAAAAAACCCACTTGCTGTGAGATCATGCTGAAGGGTTTAATTACATTTTTTTCCTCAAATTTTTGTTGATGTAGTCTAGAATTCAGCATTATTATATTATTTACCCAGGATTAGCATCAGCTTGGTTAGTTTGTAATTCTCTAGTTCATCCCTTTTATACTTTTTGGTATTCAAATAATGTTGATAGTCCTGCAGTCATTTTAAATTTTCTTTGTTTCCCAAGATTTGTTGAAATTAACTTTATGGAGAGAGTTCCTCATCCCTTAAAGGCTCTTGGTGCAAGATATGTGTCTGTTGTTTTTAAAAAATGTTTAATTTTAGCAAATGCTACCTCACATCCCCTTTTCATCACAGATGGCAATTTTTCTGTTCCACCCTCAGCATAAAATTCCTGCTCAGTTTGATATAAAGACAAAAATATCTATCTTTTGAAAATTTCTACTTTTTCTACTTGCCTAAGAACAGGTTTTCTGTGTGCCTGTAAGCAATAACTCACAGTGAAAAAAATGCTATAATTATTTCTGTCAGTATTGGTCATTTCATTGTTTCCTTCATTTCCTCATCATCAATCAAGTGTTTTGTAAATTATAATTATGATTTCCTTCCTGACTCTACAAATACATAAAAATTTATGCCTTACTGCCATTTCCATATGCCTTTTCAATATTTAAGAAGATTTTTTTTCCACAACAGAGCACTGCCATGGCTGTGGGTTTCTGGATTTTGGAGCCTCCAATAGGAAATTTGAGAACAATTCCTGCTGCAGTCTTCTATTAGGATTTCTTCCTTTAAATTTCTGTCCCTGTCAGTGATGCTGACAATCTCACTAGTTTGGCAAATACTAGAGCTTTCAAAAATTCTTATGCTGCTGGTCATTGCTGTGTTCTGTTTGCACACAATAAATGTAAATAGATCATCATTATAACCTTAGGTACCTAAGCAACCGCTCATTTTTAGGTCTTCAATTGATTTTCCTTTGTCCATCAAAATGAGGTCTAGTATTAAGTTACAGTATGCTAGGTAGAAGATTTCCTCTTCCAAGAAATTACCTGTTATTTTTAGAATACCTAGGGAAGTTTAATTGCTGATTGCACTCTCACAAAAAGAGGATCTCAAGTGAGGTCACCTATAATGAATATGAGGCCTATGGATCAGGTCACTTAATTCTCCAGTGAGGTTTAGAGGCCGATAACAGGTAGTAGCCAGTTCACCTGAATCAGGGGAGTTATTATCCAAAGTGTCTTTTTTGTTGTCCCTCAGAAAGTTGATGGCAGATTTAGGAGAATTTACTCTTACTCTGTTATTGTGCTCCACCTGGGAAATATCAGAGCACTGAAACCAAAGGCTGTGGTTGCCTCTGGCTTCAGTGGGGTGACCTTCATCTCTGCCCCCGAGTGAGGCTCAGCAGGCTGAAAGACTTGACCCCAGCTTTCAAAAAAGATTTTAGGGGCCCATTTCTAAGGACAGCACATGGCTCTTTAGCTGTTTTTCAGCGCCTGGGAAATCCTGAGAAGATGAGCCCCATAATCTTCTAGTCTGAAAGTCTTCTTTTCTGCCTCCTGAACATCAAACAGCACAGCAGCATTGTGGTGGTGCTTGTTTTCTTTGCAGAGTGTTACTGCAGCAGCAAATTAGAGCTATTGCAGGCACTGGACGACCTGCTGAGCTGTTTCACTCTTGGGTGACTCTGCACATTTGATGTAATTTCTTGTATGTCGGGTAAATATTCACCTGGGATGTGATTTTGAAGATGACATGCTTCTTTGTGAGGTGAGAGAGCAAACCACCAAATGATTGAACACCATGAGCTTTTGAGGCCTGAAGTCCAAAGATAAAAGCTGGCACATGACATATAGCTCCAGAGCTGTTTTCTGATACACCTTGAGATTTTGTTAGAGGAAAACAGGAGAAATGGAGCTCCAGACTTGGTTTCCTGTTGCTGGCATCAGGAGCACCTGGGTCTCTTGGTCCACATTGACACAATATAACCCTGGAGTCTGTCTTGTATATCTTTTGTTTTGCTCTGCCTGTGGTACACAGCTCATAAAACTGTATCTGTGCTTGCACTTGAGTATGCCACTCTGTCTTATCCTTGGCACACCAGGGGTGGAAAAACAGTTCTACTCCTGAAACTCCAAATGAGTATTTAAACACACATATTTTTTAGTAGATACTAATTAATATTATGGATAAGGGATTCTAGGGGATTTGGGGAGGGGAATGATTTTAAATAAGCAAATTATTTCATTTAGAAGTACATTTATTATACATAATAATGGATAGCTTTCTTATGGTGCTTTGCAGCTTCAAAGTACTTTGCAACTATTAATTAATTAACATGCGTGCTCTTTTGGAGGTAAGGAACTAATTATTAACAGCCCAGTCTTTCACACAGGGAACTGAATGATAAACATTCATGTTATTTAAACAATTTAGCCATTGTATTGCATCCTTAATTTGTCTCTGCAAGTACCACTTCTCCATACATAATGTGGATTAATGCATATGCAAATGAATAGCTTACACAGCTGCATTCATGCAACTCATGATGATTATCACGCATAATATGTGCCCAGTGCCTTATACCTTAAGATGACAATGAGTCATCCTTCCTTGTGTTCCCTGGAAGTCATTTGTGATTCATATTTGTCCCCAAGTGGGAGAGGAAATATGACACGGGCCAAGAGTTGTCTGGGAAAATGGTCCTTGATGTAACAGGTTGTGGAGTGAATCGTGTAATGTGGTGGGAAAACAAGCCTTAGGCTGTCGGGAGCTCGTGCTGCACGTAGCTTATATGGTGACACTCTTTTTCCAAAAAAGAACCCAACTCAGTCCCAACTAAGACAAAGGGGTAAAGACCAGTAAAAAATTCAGCCTCACTTTTCTGGTGGCAGACCAGAGACTCAGTGGCTCAGCCAACATGCTGAGCTGAGCTCCTGTCACCTGCACCTTGTGCTGCTGTTTCTATAGCCAGCCTAAGCTAACCCATATGTTAGCCTGTGTCCAAATCCTAGCAACCTGGTGGCAGACAAATTTCAGGGTAATTTAGGCAGCCTTTGTCTCTGCCAGAAATCAGTCAAGAAGGTGATGCTATAAAGATGTATGAGACAGATGATTCTGCTAGAACAGGAGCTGAGCACCAGGCTTGTGCCTCAGCCAGGAAACTGCTCCTGTGGATCATTTGAGGAGGGTGAGTTTATATTTTTCCTCCAGGAATACCAGGTGATCACCCAGGAGTATGTGCAAAGTGTGGACAGACAGCAGATCTAGATTGATGTTGCATTGTGCAGCAGCACTGGCAAAGCTGAAGAAGCAAAGTGACTTCCTCAGGGTCCAGCACTTACACATTTTCACATGTTATTTAAGAAATGTCCATTTGGTGTTTGAGCTGCTGTTGGTAGGAGGTGATTTGCACAACTGACATGAGCAGACATCGAGCGTATCCTGCAGTTCTGCCAGGAGCAGAAGGCAACATGTGTAACTGGTGATGAACTTTCCACCTCCCTGTGATGAGAGGCTGCGCCATGAGATTTAGGACTCCCTGAACAGAACAGAAAGGACATAAGGAAAGCTGAGAAAAGCATCCTTGGGAAGGCACGAAAGGAGTGTGACAGCTGAGGGAGGAAAAGCAACTGCTAAATAAGCAGAAGCATTACCAGGCTCAGACACATGGAGAGCTTAAAAAAGGCAAAAGGAATGAAGCACCTGGGAGTGTGTGAGAGCCTGGGGGACCTTAGCAGAAGTGAATCTGTGCAGACCCTCCTCAGGCTCCCAGGACATCCAGTCTGCTGGCTGGTGAGAAATTGCCAACATGGTCTTCTGATCTCTGCATGGCTCTGTGTGTTCCATAAGGCTTTGTGTGCTGGAATATGGACTGCCCTTATAACAGCTCCTGACTGTTCTACTAACATTTCACTTCAATTTTTCTATTTGCCAGTAATCCCATTTCCTTCCTCGTGGTCTTTCCTAACTCAGCATTGCCCCTCTACCCTTTGGGCTCCCCTTTGCCTTCCCAGCAACTTCTCCACTCTTTCTGTTTAAGCCACCCCTTAGAGAAACCCATGCATGGACAATTCACGACCCTTGGATGACACTTGCATATCTCCTTGCAGCTCTCCTGCTACCTGCTGTTCCTGCCCCATATTGTTATGTCTCTTCTGATATTCTCAGCCTGTTCTGGTGTACATTGCCCTATTCTCTATTTTTTACAGCTCCTGGCATGCTTGTTTCCATTCTGAGATATCTCTAGCATTGCCTTCTTACTATTAACAATAACGACCACATAGCTTTTTAATTTCTTGTTACATTTTTAAGAAAACCTATGTTTAGCTCTTAATGTAGACAACGTGTTCTTATCAATAATTGGCCTGCTAAGTTACGGGTACAGCTGAGTAAATTTCATGCTTATAAAACTGCTTGAGCAGGCAACGCATTTAGCTGACTGCAGACTGGTATTTATGTAGTTCCAGGAGAGTAAATAAAGCCTAGTTGGGGGCCATCAATACAGCATTATTTTACCTCCCTCCTCCCTTTGCCCTCAGTTTGAGGAAAACGCCCAATTTTATGCACAGAGTTGTACCTCCCAGACAGTACTAAATTTCTTCAGCTTCTACTGAAATGAATGGCACTGGGGAGTCCCTGCCCTCCAAGACCAGACTCTAATTCCCTGAATAAGCCTGAAAAGTTATGAGACTGTTCCTAATGTCCATTCCCATCACAACTGATGATATTCAGTGAAAGACTGATAGTGCCTTTGCCTGTCCAGCTCCTGTTATGGACTATACTGATCACACTCATTCTCTGAATACTAAATTAATATATACACCATGTAGGGGAGTATTTTTGAATGCTGGGCAAGTCAAAATTCCACATTTTTTTTCTTCTAATATTTATGCTTGGAATAACTTTACTGGTTCTACTTTCCATATCGTGTAAATCATTTGCAAAACAGCCTTCTACAGGAAATGCTTATTTTGAATTCATTAAAAAGATAACTTCAGCCCCTGTTCCCCCCAGGAGAAGTCTATTTGATTGTTGATATTAGTTTGAGTGCCAGCTTTGTAAAACATGTGCATTGCTTTTGTGCAGTTTTAACAGCTTAAGAGAGTCAAATTGTGTAATCATAGAATGGTTTGGGTTGGAAGGGACCTTAAAGATTACCTGATTCCCACCCCCTCTTATGGGCAAGGACACCTTCCACTAGACCAGGTTACTTCAAGCCCCATCTAACCTGGCCTTGACCACTCCCAGGAATGGGGCATCCACATCTTCTCTGGGCAACCTGTTCCAGTGCCTCACCACCCTCACAGTGCAGAATTCCTTCCTAATATCCATCTGAACTTTCTTTGAGTTTGAAGCCCTTCCCCCTTTTCCTATCACTACATGCCCTTGTAAACAGTTCCTCTCCAGATTATGTTCCTTTCCAATCTTTCTCACATGCTTCAAATTTATATGTAAGTTTAAAATTAAGCACACCTCTGTAATCAGTGTGTTCTAGGTCTGAGTCTCCAAAAAGATGTCCTAGGCAAAAAAGGGATCAAGATGTTGTTCCATCCCAAAAATGAAATATTTTAATCTGTTTTAAAACCTCACTATTTTTTATTATTTAGGACTTATCTGTCCTGATGCTCAAAATAAGCTGATATAGGCAGAGATGAAATCACATACATGTACTAAAATTCCTTAAAGCCAGATTAATAATAGCTTAATTACAAGAGACTGACACAGAGATGTGGAGGGTTTCTGAAGGTAATGAGACCCTGGCAGCTGCTGGCACTTTGGAATGACCCTTTGCATGTTCCCCATGGACACCAATAACTTACTGGCTTATACCAAAGCAGTTGCTCAGTTTAGACCTGCCAAGTACCAAACTGCAGACACACCATTTCCTTGGACAAATAAATGGGAATTAGGTTGTTGTATCACGTAAGGTGCTTGTAAAAGAGTGTGTGGAGCCTGAGGAAAAATGAGAGAGTTAATCGGTCCCTCTCAAAAGAGAAGCACAGCTGGAAGGAGAGTGAGCCTGCAGAAATAGCCAACAAACCAGACAAAAACATAACAGCATGCTCTAGATTATGGACATGTGATTTTATGGCCCCAGTGTTTCCCAGCCCAGCATTTCCTTTTATAAGAGTTTCCCCTGCTTTTTATCAAGTTACACCAAAAGTGTTTGTTGTTTTGGTTTTGATTTTTTTTTTGGGGGGGGTGGTGGTTCTGTTTGTTTGTTTGTTTGTTTGAATCAAAGATTTTTCTTCTGCCTTGCAACAGCTGATGCCATCTTTACCAGTAAAACTAGGATAGAAGTGGGGAGTAAGGCCCTTGAACACAAGGACAGGCAACGTCATGTCTACGCAGTTTGGACTGAAGGAAAAGTCTCTGTGTTCAGAGTGTTAGTGATTAGCTGCTAGGACAGATGAACCAAGGCTGTGAGCCCAAATGCTGTGTGCCAGCAAGTCTTTTCACTGAGAATATCTTCTTCTCTATCTTCTTAACCAAAATAACAGAATGGATTCTGGAAAATTTACACATCAATTTCTGCGTTATACCACAAAATCAGGGCATATAATCCTATAACCCCTCAGAGATTTTCTTGTGTCCCCCCCATTGTGATCAATCAACCTCTCCTCTCATGTTTGGATCAAGGATTTCACTGTGGAGATTTTCCAGCACCAACCCTATCCCTTCTGATCCAAATTGATGCCTCTGACTCTCCCAGGCTGACACACGGAGACAGTTGGTGCTCGGAACAGAGTAATCCAGATCTCCCCACTCCCACACCCCTGCTGTGGTTCTGTCTTTGCTGTCCCTCATATAGAGCAGAGCCATAGGCAGCAGAGCAAATGCACAGATCAGCTCTTCTGGCTCCAGGGAGCTGGTGGTTCCTCTTTGGCTGCACAGGCTTGGAAAAGACAGGGAGAATTTTTCACGATGAATAATTTAAAATGAGCCTTTTTGACCTCATTTTCTATATGCATCTCCTAGCAGAAAGTTGAAGCTAAAGTCATTTGTCACGGCTGAGTGTAAATCCAAGGGGAGCAGATGGGGGTTTCCCTGCCACGTAGCCATGCAGGCAGTGTGTGCATGAAAATGGACTGTCTGGAATGAGGCAGGAAAAACCTCCACAAAGGAAAGTGGAGCTGCAGTTAAATTTTTCAGAATCAACCCCCTGAGACTGATGGTGGGGCTTTGTTCTCCTGTGAACCTAGTCCAGGTTTCGGTCAGGTTAGAGGCAATGTCTTTGTCCATTAATTCAACCTCTTCACTTATTTTTTACACTTTGAAAAAAATTGCTGTTCAGTAAACTGTTTTTCTTTCTGGGATCTGTTAGTTTGTGGCATACTGTGGAAAGCATACAATGGCTTTGTGGCATACTGTGGAAAGGGCTGAGGAGGTTTCTGGGGCTTTGTAAGAGTGTGGAAGATTCTTTGTCATTTGAAATCTTTACACGCAGTTTAGTGTCTCCTTGTGTTGTAGTAGTGCATTTATGCACTTGGTGAAGAAATTATTATCATATTGTTAACAATCCTTTACCAGTGGCTTCCTAATGTGATAGAATAGCCTTCTATTTTCCAGGGAAGCCCCAGTTATCTTCTTTCAGCTTTCATTACTGTGCATAACTGCACAGCCTGCCAAAGAGCAGTATCGATTCCTGCGCATTGAGCAGATCAGGGCTGGGTTTGTTGTGCAAATAACAACTCAGCAGCAGCACTGCAGACAGAGGAGCAAAATGAGACAATGCTCTGTCTCAGGCATTTGAATTTGCACATTCTGCCTGGTGTTTGTGATGCAGTGTGACGAGCTGCCTTGGTCTCAATGCACGTTTTCTGTACGAGCTTGATGCACTGTGGGGACTTCTGGCTGTCAGCTGCAGGAGGCAGCCGCCGGTGGAGCGTGCCCTTGGAAAGGCTGACATGAGCTCTTAAAAATGAATTATTTAGACAGCCTCACAAACATCTTTGAGCCAAAGCTAAAGATACATCTGCTTGTGATGGGCAGCCATGAATCTGTGACGAGAGCAGAGGGGTTTCCCTGTGACACAGCCCAGCCTGTTGCTCGCTGCTGCAATGCTGCACAGTGAAAAGAACAGCAATGGGAAGAAAGGGAATGATCTCCCCATAGGAGGGGTTTGCTTTCACAGTAGGCTATATCACAACATGATCTTCAGCTGAATCAAAACACAACCGGACAGAGATTCTGGCTGATCAAACACAGGACTGGTCTGGTGTGGTTGGTACTGGGAGCTGTCACTTGTGCCACCCTTAAGGCAGTTCGCATATACAGATGATGTCTTCTAATCTGAAAATAGGCTCTAGTGGGGTTTGCAGCAGTTTAAGCCCTGCCCCAGGCCAATGCAGCTGACTGCATTATGGATTTTTCACTCATGTGGTCACATTGTAGGGAGTTTCCTCGATGCAAACACGTAATGCCTTAGGCAAATCATTTAGAGTCCCTTTTTCTTTTAGCTGTCAAATTGACAGGTGCTGCCTGTCTGCCTTGGATGAGGAACAATGCCTTATCATTTTAGCTTTAGCTTCCACATTACACGAGGTTAGAAGGAGAACTTCCTTGGGGTTGGATTCCTCTGTTCTGGGTAGCTGAGAGATTTCTTATACCTTCCTCTGAACTCTCCTGTGGGAGATGAGATGCTGTAACTACGGAGACCTAAGGCTGAGCTGAACTGGCAGTTCCTCCCCTCCTGCTGGTGTGGGAATTAATTAATATTTTTATGCTGTGTGCAATCATGCAACGGTAAAGGAAAATGTGACGGTTATGTGGTTCATCACTATGCTTGTTTTAAAGCGTATTTCTTGGTGCAAGCCCTCTTTTTTTACTGCTCAGTGCTGTATCGTGCAGTGCTATGAAGCCTGTCTGGGGGATTGCTAGTAGTACTAGTAATAATAATGATAATAATAATTTATAACTCGTATATAGCACTCCTTTGCAAGGTTTCCCAAAGTGCTTTTCCAAGGAGAATAACGTGTTAACAGAGAGAGAAAATTATCTTCCTTGGGTCCTTTGAAGCTCATGTGATGCAGGTAGGAGTGGAAGTGAATTTTTCAGGCTTCGTATCCTTGCAGGCACCACCTCTCAGGATACCAGCTGCTGTAGGTTAACTCCAGAAATTGAAATGCGGTACCTGAATTGCTTGTATAGTGGGTTTTGGGCAGATTGTGCATGGTATAGTTTGAAACTGGGGGAAATTATTGTGGATGCCTCAGTTGTAGGACTACGGCTTTTGGGAAAAGAGCAGAAGCCTTTCCTAAGTCTCTTTGCACATCTCACTCTCTGTGCCCCAGTTTCCTTATTGCACAGGTACTTCTATAACTTGAGTAATTAACATCCTGGGTGGGAGGCATTAAGTAGAGCAATAATGCCTGACTCAGTTTGACGTTGAGTGTCAGGAAATGGTGTATTTTCACTGGGAAATAAGGAATTCTTAGTCACAGTCTTAAGTAGGATTAACTATGAGGCCATGTCCCCATCAGTGTAAGGACCCAGGGTTTATCCCTGCCAGTGCTCCTGGACTGCAAAGGCCTGTAGATTTCAGGAATATTTTCAGACTAGCAAAGTATTAGAGGAAGAATAAGACCTAATCCTCATTCCAGGGATAAAAGCACAAAGTACCTTCAGAGCAGAGACCCTGAGTGAAACAGCTCCATTCNCAGAGGAAGAATAAGGCCTAATTCTCATTCCAGGGATAAAAGCTTTAACACAAAGTACCTTCAGAGCAGAGACCCTGAGTGAAACAGCTCCATTCCTTGAGGTTTGAAAAAGGGATTTTGCCCCAAAACCATTGGGAGCATTGAAAGTACAACTGTGAGTGTTGTGGCAAAATTCCCTAAGTCAGATGCCCCTTCCCAAGGGCTTGGATGGTCAATTGTGAGCTCCTGAAATGATCTCCATTTGTTTTGATTTTAAAAGAGAAATCATCAGTCTCATTTGGCCACATGATAGTTTTTCATTCGACATGGCCCAACAGAGATGCATTGCTGGTGTGTGTTACAGGAAAAGAGGGTGGGAAAAGGAGCATCAGGCAAGGGAAGAGTGGGCACATGTGGACAAGTACAAGGGGAGCACTTGGACCCAGACTGGTGGCCCATACCTCACAGAGACTCTTACAATAGCCTAGTCTGGCCTAAAGGAGGATTACCTGAGCTGATGAATCTCTGGAGGAGAATCAGGACCTTCTGGACATGAATCAGAGTTAAGCAGGAGGTTAATCTCCTGGAGAATTGTAATGCTGAAAAGAAACAGTACTGAATTGTCCATGCTAGGACTGAGATACAGAAATTCTTCTAGGGGGTATTATTCTGGGTACCTTTTGAGAAGAACAACTTAATTCAACTTTCTGTCATATTTTCTCATTTTCACTTTTAAATATTAGATGCTATGTACATGGCATGTAAATACATCATGAGTCAGCATTAGCCATAGATATGTTGCAGAATTCATGTGGAGCTCTCAGGTTTTTTAAGAGCTGTTGCTTCTTCCTTGAGTAGTGCATTCTGGGGGGATAAGTTTCCTGTCTCTTTACAGAGGAAAGGAAGAGGAGTAGATTTGAAGATTCTAATTTATTGGGAAGATAAACAGTTTATGGTTAGTATCTTAAAGTTTCTTTCCCGTTCAATAGCAAAACACATATACCAGCTTTTGCTCTTTAGAACCAAAGATAAAATAGTTTCTGCGAAGATGGAATATGTTATTTTCATGTTATTTTGGTTTTGATCTTTTGAGGAACGGGGAATGTACACTTGAGAAGGGTTTAACTTTGTTATCTTTCTGTTTGTTTGATCTTACTTTTTGTATTAGGTTATTCCCCAATCTTTTTTTATGCATTATTAAAACAGATCATGAGATACAATTCTTGCTCTAGGGAATTTTCTGTCCTTGCAAACAAAGACTTTACATCCAAAGAAGCTAAAATTAACAAGACAGACAAATGGTGGAAGGAAAACATTACTGCCTCCAGTCTTGAGGTGGGGAGTGATTACAAGGAGATTAAAGTTTTAGATCAGCAAAACTCAGAAATACATGTAACATGTGCCGAGATCTGGCCCACAAAGGAAATCAGGATGTCTTTAAGTTGTGCTGACCTTGTGTGGCTTCTTAAAAGAGCCATGGATTCTAAATAGCAGAAACAGATGAATTTTTTTAGTTAAAGCTTTTGGACATTTGAACTTTAATATGTAGCCTATAATTAAACACACACTTGAGCTGGTACTAGACTGGGTAAAAGACACTCAGGCAGGGATTAGATGGAAGTTGATGGACGATTTCAAGTTCTGATGCTATTTCAGATAGTGACCTTGTGAGCACTTCTTCTAGGACCTCGTATTTTCCAGGCTCATCTGCCAATAAAATTGACAATTGTCCATCTCAGTAATATTTTTATACTGATCTAACACTTCCTGTTACTCCTTTGTCCGTGGAAGGATGCAGTTTCATACTTTTGAAATTTGATTGATTGTGACTTCAAAATCAGTATTGATACAGGTAGATAGTCCCCTTTTCAGAATGAAATAATCCCTGGTAGACTCTTCAAGCACACAAAGTGTAGGTCAGGCTTACTGATCTCTTCACTTTGTCACAGATATGTATTCTGTCTACTTTCCTCTTCCAAAGCCTTTAAATCTCCCTGAACATGGCTTAAAAAAGAGTGTATTATTGGTTTTTTGCATCCATCAAATGACAAAGTTTCTTCTGGATGTTTTCTTCTCTTGCAGTCAGTCTGCATTGAATTTTGCCTTTGTTGTTAGGTCTGTAGACTTATTTTCTAAGCTTTTTTCTTCTATGCAGAGGATATATCAGCTGCACAGTCTCTGCTGTGGGACTGGCTGAGTCATTCCTGCATTCACAAATAGTCTCATTCCTGGTGTGCATTGATAATATCTGTGCTCATTGATGACCATCGCTGGAGCTCTACAGTCTCCTACTGATGTTCTCTTTCTTCCCTTTCAGGCACTGCACAGTATGTTTGAAATTTCCTCTCCCTCTCCACTTTGGGGTTTGAGCTCTGAAGGATTTTATTCTTCAGGGGATGGTGCTGCAGTGGTCTCTGTGTGGGACCCATGAGTAGCCAGATGATGGGAGAATGTTGACACCTCTAAGCTGTCACTGGTGGTGATGCTGAAGTGGGGGAAATGGCCCACCTTGGAGGCATCTCCTGGACATCAGGTCTTGCACATGCCATACTTCTCTTCTGCCAACACCACCACTTCTCATGAGGCCTTTTCCCTTGCATACTGCAGACAGATGGCAGGCAGATTGGCAAAGCACTTCTTCTTAGTCTGTGGTTTCTGGGGGCATGAGAGAGATCATAACCGTGTACTGCAAAGTGTGTAAGGTGCAGGCACTGGTTGGAGAGGAAGAAGCAGTTGTGTGAGCCCTGTGCTCAGTGTTTGACCTGTAATGGGTCTGGGGGTGCTGTGGGACAGAAACACTTCATTGTCTGCTCGACCCCTCAGACCTGTGGCATAAATGAGATCTGTCCTGGCATAACAGTGCCCTGCTGGTGCAAATATCCCTTACAGTCCCTTCAGGGCTCAGTTTGAGTGATGCAGCTCTTGCTTGATTGCCACAGTGGTGCATCCCTTGTTATTGCCACCTCTGCTGCTCTTGGTTAAACTCCTGCTGCCAGTGACAGTTCCCAAATCTTGTTAGCCCAGAGATATAAGTTCTTGAGGATATTACCTCAGGAGAAACAGTCCAATGATATTCCTGGCTTTACCATCTGAATACCTATCCTTCGCCTTGATTTTTTACCCTATCATGCAGCTTGAAACCTTCCATCATAGTGTGTGGCTTGGGCTTGTGGCCACTCTTTTAAGATCTTCTATAGTTTTCACAGGCTTTTATCTCCTCCTCTCTGGAGCTATAATCAATTCTTGAAGACGGAGTAAGTGAAGAAAGTTAATTTCAACGTGTCCTTCCCAATAACCTCTTTTGCAAGAAAATAGCTCAGATATTGTCATTAATCATTCTTTTACGCAATCACTCTGCCGGCTGACTTTCGTCTGTTTTCCCAGTCAACAATTTCATAACAGGACTGCTCAGTTGACCAAAGGGCTGTTTTGCTTCTGGCTGGGGCAGGGTGGGGCTTTGCCTTGTCACAGTATCACAGCTAAGTTTTCTCGACGTCTGAAGAGCAGGATGGTGAAGGGGGTGGTTAAAGCTCCTCCATCCTGTAGTACTCCAGTGAATGCTGTTTGCTTGATAATGAGCATTTCCCACCTCTAGATCAGACACCTGAAGAAATAGTTGATAATCTTGGATGATTTGATAGAATCATAGAATAATTTGGGTTGGAAGTGACCTTAGAGATCACCTACTTCCAACCCCCCTGCCGTGGGCAGAACACCTTCTGCTACAGAATATCCTGAATGGGAAGAGACTCACGAAGGTCATCAAAACCAACTCCTGACTCCACATAGGGGAGCCTAAAAGTTAAACCATGCATCTAAGAGTGTTGTCCAAATGCTTCTTGAACACTGACAGGCTTGGGGCCATGACCACCTCACAAAGGAGTTCGTTCCAATGCTTGGCCACCATCTCCTCTCAGCTCATGCTTCAAAAGAACTGTGTGAGAATCTAAACAGACATCGTTTTGAATTGTACCTTGCTAGCCACAGTGACATAGAGGTTTCATAGGTCCAGGCTGGGAGAAAACACACAAAGAAATGCATAAGCAGGACTGCTTCATTTTTTCATGTGATTTTTAAATGCCATCAAGGAGCCAATTAAGACAATTAGATGCTGGCTGCTTTTTTGTGATGAAACTTGGTTACAGGATCTTTTTTTTCTAGAAATAAACACCTTTGGTTTGCTAAGGTATCCCAGTTTAGGTAAGTACAGTTGCTAATTTCACCCACAGTTAAATTTTATGTACAACGGGGCATCTTGCAGTTACTCTGCAATGGACAAGACTCTCTATCCAATTTTGTCCCACTTCTTGTACCCCACCAGGATTTCACCCTTTCAGAATTAGAGGTGCCTTCACCTGTTTTGTCACTTTCTTTTCCATCAATGGGTCAACCCAAATTCAGATCAGGTTGTTCAACACTCTGTCCAACCTGGCCTCGAAAACTTCCAGAGGTGGGATTTGCTTCTCCAGTTGGAGGGACACCATTGCAATTAGGGATATTAATCTTAGGTAAACAGGGTGTAAAGTGTGAAGAGAGCTGAGGCAGAGCAGTCCTTGTACAGAGCATCTGAGGCCAGGGGAGCTGGCTGTAAATAGGCAGCTTTTTGTTATTTTCCCAAGTGCAAGCACAGAGGTTTGTTTTCTCCCACTTGTTTACATAATTCCAGCATGTATTTTGACAAATGCCTTTCCCTCTTCCCCTCATTTTAATTAGCTTATTTGTGGGAAATGCAGAAGATTTCCCAGGCTGTTGTCAAATGACGTATGAACGGGATAACCTCTGTATCTCAGTTCTCCTATTCCCATTTGAAGCTCCTTGCTGGTTTCAATTCAGCCACAGATACAATTAATTTTTAGCATCTGGCTGTAAGTAGTGTTATGTGTGGCTGTGGCAGGGAGCCCAATTAATACAGCCTTGAGTATCTGCTAGTTTGCTTTCTGGACCCGTTTCTATTTTGTGTTAGAAGGCTTAAAGCTTAGAGGAAAGAGAGGAGAAAAAGACATTTTAGATGCAGTATTGTCTCATTTAATATTAATTTGGTGAATACAGTATGATAAATACTGTTGAATTCATTAAACGACTCTTTCCCTCTGAGTTATACAATGTTGGTAATTACATGTGCAGAAAGTAGTGAAATACTTCCTCCAGTGAATTACTTTCAGAGTCATTTGCTGGGAATTCTTACTCAATCAATAGATAACAAGGAGAATAGGATCCTGACTGTAGAAGTAGGAGAACATTAAGGAGGCAGGGCGGCTTAATTTTGTGGACACTGTACTTTGTCCTATCTTAAAAGAGATTGTTGAAAAAAACAGGTTTTGGCAAAGTGTAACAAGAAATATTGGAGGTTTTCAGAATGTCTTTTTGAGAAAGATGCCTCAGATGGAAATATTTAATTTATCCAGGAAAAGATTTTATTAAGCTTTTAAGTTTATTAAAGAGTGTTTTGTGGAAAACTACATGGGGAAGATATTGCTGGGACTTGATTGCTGTGGCAGAAAAAACAAAAGCGAGCCTATGGTTGGAAACTGAGTCAACTGCTATGAAAAAAAGACACAGTAAAGCTATTTTGTAATGAAAAACGTGATACTGGTAGGTTGTCCACTGGTTTTAAAGCTGGTTTAAAAGTATTTGTCTTCCACAGTGATATGCATAATGTCAAATAATATATATATAATGGCCAGACTTCGCGAACGAAGATCTGTGGAAGGTCTTTGTACGCCTTCCAGCCTGCGCATTGGATTTATTTTAGGTGGGACACAGTGCGCGCAGAACTGAGCCCACCCTTTAATCCTGAGGTTCATCTGCCGGGGCCAAGCGAGCTTGGACAGTGGCAGCGAGGTCCTCAGGACGTAGGTGGATTGCCTTACAGGGCTAACGGGCTCCACCTGCCCGGGGAGTTTCCCCGACCGGGAATCGAACCCGGGCCTCGGCAGTTACAGTGCCGTATCCTTAACCACTAGACCACCAGGGGCTCCCATAATGTCAAATAGACACTGGTGATTGAAGCAAGCCCGGTGGGGAGGAGCCTGTGTGATGTAGGAGGTCAGAACACCCTATGTGACCTTGAGGCTCCTTCAAGGTTTAAAAGCTCCATGTATCTAAGATAAAGCATTTATCTTTTCTTCCTGAAAGTGTGTTGCAGTCGACCAAGACAACATTTTTGTTTGTGGTGCCCTGAAGAGAACATCTGTGGAAAGAGAAACTTCCCTTTTCCTACTTAATATGTTTTCCTGAATGGATCACAAAAGTCTTGTGCTACAGTGTCTCCACTTCAACCATTTAAAACCCACCACTCTGCGGGGAAAAGGACATCCTCTTGGCATACTTGTTTTGTACTAATTTGGTTGGGTTAGCTCCTATATTCCAAGACTGATGCACAAACATAACGATCAAAAAAAGGGTGGGATTCAGTTTAAATTTAAGACACTTGAGTGGAGATGTCTGCTAGTCTCAGCTCCCCTTTCTGTCTGGGACTCAATTACAATGCCTCTCTGTGGGCATATCAGAGTATGAGACATCCCCATGGAGTGGGCAGGTGCAGGTTTTGGGATTGATGCAGGACCTTCAGGAAACCCAAAGTCTCTGGAGCAGCCGGATGGGATGCCAAGGCAGCTTGAAGGGCTTTGAATGACTGGAGGTGAATACAGCATAGTCAGTGAAATCCAGAGTGTGACTCAGCTCTGCCCCCAGAAGGAGCCCACTGACCTCGGGAAAGAGCTAGGGGTGGGTTTGCTCAGCCTCAGGCTGAGATTCTGTGTGTGATTATATGATCTGTGGATTCATGTCTTTCATATGCATACACATGGAGGGACTTTAACCCTGGAGTTTTTGGGTCCAGGGAGGAGGGGGTGATGAAGCCAGGAAACTTGTGGGATCCCTTTCAGCTGTGGGTTGTCATCAAAAACCTGGAGTTGGAAGGAGCAGTTCAGTACTCTGACTTTTCCTTTTCAGCCCCAAAATTTCTAAGGGTCCATAACAGGAGAATACAGGTTGTCCACTTTTCATCCTTTCTCAAATAGTGTGCAAATATTCAAATAAATTCAATTATCATAAACAAGATTTTTATTCCAATAGTTCCACTGACTTTTCTGAGGATGCCTTTCAGGATCTGGATCCAAAGGGCTCCAAGAAAATTCCTGGCTGCTCTGGCTCCCTGTTTTCAAGAAGCTGTGACATAAGCAGCACATTGCAGATTAATCTCTGAACAAGGTTCATCCCCATATATTTTCCTTGCAATCAGAAATTATAAAGTGTAATGGAAGGTGCTAATGTCACATCTTTGGCATGGGTAAGAAACTACCTGTGCTACAGGATCAGACTCTCTAATTGCAATTTTAAGTCACAGAGACATTTTTTCCATTTTGGACATGTATTGCATTTGCAGCATGACCCTGAATACTCTCTGTTAAATTTTGTGACACTTGTGGACCTAATGGAGATATTTCTGAAATGAGCAATTTTCACACACAGCAGAAGGGATGTTTCATGGAGCATTTAATGGTGAAGGTCATTCTAGGAATCAAATCTGCTTTGAACCTTTCTCAGCTATAGGTGAAAACAGCAGCTTTCTGTACACTGGTTGCAGAGAAGTGGTCTGTGCAGGAATAAAATAATCTTACTGCAACATTCCCGTTCACTGTTTGAAAACTTCTCTTCAGAAACTGAGAGCTGAGTCTTTTCTAGGTGACACTTCTTGGGAGAGGGGGCAAAGGCATCCTTAAATACAGCTGAGTGTTTAAAGTATAAATTGTTTTGTATGTTCTGAGATTGTTAAATTCTCCATCATCTACTTCTCTGCCAGTTGCTAACTCTTTTTCTTGTTAGTTATTCCTTGGTCAATTAATAAAGTTCATTTTCCTGAGCAAAAAAGCCTGCATAATCCTCACTGGTCTTATACCAGAGGATATCAGCAGCTGAGCTGAGACAAAAAACAACCAAAAACTTGTTCTTTATGACAAGTTTCATGTTTTTGTGTACTTGTCAATAACGGGAAGTCAGAGTAAAAATTATGTGCTTGGGTTTCTGTTTTTGTTTTGTTTCAGTTTGGGTTTTTGTTTGTTTGGTCGGTTTTTTAAATACTTTTATTTTTATTTTAATTTTTTAAATTTGTGTTTGGGTTTTTTTGTCTTTTTTTTTTTTTTTAAATATTTGAAAGTGTTCAGGGACATTTTGAATGGGAAACACCAAAACAAGAAGTATCAAGTTCTTGGACCAAATGGAAGAAGATTGTTGGCTCTTCACTGAGTGTTTCAAATACCGATTTGCAAATGTTTTTCAGTTGGAACTGATGTTCTTGAATTTAAATTTCTTTGGATCACTTGAAGGAAGAACATTTGAGGGAAGCATAAAATGCTACCACATCAGTCTTATTTTGCTTGTGTCAGTGTTCTCAAAGCAAAGGTTGTGTCTTAAATTTCCTCTTAAGACCTTAAAAGCAGGTCATGCAGAGTCCCACCAGTCCCCAGCTGAGATGTCCCACAGATAACCAAACCACAGCTGAAGGTAAAGTTTCCAACTGATACATCACCACTGTTACTGGGTTTCAAGCTGTGGTCAAAAATTCTAAAATTTGATCTTTTGCTGAAATAAAGAAACTCACAGAAAATAACTGAAACACCTTGACTGTGCTTTTTTTTACTGGCAGGAGGGAAACTTTCCCGATGTGAACCAGTTCACTGGTGCTGCATTATTTCCATGTGGTTTGAGACAGCCTGACAGAGATGTGTAGTTTATAATGATTGCATTTATGTCTGAGTTTCAGCTCCCATACACTGTCATATCAATTACCTATGTCAACCTGTAATAATCAGCATCTAATATCTTATTTTGGCATCCCCGACTTCCTGCAGCTGAGAGAGTAGTGCTAAATGTTGTTTTTCTGAGTGAAGAAGGAATCACAGACAGGACGTTCTGCTCTGGAGAAGTGAGTCCCTAAGAGCTCCTCAGAGATCAAAGTTGAGCCAATCTTAAGGGCTGCATCCAGACTGCTGTTCCAGGAAGTGATCCCCAGGGCATGAAGTGTGATACTAAACTGTCTGACAATATAAATGTACTCAAAGTGTCCAACAGTACAAGAACATTGAGTGCAGTATAAGCTGCATTTTGTATGTCAGTTGGGTGAAAGCAAAGCCCAACTTCCCCCTCCAGTGCCTTCCTTCCTGCTCCATTCAGTCATGAATAGGACATTCAGCAGATGCAAACATCTGCCTACACACACATCCTGTTCAAGGTTTACAGTATAAAGCATTAACATATTTTAAAAAATCAACAGATTAGACTTTTCTTCCCACCTCTTCTCAATCACTGACTCTTGGATCTAACAGTTAACTATGAGGTGACGGAGATAAAAACCTGCATAGTTATCAAAATACACGACTAAGTCTGAGGTGTTGCACAGGCACCTTTTTTCACCTCTCTGAGTACCCTTCTCTCTTTACTACCTGTGAAAATCCCCCAGTATAAATACAAATAGAGATGATAAGAGACAGAAGGCTCTTGCTCATATTAACTAGAGTACAGGAGGCACATCAAAATCAAATAAAACCAAACAACTATTTTAAATGAAGCTCCTGCCACTGTATTATTTATTCCTTGCTTTCTAAGGAATGTTATTTCCCTGAATATTCTCCTATCCTTTGCTAGAGCAGGCTATCTGCCTCCTGATGTGGAAGAAGGATGCATAAGTGGAGAGGCACACCTTGGAAACATTAACACTCAGAAAGTTATAGTGCAAAGGGATCCACATGGGAATGACTTTTATTTCATGAGAGGTGAGAAGGATGTTCTTTGAAGATTGGGCACTGCACAAATTTGGCACAGGTTCATTCTTCTGAAGATATTCTGTTCAATTGAAAGTTGATGTTTAAGTACTCACACAAAGTAGCCCTTAATGCAAACCCAGAGGTCCTCAGGCCCATTAACAAAAAAAACTATAGTAAAAAAATATTGCAGCTGTACATCACAGTTCAGTGCTCTTGAATTCAGTCTGGTAGAGCAGCTTTGTGTTCAGCTCTGCCAATGCCCTGCTGCTTTGCCCAGAGCGTGCCTTGGCTCCCCCCAGGCATAGGTGGGATATTGAGCTTTCATTTCATGGATGCTTCAGATGTGCTGATGGAAAGAGCACTGTGAGAAACCACAGAGGAAGCCTTGACCCACTGCAGGATGGTGGGAGTTGTTTGCTCAGCCCAAGCTGACTGTGCAGCAGCCCTTGCTAATGCACCCATCTCAGCAGGCTGCTCAGCTCTGGTTTGGGGCCGTGCTGCTGCTACTCAGCTTCTGTTTGTCTCGGGGTGAGCAGAGTAATGTTGTACCCAGCTGGACAATCTACTGGCAAACCCACACCTGCTTTGGTTCATGGTCCTGTGCATGTTGTCTTTGCTTATTATGAATGTACAGCATCCTGCAAACAACCAAATACAAGTTTACCTAAACTCTTCACTGAAAGGGTTGTCAAGCGTTGGAACAGGATGCCCAGGGAAGCAGTAGAATCATCATCCCTAGAAGGATTCAAAAGATGTGTAGATGTGACACTTAGGAACGTGTTTTAATGGTGGACTGGGCAGTGCTGGGTTAAGGGTTGGACCTGATGATCTTAGAAGTATTTTCCAACCCTAATGATTCTATGATTCTCAGAGCAGGTAATTTCCATGAGTTACCTGACACTTCCAAGCTCACAAGCAGTTAACATTTTTCATGTATGTTACTGTTAGCTCTTTTACTGTCCCTGTTTCTAGTGGTTTTAAGGTGGTTGAGAATGTGTCCTTCCTGAACCCAGCCCGATTTCCCAGCAAAACTGGCCTTTGAGTGAAGAGGCAGCTGGAAGTGATGCTACAGCTTTTAACTAACGAGCTGAGTTTGACTGCATGAAAAGAAAGTCGCACATGGTATTTTGGGGTAATTGCATCAGCAGGAATGGTAGGAGCTGGCAGTGTCTGTGCACAGGGAGCTGGGAGGCAGCGAGGCGGGAGCGAGGACACAGCCCTCTCAGTCTTGATGCAAAATCCTCCTTAAGTCTCTGGTACCTTAAAACGTCAGATGTCAGCTGTTCTCCTGCCTCTGGGCAGGTATTAGGAGAAACAAGAGACTCAATGAACACAGGAATATGTTTAAAAAAAAAAAATTGCTGCATTTCTGTATCCCCTAGTTGACAGTAAGTAGGCATGTCCTTCAGTATCAGATACAGGCAGGACTGGTACTGATGTCTGTCATTAACACTAATTTGACACTACTGGCAAAATTTTAACCATTGATCCCATCTGAAAATCTGCCATCAGGTCTTTTTAAATTTGCAAGAAAAACAACGAGCCATTTTGTAAAATGAAATCAGGAGATATTTTTTTGTGCATGGTAAAAAGGGAGGCTACATGGAAATTTATGGCATCTTTATGACTGTGGGTTTAGCACTGGTAAGAAGCATTACCCTTATGTCTGGGATATTTCATTTGCTGCTCCTGTAGAAGTTCTGTGAGTTTTGGAAAATTCTGGTCTCTTACAAGAAACTCATTGAAATTTGGCAGCTGACTTCTTCCCAGGTTCTGTCAGCTCTGATTCTGCTTGGGGTGTAGGGTCTCGGCTGGACTTGTCCAGAGACAATTTCTTCCCAGGGAGTGTCAGGAGGCTGGAGAGCAGAGTTGCCTTACTTTCTCCTCCTCGATGCCCCAGGGAGGAGGAGGAGTGGGTGTGTATGTGGGAGGAAACGGGACAGCACATCTGATTTGCACAAGGGCTCATCACTTCTAGCTGCAGCCAAAGTCGGAGAGAGCTGTGCTGTGGACTGATAAAAACCTTGAGAATGGGAAAGTGAAATATGGTGTCCTTATTCTGAGATGTCAAAAATTAAATTGTTCTTTTGATCCAGTCCTCCCGGCCTCAGTTCTTCCCTCAATAAAATAAATCCAGGACTGCTCTGATGTCACAGCAGATTTATGAAAAGAAATTTGTGCATCTTTGCAGAGCTTGCAGGGATTCGTAGCATTGGGTGTGATGAAACCAACAGTCTTATTTTCCTAGCAGGGTTTTGAAGTGTGCAGCAAGGTTATACACAGTGCAGACACAGGGTGCAGCTATGAGGAAATACTATTCAGAGGTTTACCCAGTGTGCCTTGTTCTCTGCACTGAGTTGTGAAACCTGTAAAAATAATAATATATGTTCACTTATAATTAAAGGCTTCATCATAATGCATGAGCACAGGAAAGGCAAATGAAGGTTTATGCATGTGCAATTATTGAATATCTGTCTAAATTACAGCATCTTGCTAAAGCAGCAGAGGTTCAGGCTAATTTAGGGAGGTAAAGGTCTGTAATACTGTTCAGTGCAGAAGTATTCTTAACCCCTACAACATGATTTTCTTTTCTTTTCTTTACCAAGACTAGGTGTATTTAATTAACTTTTTATTTTCTGGATTCAGGAAAGGGAAT
This sequence comes from Pachyramphus minor, assembly GCA_013397135.1. Taxonomy (NCBI): domain Eukaryota; kingdom Metazoa; phylum Chordata; class Aves; order Passeriformes; family Tyrannidae; genus Pachyramphus; species Pachyramphus minor. The sequence goes on from VYXB01007051.1 coordinate 475,804, forward strand.
GTGAAAATAATTCTTAGTTTCTTCTGCAGGACAGAGACCATTTGCTGCTTTGAATTTCCATGCTACATGACACCAGGACCACCACTCTTGGTGGCTGTTTGGTTTTACCCTATGAAACATAATCAATAATGTTTTGAGCTCCAGATTGCAGTGCGACTGTATGTTTATGCATATATATAAACTCATGTGCTTTAAAGAGCTCTGTACTATAATTTATTGTGAATTCAGCCATATTTAAATGGAAAATATCCTTATTTTTTTCTATGGAAATTTCTAACAAACTTTTTCTCTCAACATCTGTACAAAATTTGATAGTGAGGCCTTTCCAAGATCTCAGAAGCTGATATGTCTTTATATCAAATAAGGACCATTTGGATTTAATTTCTACTTGTGTGTGAAGACACAGTATTGGAGAAAAGAAAAAGAGGTGAAATCTTGACTCCACATAAAATTAATTTCTCCACAGCTTTCAATGAAATGGGAATTTTGCCTTAAATGTAGGAATGCTGTAAACATTATACCTTTGTTTCCTGCATTTCATTGTCTTTTAAAAGCTCATAGAGGTATTTTTTAGCCTCACCTGTGTGTTTTTTGTATATGACTTCTGAAATTGATGCTGCTATGAAAAATAAGTACCTGCCTTCCACTTTTCATTCACAAAACCTCTGTAAGGCTGAGATATGCCTGAAAGGATAAATTAAGAAAGAAAGATACAAACACAGTGGAGGCAGCTGGGCAGTTGATTCCCTCTAACTATAATCCCCATCTGTACAGAGCACGCTGTAAAACCAGTTACTGCATTCCTGGACTCTCAGTGGACATGGAGAAGTCAGACTGTTCTCCCAGTATGAATATGAAACACTACTGTTTTCCTGGACCAACTGAGAGCCCTGGGCAGGGTTATGTCAGCATAAATGCTGCTTGTCTGCAGTGACCTTTCCTGAACAATAAGAGGAAATCACTGTGCTGAACTCTCTGGTTCAATGTAGGTGAATTGGGTGCAAATGCTGTAACCTCACAAAAGCATCTATTTGCTGCTACAGCAACTCAGATGCCCCATCCCTAGAAGCGTTCAAGGCCGTGTTGGATGGGCATTTGAGCAACCTGTTCTAGCATAATGCATCCTTAACTGTGGCTGGGAAGTTGGAATCAGATGATCTTCAAGGTCCCTCCCAACCCAAACCATTCTGTGATTCTGTGAAATCCGTCGTGGGCATCTTTGTACTTCCAGTCTCTGGCATCCACCTGTCAAGTTCTTTTCCAAACCAGCTGAGATGGAAACCTAAGAAAACCCTTGTGGGAAAAGGCAGTCATATGGACAAATTCTGGTGCACCATAGTTTGCCATTCCCAGTGTGGGAACAAGGCCCACATAAAAAAAGATATAAATATTTGGGATCATCTTTCCAAGGCACGTAGGGCACATAACATGTGTCATACAGGTAATGGTATTACATTACCCTCTTTTCCTCTTTTCAAGTTAAAGACAGGAAGAACAGCCTGTGGCATTAGGATGCCTGGCAGTGCTGCTTGGATTCACGGCAGCAGTGCCCAGTGACCTTTCTCAAGGGCAAAGACCTTATCTACTGGGCAAACAGAATAAAATATGCAGCACAGGGAATCTCACAAGCCAAACATGACCAATAGTCAAAGCAGGTACCTGAAGGGTGAAGAAAAAATGAGAAAATAAGATAAGAAGAACTTTTCTCTGACAGCTATCCTAGCTTATAGGCCGTTTCATAGAGGTAATTTTAAGAGCTTTTATGGTTTTTCTTAGTTGCAGGACGTGCAAAAACATCGAGTGAAGTTTGTTCCAAAGTGTTCCTTTGCTTGGTTTAATAAACCATTAGAAAGATAAGAAGTGTAACAATAACGTAATTTTATTTTTTGGGTTCCAGAGGCCCAGAATCTAATAAGAGAGGAACATTGCATTGCATGTTATTTATTTATGTTAGATCTTTGCTCCAAAGTGACTCCAACAAATAACAACAGACCAGAATAAAAGCAGAAGAAACATCCTGCAGGAAAATAAATTGATGATCTCTGCACAAATAATATTTATTAGAATTATTAGGGTTATGGACTTTGAGTAAATACAATACCAAAAGCAAGTTTTCAGTCTGAGCAGCTGTGGATGATGGTCTCATTAGAGAGAGCCTGACTTTAAATTGTGCAAATGGGCTTGCTAGAGATAGGGATTATTTTTTAGAGGCTAATTAAAGATATTAGTGTTCCAACCATGAGATTATATTATGATGACAATTTAGACAGCAGGGTCTTCAAATATCCACACATTCCTAGCACTGCTATGTTTGTTAGAGAATCATCCAGAAGATTATTAGGACATCAGTGATCTGGAAAAGAACTGGAATAAAAAAACCCTCATCATTGAGTCTTTCATTGATTTTCTGGGTATAAATTGTTTTTGACTTCTTTGGACCCCAGTCAGGATGTGGAGGCTCACAGGTGCAGACAAGATGACATTGTCACCAAAATCTCCAAAGTGCAGTGGCTCAGAGCTCTCTCTATTCTATGGACCCCAGCAAGATAGTGACTTCCACCACTCAAAAGAAGCCTTTTTTCTCCAAACCTGAAAATTTTTCAGTCCCAAAGTACCGAAAATTGAGAAAAAAAGAGCTCTTTTGTAGACTGGAGTTTTCAAATGAAAAATCAGATTTTTCTCAAATCTCTTTTGCTTGGTTTGAACACCCAATTTGACATCAAAATGAGAGGTTGACAGAAAACTTTTTACCAGCTGTAGCTCGGTGTCAGTGGCAGGTAGTTCCTGTGAACAGATGTAAAGGTAGGAAATAGTAATGAGCAGACAATCAACTGTGGACTTCATGTGTTGTGCTGCCTGAAGGAATTCCTGCCAACTCTGTGGTCTTCTCCCTCTCCTGGATACCACACATATCCTGAGGCATGTTCATGTACACTGGGACCAGGGAGATAAATCACTTCTAAGGTATCAGACTTCACAGGTTCTGTTGAGCTCACTCTCTACAGTTTTTTAAAAAAAGATCTGATGAAACTGAAATATTATTTGCATTACCATATTATCCTCTTTTGCTTTAGTAAATTCAGACAGTTCTTAGGATATGTGTATGGCTGAGAATGTTTTATTGGTTGTTTTATTTCGATGAATAAGATCCACTTGAACAGCAGCACAATATTTATTTTCTCACAGGGGGATTAATATGGCATAATATAGTAAAGTTTTTGTCACATTGGTATATTCACTGCTGCTATAACCTGATTTGGGATAACATATAGAAGTACGTCAGGGAACATCTAATTTTATAGCTTTTAAATTCAGTATAATATAAACTCAGCTCTGTTACTGAGATTTAAAGTCGTTGCAGGACAGAGGATTTTTGAACAAAGAACAAATCCATTATTCATTATGTAGAGTTCCAGTCACAGTGTTTTTCTTCAGATTCATTGCCTCTGTGTAATGCTGCCTTTGTTTGAGAAAGTTTGGGTTTTTCTCATAATATGAAAATAATTTCTGTGCAGTAGAGTTTTTTATCTTGATTTTTTTTTGTTCAAACCAAGATGTTTCAAAGGGATTTATTGACCATGTAGTGTGACATCGAGAAGTCAGAAGGAGGAACAGGAGATCTGAGCTGCAAACTGCATGTTTGAGACAAATCACGTGTTATGGATGGGATTTCCAGTGTCAAAGGCAGTGCCACCATTTGCTATAAAAGCCCTTTATGTTACAACCAGACAGGGAGTGGCCATACAATGAGTAGTTCCCACAAAATGAGCAGTAAATACTAATAACCTGTGAATTAACTCATTCCTGAAAGAAGTGGAGGCCAAACACATTTTAAGCCTGACTAAAGACCAGTTTTTCAAAACATATCAGAAGAAGTAAACATATAGGAGTAGATACTAAATGCAGTAAGACCAATAAGACCACTCCTGTTTGTGGGCCCAAGGCTGTGGAGCTCTGCAAAAGAAGGGGACACAGGTTCTGAAAACTTCAGCATATATGAGATACAAAATGCTTCTGCAAATCAGTCAGTTTCCTGTCTAGATCTAAATCAAGTAATTTTGACAATTGTGGTGCTGGTTTTGATTTCTTCTCTGGACCAAGGCCATGCTAGACCCCAAGAAGAAGTTGTGGACCTTTTTCTCCACTCCTTAGCCGAGCAGTAGCCCTCCTCTCAGCTAGCAGATGTTCATTTCTCCATTTCACCTTACCTAAAGCTGTATCCTAACAACTTGTTTTTAAGTGGACGACAATGTTTTTCAGTCTGCTTCATCATTCATTTTGTTGCAAAGGGAAAGCGAACGACTCTAAGGAGAAATTTCTGTGAGAGAATGTGGTGTTTTTTCTGAACTAACAAATAGCCAACAACTTCCTTTATATATTCCTTTCTTGACTTGTGTGTCTTGCTAATGGAATGTAACATCACAATTTGTTTTGCCTTTTGCTGGTGCACCCACATTCATTTTACCTTAGGGTACTCCTACATATCGCACCTTGCATGTTCCAGCATATATTAAGATACCTGTCCCTTTTAAGCTACTAATTAAATGCACAGTGCCCCCCGGGTACATGCCTTTGTAGAGAGGCTGGAAACAGAGACCAAGGTTAGAGACTCCAGGTTCTGTTATCAGAGATCGCTGAGAAACCACAGGATGTGTCACCAGGTCCTCAATCTCCACCACATCCATGTTCCTTCAGGTCAGAGAGCAGACATTGTGCAATATGCGCTGCAATGGGGATTTGCAAAGTCAAAACATGGGAGTATGGAAGCTTACGAGTACCAAACCAGAAGAAAATTAAGTTTGTAGTAAAAATGTGAACATATTGTCTTTGGGTAGCTGCAAAGTACAATTGGCACTGTTTTGGTACTTACCAGTTGTCAGAAAGATTCAACAATGGTTTTAAAATATATATTTTTTAATTAGTAAGTACGTCTAAAGGAAGTATCCTGGGACATGTTTTTTCCTTGAAGATACCAAAGGGAGGGAGACAAATTTTGGTTCTACTGGAAAAAGTAGCCTGACACAGGTGATTGCACTATAAAGTCAGAAGTGCTTTGTGGAGCAGTAGCTGACCACTTATAAACTTATAAATGTGCCACCATGACTGCAAAGCTCATTATTTTGGAACTACCTGTTTAATGGTCAGGCCCTCTCTGGTTTGCTGTTATGTCCATAAATACCAGTTGCAATAGAAAGGACTTCGGTAGCAAAAGGTGGAGCTGTATTTGACACTGAAAAACACATTTGGGTGTTTGGTACAGCTCAACTTGTCTGAATGTTTTTTTGGTTGAGCCTGAAAGTAGCTGAAAGTTCGTTAAAAAAAAATTATTTTCAAAAAGCAAGCAGACAGCTGAAATCACTGCTGTGAATTCAATGGGCTCTGGAAGGAAACTTTTGTTGTTGTGATTGATCTAAAGAGTTTAGAAAGACATTTGCTTTCCAGTTTCCCCCCCTCTTTTTATCAGGAGCTTCTATGTTTTCTCCTGTGATCCTGCCGTCTGCTTCCTCTTTTAGTTTCCTTTTCATCACTGGAAAAGAAAGAGCGAGACAGAAAGAAAAGACATGATGAGTAAAAAGAGACGTTATTAATTTAACATTTTGTTAGAAACCTTTTTGATTTCTAATGATTTTTTTTTTTTTTACACCCTAAGGAAATAGTTCATTTTTACCAACCTGTAGTGCACAGACTAGTGCTTTGTGGAAAGTAAATTAGGTGAGGCTCAGCTACCTCCTTAATATGCAAATACACATAACTAAATTCACAGTGCCTGACATTAAAAGATGAAGCGACTCAAATCTCCCAAACAGAAAACTTTTGAATAGTTCTGCAGCTGGTCTCAGTGCTGACTCCACTGACCAATGGTGCTGGGAACACCACTCAGCTCTCTGAGCCATCAGATCTACCCAGGGGTATCCAGCTCAGCCTCCAGCTACCTATCCAGAGGATGTGGCTTGCTTAAAGGTCCTCAGACACTTCAGAGCATCTAGATGGCACTAGCAGCCTATATTTACGCACGTGAACTGAGCCCCAGGGGTATGATTCAGCACCAAAAGTGGACATTTGGATATCTGCAGTGTGCTCAAGGTGTCTACACTCTCATACTGAATGGAAATCCAGGTCTGAATTTATCTACCCTCAAACATACAGTGGTATGTGAAACGTCCTTGGATGTCAGAATCATCTCTGTGGGACTGGCAAATGCTAGAATGGGTGAGCTGAATTACTTCATAATCACTTCATAACGTTGCTTCCAGACAGACATCTCTGCTGTGTTTCCATGGAGGATTCAGACTGGAGCTGGCAGCCCTCGGGGGGCATCTGAACTCTCACACCCCACACGCTCAGCCAGGAACAGATGGGGAAATACTCGTGGTGCACTTAGTGCAAACCAGACCCTGGCTGTCCAGGTGGCAACTCAATAAAGTGACAGTCTTGTCCCCTTGATTAACAGTTGTTCTTGAGAAATCACAAAGGAGAAGAGCCAGGATGGCACAGGATGGCACAGGATTGGCTCACTGTGTTGTGTGGAAGGAATATCACTTTAACTTAGTCCCTTTAACCTGGTGGCTTGTAACAGTTGTGACTGGGTGACTCCCACTAGCTCTCACTACCTTCCAACCCTGCTGCTGATTTGAGTTTGGCAGGCAAACCATTCATAAAATTGATTTATAAGGGAAGAGGTCGCAGGAAATCCTTTTACAACACAGTTCATCTTCTATACAGCAAGGAGGCCGGGGCAAATTTTTGGCACCTGCTCCTAGCCTACTTTTTGGAATGATGAGTGGGTAAATCGGCATCATTCTCTGAAATTTACTGAATGAAGGCTTCACTGAACAATGTTCTACTTTTTGAGATGCTTACCTGACTCCCTGACTGTATCAAGGCCGGTAGTTTCAGGACCACTCTTCCTAGAAACTGGAATCCCTTTAGGTGAAAAGGAGAGAAAAGTTGATCTTTAAGTATCTCAGAAAGTAATTATTATATTTGCAAGGCAAAAAAGAATTACCTGGACATCCAGGTGACAGAAAACCTTGAGAAGCCATGTAATCCAACCCTAGACCACAATTATTTTCTGTGTTTTCTTATACAACGTGTAGGGAAATTGAGGTGTGGTACAATTGCAGGTTTTCCATGGAGACCTACAAAAAAGAGAGCCTCACACATGTATTTTTAAATCCATGTCTTCTGTCCAGGAGTCAGGTTTTTTCTAGAGTGTGTTATGACTCTCTTCTCTAGTAAACTCTGAAATGCACCAGGGGAGTGTGTGCAGTTAATTACTGAATTTCAGTTTAAAATTCTCCAACTAAATCTCCGTAGTGAGAGTGCAGAAGCACTTCAGACTAGGAGCCCTAATGAAAAGAAATGCATTCCTTTGCTCAGTGAGTGAAATGAAGTGGACACTACCTCGTCTCTCCACTAAATTCTTGATGAGGAAGACTCAAGACTAATTTTCTAAGTTCCCAGCTGTGAAATATTACACATTTAATATTTTTACAGCATTGTAGCCCTCCCACACAGGGGAGGAATAGGTTATAACCCTCCTTCTCACACTATTCCTGATTTATACCCATCTGAGATGAGAGACTCTAGAGGTTCATCATAAAAGTGCTGACCCAGCCACTTGTAGGGCTGTGATAAATATTGCATGAGATATCTACACATACAGAAATCTTTTATAGAACATTAATCACTGCTAACTCAATGCTGTGGGATGTTTTACTATTTTGTAAGTACTAAATGATTCATTTAAAAAGCTGATTTACTCAGAACTTTGACCCAAACTTTTGGAAGGGTGAGAACATAGAGACTCAGGAGCAGCAAAATTTCACTTTATGTGTGATATTTCCTCTCTTTTTTTTTTTTTTTCTTGTCCTCTTTTTCTTCCCATAAACTCTTTCTGCATTTTCCACCCTAAGGAGTGTGGGTGAGCTCATGTACCACTTAGAGCTACACAGTGTGAACACTCACCCCTTTAATTTATCATGATGGACCTCAGACATGCCAGCAGTGCTTCTCATTTTCCCTTAGTTGTGAGTCTTTATTCCTCTTGGTACTTTTTTCTTGCCCCAGGCTTAGACCGAGCCTTAGGCAAGATTTGTCTGAGTGACTACAAAGGCCTGACTCATCTCAGCAAAGGCAAGCATCTACTCTGACGTGTATGACACCCTGAGCTTGTGGCTACACAACAAGCCTTTCTTCAGCTAGAAGGAAAACGTAGAGAGGAACCTTCACCTTTTGTAGCCGTCCCTGGCAAATACTGCTCAGATGACAACACGTGCTTGCAATTGAGAAATTCCACTTTTAGTTAGGCTACCCCACATCTGAGCTTCCCATCTAATCAATGAAGAGAAGCAGGTCTTTTGGGGAATATTTCTCTCACCCTGAAATAGGGCAGAGGAACTGTGAAAGCTGTGATCTACATGCACCTGCTTCTCTTCATGGTGTGTAAAGAAAAAAATAAAACCAAAACAATTTGCTCGGATACAGACATTTATAGATAGAATGAGGTGATGATCTCATCCGTCAGCATCAGGTTTAGCCACATGGGACACGTGAGGTGCTCTAGGGAATCGTGCCTGCCCCCAGTTGCCCCCTCTGGAAGGCTCTGGTCCTGTCCATACCAACCAGTCCTGTGGATCCCTATTCCCTTGGACATCTCCAGTGGCACCTGACACCTATATGTGGGTAAGTGAATTGAGTCCTTGGTATCGCTTATTTGTACTCCTCCAAGCACCTTGCAGGGTTTCTACTTGATATAGGAAAGTAATCCTCTTGTCCACATTTCAAGAACCTGTTTTTACCAGAGGCTGCTGCAAATACAGGAAATTAGAGTTGAAGCTAAACTTCTGAACTGCGGTCTTCAAAAATAAGGCTTCTTTTTACCCCTTACTGGCAAGCAGATCAGCAGCTCATGCAGTCCAGTTGCAGACCAGTTGCAGACCAGTTTAGTTGCTTCACACAGTCTGATTTCCTTGGCAAATGTAGAAACTGGTCTATGTTAGAAGAGTTTTGTCTGTGGCTGACTGAGCTTGTGTACAGATAACAGACATTTTCAGCATCCTGTAGACCATGGCTGACCTTCATGTGCCTGTTCCTTTCCTTGGCTGACTCAGTTTATTTGCTTCACACAGTTGGAATTCCTTGGCAAATGTGAAAACTTTTCCTTCCTTTCACTGCTGCCCCAGCAATCAACATCTGGTGAGTTGTGGGCATCTGCCAGCTGTAGCTGCTGGCAGAGGTCTCTTCTGTGCACGTGTCTCGTTGCACTCTCATGTTACAGCTCAACACCTGTGTGGCATAAGACATTCAAGGGTTTATGGAAAGCAAGACAATATTTACATGGAACAATGCTTCTGGTTTCAGAACTCTTTTTAATTTTTTAATGGGAAAGCTTGAAACAGAGAATTTGGGTGTCTCATGTAGAGTGTTGAGTGGGGCTTTTTTTTTTTTGTTCCAGAACACCCTTGCTAGCAAACTGTTTGCATAAGTAAAAAACCAGGAGTTTGTGACTGCACCAGACTAGGAAACACACAGACCAGTAGGATGAACAGAGAAGATGGAATAATATCTTGTATATTTTTATAAAATGATCGGTGTATTTCACAATTTAGAGTTCATTCTTCATACTGAGTATAATTTGACCACAGCAAACCTGTAACATGGACCAGAATGCACTCATGTCCTCTTATTTGATAGTGAGTAAACTAAGCTTAAAGATAACAATCACTCCAGCTAATTGAGAGATAAAAATACAGAGAACCTGCGCTGCATTTTAGCAATGCTGGAAACTCTTTCTATTTCTTTAATTATGTCTTCCATTTTCCTGTCAATATCTGCATTTTTGAATTCTCTTAATATCTAACTGCACAAAAACTCTCACACATTAGGTTGCCTTAAAAGAAAAATAACCTTGTAAACATTTTGCTGGAGATTTCAAATGATAATGAGCCAGAGTGAATATCTTGCTGTGGTCAACCCACGCACCTCTGAGAAGTGTAAACAGCAAGAAGGAAGGGGAATTGTAGAGGATGGTACAAGGTGGTATAATTATCTGTAATGGGCTGGAATTACTGAAGGCAGATGTAGGCAGGATGTGAGGGCATTGTTGTGAGCATTGGTATGATGTGGAGCAGTACTCTGGTTTGCTTGAACGAGTGTTTTTTGTTGCAATGGACAACAGACAAAGGGCAAGGAATTGTCTATTAAGAAAAAGTCATGCAGTAACAGATTACTATATTTTAAGAGTGCTTCTGTCAATACAGCCATCTTTTTTGGTCCCATCCCTGCCATGTAATAGTTGTATGTCTGGCAACATGGCAAAAGGAGAACAAGGAGCTAGTTACGACATTTAAACAGTTAATTTCTCTGTCTGCTCTCTGCCTCACTCCAAAATGCTCTGAAGAGTAAGGTTCCCTGATCATTTTACTCCTCAGATGAAAACAGGAGTCCTGTTGCATGTACAATACAAGGTACATTGAATGTCCAGTAAATTCAGCTCTTCTAGGAAACCTTAGATTTAATGAAGATGTTCCCTGTGTTGTCCATACACCAGAGATTTGAGCTACCCATTAAGGAGGAGCTATAGCTTAGAGCACTTTCATGCCAATTGAACATGATGAGCAACCCTTCCCACACAAAAAACTGTAGCATCATCGATCAACAGTACAATTTCTGTAAAGAAAGTTCTTGTTCTTTGAGATGTTTTGCTGTTATGAGGGGATAAGAAAGCAGGAAACCATCAAAATTTCATCTAGGTTTGTTAAATAAAGAGAATTTGTGGCTATTACTAGAGCAAAACGAGTGGTTGTGCTCATGCAAAGTTATATAATATTGGAAAGGACATCTTCAGTCTGAAGTCAGACTACACTGGAATCTAATTGCTAATGTAATTCTAGAAGAAATTAAAGCTACTACAGAAGTGATTTCCCACTTGGAAAAGTCTATGGGAAGCCAGACTTCCCTGCCTCTCATCAGAATTAATGAAACCTTTCAGAGAAGGAATCTTCTTAGGTGATGGGATAATGATAGGAGAGAAGACCTGAAATTCTGCTTTCTGTTCTGTCTGGTTCAAGTCATGGACCTGACCTCCAAGCTTTACTTTCTTAGCTAAAATTAAAGAATCACAAAAGGAGGGTTAAAGTAACCCTTATCTACATGTGGGAACTGTGGGACCATGTCACAGGTGGTGTGACAGTACCTGGAGTTGATGTGGAACAAAAAAGGCAGGGGTAGCAAATGCACAGCATCTCTCTCCCTCTCTTCTTTGGGTTAGCAATGATCATGTATGCAAAATGGAGCGATTCCCACAGGAAGCTGGAGAGACCCAGGAGAGCCTGGCTGCTGAAGGGGCTTATAGTCCAATCTCTTTGTGCTGTCTCTTTCTGCCTTTTTAATTTTAATCAAATGTTTTGTTTCTGTTGAAATTGGTACAGGCATCCCTTAAAAATGGCTCCATTGTGAACGATTCTCATTTTCCTGCCAAAAGTCATTTTAGTGGGACGTGCTGGAAAATCCTTTTGCTTGCTGGCAATCCCTCCTTGTGGAAGACCAGCTGCTCATTTCTGGTAGAAGAGCAGGTATTAACTCCTCAAGGGGAATACACTGCAAGGGCCAAGTCTGCCCAAATGCAAATGCAAAAGCCAAGGAAAGCCACTGGGAAAGAATACAAAGATTTAAAGATAAAGATGATTTTTGGCTGCAAGAGTGTCTGGCTTTGCCTAGGAAATGACTCCTGACCTCTTGGCAGCGTGCATGGCAATATCTCCTCTTGGTAACCAACCTGTGGTGATTCTTTGGGCTTTTGCTGTTTCTCCCCCAAGTTGGGAGTTCTGACTGACACCCAAATCACCCATTTCTCTAGAAGGGGCTGTGAGAAGCACACCTGAGCAGACTGGCCTCACGGGGACAGAGATGGTTGATGTCTATCAGGAAATCAGTCAATAATGTACAAAACTGAGTACTGCAGACTTATTGGAAGAAGTTTTAGATACAGACATCATACAGGCACCAGTAAGCTTATGACACCTAATGAGGCAATTTTCTCAGCAGGGGCTGTTTCATTCCTTTCATCTAGTGTCTCTATTCCTGGTTGCTCTTCACTTTCCTCTTCCCTCCCCTCTCTTTAGTCAAAATAACCAGAATTAATTTCTTTCCTTTAATATAGATAGTGCTTGCCTTGGGAAAAACCTATTTCGTCTGTCTAGGTAATGAACCCTCTGTTAAGAACTATGGTATTTTTAGGAGTTGCTTGCATATATAATCATGCTTTGCATTGCCAGGTATTTTATAGTACACCAGATTTTCCAATGTTGTCTCTTTATTTTTTTACTGATAAATAGGCATATATCTCATTGGCAGAGATGATAACTTAGCTGCAGGAGCTACAAAAGTAGAAATCAGAGACCAGACATGGCTTTTTTGTACCAGCAGTCCTATTCTCCATCATTCTGCTAATGCTGGTATAGAGGCTCTAGACTTACACGGGGCAATTTGAAGAATATAGATTCTAAATGTGTTACAGACAGTGGCAATAGCTACACTACACTTAACTCAGTGAGTGCTGGACTGCTTTGTTTCTGAGAGGAATTAGCTGAATGAATAAATAGCTGTCTGCCCCTATGAAAATAAACTCTAATATGCAATTAAAATGAAAGATTTCCCTTCTGAGGTTGTGGGGAGCCATTAGATAAAATTATAGGAGGATCAGATGCGACAAGTACTGTTATTTAACATATTTAAAAATGAGGATAATTAAGAGGAGTGAAACATATAGAGTCTGTCTTTAAAGGGGAATGCATTTGTAAGGCCCCCTGCTAGCAACTGTATCATTAGGGAGAGTGTAAGGACTACTTATTGTATATGGCAGGCAGATGACTAATTACAGAACACACACACACACACACACTTGAATTTCCTTAATATAATAATGAGAATGTATTAAGTAGTGGCAGGTAACAGCAAGAGCAGTGCTGCAGTATTATTATTATTATTTATTTCTATTACAGTGGTGCACATAGGAGGGAAATTAAATGGGACTCCCCATTGTGCTGGGTGCTGCATGAGCACAAATTGGGTGATTGACTCCTGTGGTTTATACACCACTCTCTGTAGCTGTTTCCTGTGGGGATTGGAGTTGAGCTCTGATGATGTTGGAGCAGGTAGCTTTTTCACTTTAACTTGTGGGAACTAATTTTGCAATAGGGATGTCAGAGGTTTGACCAGTTGAGCATTAGCAGAGGGATCATACAGAGCTGAGGATGTACGTGAAAGGGCAGAAGTGGAAGTTGCATTGGACAAGCAGGGTGGTAGCACAGGCATATAAATTGATCTATCCATAATGCCTCAGTGACGAGGTGGATTGTTGCAAAAACTGCTTATTTCAGAAGATAAAAGGGAAACTTATAAATTCAAGCTTTCCTCTGGCTCCCTATGTATCCCTGAGATGATGAAATATGTAGCATCACGTCTCCATGGTGTAAGCAGTTCCTAATCCTCAGCCATTTGTAGGGACAGGATATGTTTGCCCTCCTGAAAAAGAAAGGGATTTGAATGAAGTTGAGCTGTGGTAGGCAGGAGACTCACATGGCGTTTCCCCATCTCTGTCCTGTGCTTTTGGAGTACAAAGCCATGTTGACCCTGGTCTGTGGAAAGCCCTGCAGCAGGCAGAGTGAGAAGACATTTCAGAGGAACCCCACTGGTTAATTCACATTTCCAGCTGCAGCTCTGTCCTATAATCCTTCTTCTGTCACCTATGAAATGAGGTAACACATAGAATCTCAGCTGTTAGGTCAGAAAAATACCAAGAACCTTGTCTACAACTGAGACATCTGTCAAGGGGAAAAATTTTAGTTTGGATAGTATTTTCCTACACTAGGAAGTCTAAAGTCTTTTGTAGTCTTACTGATTTGCACCCTATTAGGTGGAGTAATGATTAAGAAAGGAAGCCAGGAACATTTAGGTCTTTTTTTGTCATCAGTATTTCTTTCTTCCCAGTAAACACTTGCAGCATTTATTACACCTGCACTTTTGTAATATAAGAGTCTTCATAATCAGAAAATATGTACAAGCTCAGGGTCCTCTTCCCAATACTTACTTGAACTGGATAGAAAGAAAGAGATTAAGACTACCATAACTATATCCTGATCTTTTTCCAGAATATTTTTCCAGTTTTCTAAGACTTTTGACTCAGTATTTTCTGGTTTCTTTTCTTTGTAAAGCCCATCTGATTTTTCTCCCATTATATAATGGATTCTACCTACAGTCACCTCTAAATGTGGCATGTAACGAATGTTCTCATTTTTTAACTGGAACTTGCTGGGTTTATGTTTGCGGTTTGTTTTTTTTTTTTTTTTTTTTTTTTTTTTTTTTAAAGGCACTTGGAAGTTGTTCATGCTTTCACTATCTCCATCAAATTTTTGACATCACAGAGCTTTTTCACATCAGTTGTTTCATTTCCAAGCAAACAAATGAAGTAGTTCCTAAATGAAAACTAAAGGTGTACTTTGGGAGGATGTATAAGCTATGCTGGAATGAAGCATACTTGTTGGGGATGTTATAGATTTCCTTCGTCAGTAAGTGGAGTGTATATGCAATTGTTTTTACTTTGAAAAGTTTGTCTTCAGTAATCAATTTCTTTGGTTGGGAACCAATAATGACTCCCTAAAATGCCTGAGTGATCAGCACTGCCTGAAGATGCAGTGCTGTTCGATGGAAACGATTCACTTGCCTAAACACTGTTATCTAGTGTGGGAAGCCCTGGGTTGTCCATGATAACTACATACGGTGACAAAAATGAGATTTGAAGGGGACCTGAGCTTTTGGAATCTGCTCTGGACTTTCTCAAGGCCAGATCAGATAACCCAGAACATGCCAGGTGACATTTTCTGCCTCCTTTTAGCCTGGTCTCTTCTCCCAGGCAATTTGGTCTCTTCTCCCAGGCAATTTGGTCTCTTCTCCCAGGCAATCAGCAGTAGGACAAGAGGGCATGGCCTCAAGCTGTGCCAGGGGAGGTTTAGGTTAGATATTAGAAAGAAATTCTTTACAGTGAGGGTAATCAGCCATTGGAATGGGCTGCCCAGGGCAGTGGTGGATTCACCGTCCCTGGAGGTTTTTAAGATGANTGGAATCTGCTCTGGACTTTCTCAAGGCCAGATCAGATAACCCAGAACATGCCAGGTGACATTTTCTGCCTCCTTTTAGCCAACTGATTCAGCAAGCTAGCCCTTCTTTATGAAGCTGCACACATGAGGAATTAGGGGCTGGCTTTTAGATACTTCAGCTGAAGAAAGTTGTTGCCATGATTTTCACTTACAAACAGTGATAACTTTTATCCTTGTCTATATGAATAAAAAGGATGCTCCAGATGTGCTGTAAGCAACTGTTCAATGAATCCATATTTGGTTAGCTTTACTGTCATTTCTCTGGATGTTCTTGTGTGGCTTTATTTGTACGCTCTAATTAAAAGGACTTTGAAGCTTTTGGATTTCTTCTTTATTTATGCATTTTTTAATTAGAAAATTCAATAGTTAAGAATTGGGGCATGTGAAGATACAGCCATTTCTTCTCCTGCTGTGATCTTTTTATATGTCCCGAATTAATTGATATCAAGCCAAATTAGAACTTGGATAAAAATGCCGTTAGGGATTAATCCTGGGTGTATTCTCAGGTCAGGATGATGATTTAATATGTGTTAGCTGGACTAGACTGCTGAGTCTTGCATTTGTTCTTGTCTTGTGGTGCCAGGCATCCACATCCTGGAGATACAAGCTCACTAAATAGTCTTTGATGCATTTTCCAAAGGAAGAGGTTTTGGTTTGGATGGTCTGGCCCATTTCCAAAGACCTTGTGGCATCTGGAGTTACAGCCATACCTGTCCAGTGGGGGACTCAGGCCCTCATTCATCACTTCCAAGGCCAAATCCAAGGCCAAGGGAACTCTTCTGGCTGAAATGGGCACACAACAATCCAGCCTAGTTGGGTTCCACAGATCTCTCCACAAGGGCCGTAGTCAACTCCCTACCAAGAAGTCATCTTGTAAATCACCTGGATCCTTTGGAGAAGTTCTTTTAAAACCACACATATGATGTTGTTTTCTTACAGAAGACTCCTGGGCCCCAATTTGTAGTTGTTGGAAGGAGAAGCTGCTTGCAGCAGTGATTTGGACACTTGGATTAGTGAACCTTATGAACAGTTCTCTCCGTGTTACTGTTTTTCTGGAAAGAACAAAGATGTGGACAAGACTTGGCTGATTAAATACCCATTTACTGTTGGAAGTAAATGGATGTTCAACCAGCTGTTTGGGTGGTTGGAAGAGTAAAAAAGGGGAAAAGGGCTGGGGTCTCCCACAGGTTCCTAACCTGTTCAGTTTCTCTACCTTCTCCTTCACTTGCAGCCTGTGGAAAAGACCCACATGAAGGACAGCATAACTCCACAGCAGTTTTCCTACAGAGAGCCAAAACGGAAGTTTTTCACCTTTTCTCTTGTGCTACCTCTGAAAACAAGGACAAAAGCCTTGTTTCTGGAGAAGCCGAGATTTTTATCTGCATTCTCCTGACAATGATTCTGTGTGGCACAAATCAGAAATTATGCAAGAGGAATGCTTTGATACTCTGCTATTTATATGTATGCAATGCTAAATGAATTAGAAGCTATACGTAGATGATTATAACGTGTCAGCATTTTGGAAATGATAGAAGTAAATGACACCCATTCTCACAGACACAATACAAAGGCAAAGGCTTGAACATGCAAAAAACAAATGGGGTCCCTATTTTCCCGTAAGGAAAGGAGGCTCAGAATAAAACCCATGGAAGCAAACGCTGCATCATGATTACTGCTGCTGTATCTATTTGTTATAGAGCTGTGGAATTATGTGGAGGAGAACTTGATTGCAAATATTGTTTACTGTCAGATTCTTGTTCACTGGTATAATTCTGCTTTGAGTATTCTTCTGAGTTCTCCCTTTGGTCAGCTCTTCATGCCATTAAATAAACAGTAAATCAAAGTAATCTCCCTGTCATTGAAATACATGTAAAAATGAAAACTGAAGTTGATCAGAAATTCATGGTCAGGTTCTCAGCTGTGTTACACCACCAGTTTGCACCAGTTGAGAATCTGATCCTAGAACTGGGTGGGTTTGGTTTTTTTCTTCCCCCCCACCCCCTTTTTTTTTTCCTTTTTTTTTGGGGTGTGTTTTTTGGATCACCTATGTTAGATTAGAAATACCTTTCTTAAAGTCTCCGTAAACATGTGTTCTTTAATTCTATTTTAAATTCCCAGTGGACTAAGAACGTGTCTAATTTACCCCTGCATAACATGCCTAAAAGAATGCTCTTCAGTGGTGAAACACTTTATACAGCGTCTTTAAAACCCTTTATGGAGACACTAATGGAATTTTCCTGCTTTCTACCCAGCATTCCCCTTTCTAAAACTTCAAAAATATACCAGACATCATAATGCAGAATATGAATTGCTTAAAATCAGGCATCTTTCCTCTCTATCCCTTTCCCCATGTCAAGCAATTTTCTTTTTAAATGTTTCAAAATTTGCAGCTGTACATCTGTAACAGGATGTCCTTAGTTATGGGAAAGCATCTGTATGCTTTCTGACTCAAAATGTTTTAATTCAATTTTAGTGTACACTTGACGTGATGAATTCAAGCCGTGTAACTATTGAATAAGCACTGGGGAAGATGGATGGAGAAGGGGAAAAGTAATGTGTCATCAAATGACACATTTTCTTCCACCCTGTCTCAATGTCAAGGGCATGAAAGGGAATGAATTAGTTTGAACACACATATGCTTAAAGACTTGTATTCCATTATCTATTGCATTGGTCCCAGTTTGAAATCAGACTGTCAGGGGTGCATTTGGGTACTGAACTGAAGATTTACGGAGAAGAGGCAGCAGCCAGGGGAGAAGTATGAAAAATGGAGCTCTGGGTGACCTCTCCCCGGTGTTTTATATTCATTGGAGTTGCCAGTGTTACATCTACCCAGGTTTCCTTTGAGACAATTACAGATGAAGGATGATCCCAAGACAAGAATGCTGTCACCAGCCAGGGAAATCCTGCAGCCTGCTCTTTTTTATGTCACAAAATTTCTGTGTGATCTTGGGCTAACCACACAACAAGGCTTGAGGCCCAGCCTTGGGAGAGGTGAGGAGTGAATTAGCACACAGCTTAACACATGCTGTGATGGCCAGTCATGTTTGTGCTTTTGGCTGCCCCCAGCATGAATGTGTCAGCTCCAGCCCCAGGAGGTGGCTGGTAGAAGCAAAAACCATGTTTTGTGCACTGTCACCACTGAACAGTCATCTGTGATGCCATGGTAAGCAGTAGCTGTGAATAATCTGACAGTGCAGATTATAATATATTGTCAAAATAGTTATCCATTGGTTTTAAAACAGAAATGCCAGAAATATAGTTAAATTCATTCTGGTTTTTTAATGATTCAACAGCACACTTCAATAATAGTAAGTGAGAGTATAAACCACATATTTCATCCTTTGGGGAACTGGGGTCTAAATTCTGGTTTACGGAAGAGTCTGATTTTTTAATATTCATCTTTAGAACTTAGTGCTGCAATAAATCCTTCCTATGTTGGTTAGTTAAATGGTATTTTATATTCCTGATGTATTGATTAAGAGACTAAATTAAATAGCTTCTCTTAGATTAGCATTTTCTTCTGGGAGCAGTTAAGCAGTAAAGGCTGCATGACCTCTTCTGAAGATGTTGGGGACCCCACATTGGTCTGCAAAGGTTGGTTATGATGGATGTGCACTGAATGCAAGAGCCTACCATGTGAGCCTCACATAGTTTGAATGAAAAAGCTTAATCAGAGGGGAAACATGGTAGGGTAAGTGCATTAATATGTACACAGTTCCTACTTTCACAAGGTTTGGGAAATAAGTCATGATATAGTAGAGAACTACTGACAGTAATGTATGACCACTGTCAAGATAATCTGAACAGGTTTTTCCTCTATGAATTGCACTGATTGCTTTTCTGAATATGATGAGGCTTTATCTGTGCTTTACAAAGTGCTTTGCAGTCCTTCTCTGAGATGTACTAAATTCCTGATATTTGCAGGACATCCTGTTGCTTAGTAAAGATCTGTCCTTTTTCTGGCAACAGCTTTCGCTCATGGCCTCTGCTCACCAACAGCAGAAGTGACCTGGTTTGAATCCATGCTCAGCTCAGACCCTGCTTTCTCAGGGATTGTTTTCCATACCATGCCCAGCAATTGTTTTCAGTGAGATGCCTCATGGCTTTCCGAATCTGTTGGGCTTTTTTGTGTTCTGTTTTGTTACATTAGCAGCGATGGATGGGAGTTTTGAACAAAGCTGTTCACAGCAAACCAGTCGAGTTTGGCTGCTGTTGTTCCTCAACTTACAGCCAAGAGACATTGTTGGGAAAGTACCTCTGCCAAGATGCATGTGGACATGAAAACAATATCCAAATAGAGGGGTGACCCCAAACAAAGCCTCTCAATGCAGCTGTCAGAAAACTTTTTTTTAATCATGTGAAAGGAGGCTGAGGGGAGACCTTATCACTGTCTACAACTCCCTGAAAGGAGGTTGTAGCCAGGTCAGGGTCAGTCTCTTCTCCTAGGTAGCAATTGAAAGGATGAGAGGAAATGTCCTCAAGTTGCATCAGGGGAGGTTTTAGATTGGATATAAGGAAAAATTTCCTCACTGAAAAGGCTGTCACACATTGCAGAAGCTGTCCAGGGAAGTGGCAGAATTACAGCCCCTGGAAGTGTTCAAAAATATAAAGACGGTGCTTGGAGACAGGGTGGGTTGTGGCAGCATGGCAGTGTAGGGTTAATGGTTGGACTCAATGGTCTTGGAGGTCTTTTCCAACCTTATGGTTCTGCAATTCTATGAATTGGGATATAACCTGGACTGTACATGTCATAAATTTCCCCTCCCTTTCTCAATAGTTCAAGCCGTATCCCATGAGCCAAATTTGTCACTCCACATAATTCTTTCAAAGATATTCCCGTAGGTAAATCCAACCCAAATTGCTCCCTGTCCAAAACTAATTGGTTTTTTTTAAAAAAAAGATAAATATCTAATATCTGAGTGTATCTTGTGTACTAAGCAGATAACCGCAGTAATAATAAATTCTGATTTTTGCCCAGAAGAAAATTACAGAATTTTAACTGTGAAATACCACACTCCTGACCAAAAATAATCAAATAAATAAATAATAATAAAAAAGACCGAGATCTCCAAAGCGGAGTCAGATTTTAGGTATATGCTATATATGCAATGGACATGTATCTGAGTCTTTGAGACTGCTTTGGAAATTTCATCCTCAGAATGTGTGCTATGCCTCTTACCTGGCTATGCAGCAGGCTTTCTTTCAGGGAGAGCCATGTCTCAGGTGCTGCATGTTGTTGAAATATTTGATGAGTCTGTAAGGGTAGGAGAAAACAGATATAAATCATTGCAAAGGAGGAGTCCACGACAGACGTGTGATGCTTTTGTAGCCAATAATGTGGCTACAAAATGTGGTCACTTTGTGACCTGCTTTGCCTTAAACTACAACCCTTGCCCCTTGGCACCTCTCCGTGTGCACTGGGTACAAGGTGAGGATGGAGAATGAGTCTCTGAACACAAACAGAGCAGAGAATTCTTCACCATTAAGATGCAAATACATAGGCAAGAGGGCTTTCTTGTGTCCTGATAATTGTAGTTATCTACTAAGTCAAAAAACAGGGACAAAGCATACCTGAGGAGAACTTGGGTTACTTGAAGGCGATATTTTGTCAAGTCAAAGTGATAAAAATGTTTTTATGTATTTAATTTTTCCAGTATCTGGAAGGTAAAGACATGTGTTCATCCAGAAACACCCTATACTCTGCAAAGGCTGTATTTAACAGCTTACAACGTGGTAACTTCTCTCTTTCTCTCTCTCTCTCTCTCTCTCTGGGCTAGTTATGCCATCAGATACCTTTCTGTACCTCCTCTGATGGTGTCAGCATCTCTTACGTAGGGGAGCAGTTTTGTCAAGACAAAATATATGGTATTTTAGCAGCACCATTGTGTTCTAAAGAAGTTCATAGCACTGCCTTGAGTTCTCGCCACCATGCACTGCTTCAGCAGCATCTGTGGAGTATAATGAACGAATTTGCTGCTGCAGGGAAAACTACTCGAGCATGCAGCTGGGATTGCCTCTTCCCTGAGGCCCCATTCCCCTACCTCAGGCTCCCTCCTGCCTTTGACACCCAGACATCTGCTCTTGCTGCTTCCCATAGCACTGTCACTCCTCTGTCTGTCCCATTAAAATCTGCAAAGATTTATTTCATTCTTCTTGCTCAGGTTCACTTTTCATGGAGATAGCTCAGTGTTTGCAAACTTTCACAGACGTCTACACTGGGGTGAGGTGCACTGAAGAGTTCACTCATTTGTCCCATTATAATTTTCTGAGTTGGGAGAGGTAATTCAAAGTCTGCATTTCAACAATTTTTTCCTGTGTTGAATTCTGTGTTATTCTGAGGACTGTCCCAAGACATCTGAGAAAGCAGTTTACCTCTATGCAGTTTTCATTGTGATGAATTGTCCCATGTGTCTCATCTCAGCTATTATGCCAGATAAAGTGTCTGAGGACTTTGCTGTTCCTGTTAGGGGCAAATGCTGAAAAGTTACCTCAGTGACATAACTTGATTTGCTCAGGAAGCTGGTAAGAAATGGGAGTTGTGTCTATTACCGAGACCATCCATCCTCTTTAATTTTGCGAGGCAGTAGCATTTTGTTTTTTGCCTGTTATATAAAAGTGTGCATGCCAAGGAGGTCGGCTTGTCATAGACTACAACAGGATATTTAAAGACCACTTGAATTTTGTGGAAATAGAGACCAGACTTCAGGAACAGCATATAGCTTCAAGGGAAAGCTAGCTCCTTTAGAGGTTTTAGCCTTTCAGAGCTCTCTTCTTGTGAGGAGGTTTTGTTGTTTTTCTGCTTAGATTAGCAGTGGAAGTTAATCATAAAGAATAGCAGGAAATTATGGGAAAGCCTGCCTTTCATGGAATAGCATTAATAGGCCTGAAGGTCCATCCCCACAATGAGGCATTAATAAGCATGATGGTCCATCCCATCTCTAAAGCTGTGGGAAAAGGGTTGAAATGCATTAGGACGAAAGGCTGGAGGGAATCAGACTAAGATGAGGGAATGTGATAATGACAACAAAGAGGCTGATTTCACTGTACAAAATCGAAATATGGTTAAACATAGAAATAGATTTAAAAAATTGTCTAAGCAATGGTATTTTTTCTTTTCAATCTTGTATATGCTTGCTGTCAACACAACATTTTTATATTTATTTTTCTTTCTTTTTATGTTGTTCTTTTCCTCTAGTCCATTTAGTTTTTAAGCTGAGCCAGTTTCTGGTGTCTCTGCTTTGCAGCAGTTGCATTATTTCTTTATTCTATTAGAAAACAGGCATGCAAGTGCAGAGATGGGAAGAAACATTTTAGCAGGGTATGTTACAATAGACCAAGGGGTTTTAAAATGAAGGAGGATAGACTTAGCTTAGGCATAAGACAGACAGCTTTAAGGACGAGGGTGGTAAAATCCTGGATTGCTTTGACCAGAGAGGTAGTGGCTGCCCCATCCTGGAAACATTCAAGGTCATGCTGGAAGGGCTCTGTGCAGCCTGATCTAGTGGAATATATCCCTGCCCATGGCAGAGGTGCTGGAATAGAGGACCTTTAAATGTCCCTTCCAACCCAAACCAGTCTGTAATTCTAAGATGCTTGAGATGGACAGCACTGGACTTTGCCATAGACGTGGGCACTGCTGCCTCCCTGGTCAGAAGGCACAATTCTGACTTGCAAATGCTGCAAAAGGAGGATGCAATGTGAATGCATGATCTGGTGAAAAAAAAAGAAACCAAACCCCTGCAATCATATAAAGCATCAATGCAGAACTCTAATGCCTTGGAAACCAAAGTTAACAACATTAATGTGCTCCAGCTGATGGCTTTTCTTCAGCACCTGCCCTGGGCTACAAAAGGGAACCTTCTCTCCCCTGCCCTGGTGAAAGTAAAGCTGAATGTCACCTTCTGCTTTCTCTTGCCTCTTGTCTCTCCCTCTTCATAACTCTCCTCTCAGTGCAGGCCTAACCCAATTCTGCTTAGTTTGTAAAGCTGACAAGATCACCGCTCAAGGTGCTAAGTTTGTAAGGTGCATTCATTTTTCATTTCAAATTCTGCCTCTCAAGCTATCTATAGTTCGGCATTTAGGTGGCAAATAAAGCTGTAGCTGGTGAGCTGAGCAGAAAAAAGAGATGATAAATGAGTTAATATCGAGTTTGTCACAAGGCAATTTGCTGTATGAATTAAAACACAAATTGGCCCATGGGTTTAGGGTTTACCAGCCCTGCTACAAAATATGTTAGTGCAGAAATCTGGTGATAGTGTGTTTGAAGGTCTATTTTTCTTACAGCTGGGCAACTTGGCTGTCCTCTCCCTCTGGCACAAAGTCAAAAGAATAGAGAAGAACACTGTGCTCATATGAGTGATGCTTTAAAAGGGGAGTGTCATACATGCATTAAATTAATCTCTTCAGGTCAGGGGAGCTGTCTGCTTAGCAGCATGTGTCCATAAAGTATTATGTACTTGTGGTCCCATTTCCTGAGGTCTAATGTACTTTTATGTTAAATGGTTCTTTTAGGTGGCCTTCTGTCCTTTTGGCAATCCCAGTGACCATTGCTGTTAATTAAAATAATACCTGACTCCATGCTAGAGAGCAGGACACATGCCATGAGAACAGTACACTCCTACCACTCAAAACAGCTCCTATCATGAAAAACTAAGGGCAACCTAGACCTGTAGGAGAAAGGGTTTAACATGGAAAAAGAGGAGGTCATGTAGTAATTGCCACATTAATCTCCATTTTTATTTTAATTTGATGTAGTGCAACCATATTGCCCTGGTCTAAGAGAGCAGCTCTCCTTACACTCCCTCTCTGGCAGCCTGCAGACATCAGGTCTGGGTTCATGAGGTTTATGTTCCATCACAGCATCCCTCCTTCCCAGAAACTAGGCCTCTGTAGGGCTGCAGTTTTCAGACATGGTCTGTCTTCACTTGGTGACTGAAAGTCCTTTTCTTCCTGTGACTTTTCAAAGCAAATAATTTCCTTCTCACTCAGTGCAAACTGAATAACAAGGAAAGGAGCACACAGCTGTGTGTACATTTGCCTAATGCAAACCATAAATGTCCTAATAAATCCTCATAAATCCCAGTCAGTCAAGTAACCTCCATCTCAATGCAGAAGACTATGTAATGACATATTCTTCCCTCTTTTACATGTCCTGTGGGCTCCATGTGCCTTCAGAGCATCCACCAACGCTAAAGTCCTTTCACCACAGGGCACCTGTGGTAAAAGATTCCCTAGATCTCCCTGCTATCAGCTTGGGAGGAGCAGACTGTGGAGGAGAGCAAGTAGTTTTCCATAAACTACAACACCTCCCCCTCACTTCCCCGCCCCCCTTTATTTTTCAGGGAATTCGTGGTTGTTCATTTAATTATACCATGTTACCTTTCTTTTATTTTGGTTAAAATTTACCAACCATCTTGGGCAGTAATGCATGCAGACAAATTAAAATGCTTTTAGGACCTATAAATAATAGGCAGAACTTCTTCAGTCTCCTGGCTGTCTGTGAGTTACCAAGAATGCTACTAGTTATGGTTCATTTATCTTTCCCAACCTGCCATAAGCTCAGGGAAATATTCCCTTAATCTCACAGAGGGGAAGCTGAAACAGAGTGGATAAAGCCTGGATCTTCAAAGGTATGTAGGTGAAATGGGATCCAGAGGAAAGCAGGCATTCAACTGTGAGATTCTTAACTAAACTGGGAGTTCTGGGCTTATGGGACTTCTCAAAGTCGTGAAAGGAAGTCTGTGGAAGAGCAGGGACCTTAGGCCAAGGTTCTGTATGCTCAGACAAACACTTTGTAGTGATCCCAGATTTCACTCTATGCAGTTATACACAGGGAAAGGTAAGTAGCTTTCTCCTGAGTGAGTTTGTGAGGAGCTTTGCCCTTGTCAGCTGCAAATGTGAAGATTAAGCCCACAGAAAGAGGTGGTGCTTTGTTATATGTCACCCTGAGAAGTTTCCTAAGAAGCAGATTATAGAAAGAGGCTTTCCTGCCTTGAGAGGCAGGTGTCAGCTGTGGTTTTTACCTCCTGTTGGGGTGTTTCTGAAATCTCTGAAAAATTGCCTGAAACTGTCAAAGATCTGAGGTCTTAATTTCTGTGATCCTCCTGGAGTCTGAGTTGAATTCTCCCACAGTTCTAACTATGCTAAACTTTGTCCTTCCTCTGCTTCTCCTACTGTGTTATAGTGATTGGCATTCAGCCCATTCCCCATGCCACTGAACAAGTGCCAGAAAGATTTGTCCCCTTGGTTCCTGATCCTTGACACTGCTATTTGCTTGCAAGCTCTCAAAAGCAGAAAGACAATTGTTAGTTTTCTCATAGCCTCTCATTTTCTTACCAACACAGTGTAGAGGAAAAGAGGAAGGAGCTCTGCCTCACTTCTGGAAGGGTTGGACATTAGGGCTGTGAATCCTAGTTCTTTAAAAAACAAGATTACCTGGTTAGCTAGATGGCCACCCATGCCCATACCTGATTCTGATTGAGCCTTGAACCTTACCTTCATTTAAAGGTGGTAAATTGTACCTTGACCAAGGTGGTCTTCTTTCATGAGGTTTGTGACTCTTGGGGCTTGGGATTCAGCAGAAGGAAGGTCAAGCACTGGGTTCTGCAGCCAAAACCTGTGGAAACTGATGACAAGATTTAGGGAGCTGAAGTTACTGGTGAGTGAAAATGTATGAAAATCAATTTTTTTAGTTATAATTGACTGTGATCCTATGATCCTGGTTAGAACGACCAGGCAGGAGATTCCTGGAAGTGATCAAATTGTGCTCTAGGTAACACACTTGTAAATTATTTTTGCAGGTGCAGAATTGATTATATTGGACAGTCTTTTTACTGTATTTATTTTGGAGATTTTTTTTTAAATGTCATATAAGTGGTGATAAATTATGTTTGCTGAGATGTTCACAAGAACCACAGCCCAGATGGAATATAGGAACTGAGCAGAAGAGCCTTACCCCATCAGGATGAAGATGTCTTTGCAAGGATGTTCACAACAGATATTCTGGCAACAAGCAAGTACCTCTGTTTGAGAGATTTGATTCCTCACATGAGTGCTATCCTGTGCCAAGATCCCAATAAACTAGTTCTCCTCTTTGACAAACACTCTGTTCATGAGTGTCTGTGTAACAAACTGTGGACAGAAATGCCACAAAAATGTGAAGTATTCAGAAAGATCAATCCATGGGCATAACAAACTGGGCTCTGAAAGTTGACAGTGTGTCTAACAATATCTCTCTCAACCCTGGTTCCTCATATTTAAAATGGGGATATTGATGTTCGTGAAGTCTTATGAAAATAGGTCCCTCTTGGAGCACTTAAGGACAATCATGAAGCACTCAGGAAAAAAGGTGAATAATGAATTCCAACTGTGCAGAATTTGAATGAGTCATGACAAAAGTGGTACAGAGTTAACATTAAACAGTGACATTAAATTGGAATTTTGAATAGCTACCTGGTCAGTGCACATCATGTTTATGTGCAACGAATGAGGTTGGGGCCCAGTGGGAAAACTGGTCTGTGATTGTGTCGTTAAAGGCTATCATAGTACCCATGAAGTATCAATAAAAAGAAATGGAAGGTTAAATGGCTATTACATTTTTTTTATATTTTCTTGACAGTTGAATGGTTTGACCCTAAATCTTGCTATCGTGTCACATGCATTTCTGGACATGAGTGGTAATAAATATCAGTTCATTAGGACCAAAAAGCTCATTTTCAATATGCCCTGAGAGCTTCTTGGTGGAATAGTTTGTATCCCATGAGACTGGCTTTATAAGAACTGGAACATTTCTTTTTCTTTTCACAAAGCTTTACCATGACACATGTAATAACAAATACTGTGCTACAACAGTATGTGTTTGTGTTTACTCTGCTTGAGACTCCCCATCAACCCTCACCACTGTTAATAATCCTGTCATCGAAGTTGAGATTGCCATGGGAAGCATATAGGCAAAGTTAAACAAACAAAGTGAGGGACTAAGGAAAAATAAGCAAATTGCATCATGGAAATCTGTGTCCCTGCTGTGTGCTAACAGCATACCAGTATATGGAAGCATTGCCAAGAAAGGGATTAGGGAACTTTAGAGTTCCTTAGAGAGGAACCAGGGCAGGCAGACCTCGCTAAAATAGAGATTGTTTTTTCTTGCAGATCAAGATCATTTCTTTTTCTGAACTCATTTCTAGCTTCCTTCATTCAGTGTGACTCTGAATGTCTGAATACTCTGAATGTGTTTCTATATTTCTATCTGGGCCACTCCGTGCTTTTAGAATTACTTCAGCAGCATTTCATCTGAGCTGGTATCTCTGTAACGGCTGAAGTAAAAACAAACAAACAAACAAAAAACCCCAGACAATAAAAACCCAACACAGAAAGGGGTGCTAGTGTCAAGTTTGATTTAAGAATCAAGTGGAAATTGATCTTGAGCGGGCAAGAATCAGACCATAGTCTGTAAGTTAACTGTTACTGTGAGAAAAGGTGGAAACATATCACATATTAATGAGCATCTTGGAATTGTGAAGTTCAGGATTAACAATGAGATATTTGTAGGTGCCACTGTATTAGTGGTGAGTTACAGCTTGCCTGTGTTTTACAATTAATCCTGGAAGACGGGAAGGGATGTATTGTCATTGTTGTGTAATTATGTTACGGAGGTTCTTTCATTAAACTCTGTACAATGGCAGCTGAGCAATTCTTGTTGTGCAGCAGGTGCTGTGTGAAACACAGCAGTGAACCTGCTTTTCAAGCACAGATCAGGGAACCAGTAGGAGTGTGAATTCCTGCATGTGCAACACAGCCATAGCAGGAGTGAAGAACATCTCAGAGAAAGACACTTCTTTGCTTCAGGCTGTTTCTGACTCTGGTTTGTTCTCTGTTTACTC
Organism: Pachyramphus minor; assembly: GCA_013397135.1. Lineage (NCBI taxonomy): Eukaryota > Metazoa > Chordata > Aves > Passeriformes > Tyrannidae > Pachyramphus > Pachyramphus minor. The sequence goes on from VYXB01007051.1 coordinate 503,843, forward strand.
CAGAGAAGGAGACTACAAAGAAATTAAAGAAGGTCAGACATGTTAAAAGGGATGTGTCTTTGTACGAGATATCTCTGAGACTGTTGATGCTCTTTGTCCATCTTCAATCACATAATGGGAATGAGACCTTGCTGGGCACCACCTTTGACTCCATTGTCGTGTTTATCCCCAGCAGCTGGGTGCATTGCATGTGTGGTCACATTATCTTCTGGAGATGCCTGGCTAGAATTAGGTTTACATTTTAAAGCTTCATGTTATTGGCCTGATAGAGGCAGTTTTCTGAGTGATGTGTCCAAGATTGATGCTGAAATGACAGCCCACACAGGTGGCCCTCAGTCAGGTTATCCCTGGTGTTTTCAACTGTCCTCCACAAACACAAATCATAGAATCACAGAATGGTTTGGGTTGGAAGGGATGTTAAAGATCATCTAGTTCCAACTCCCCTGCTATGGGCAGGGACACCTTCCACTAGACCAGGTTGTTCAAGGCCCCATTCAGCCTGGCCTTGAGCACTAACAGGGATGAGGCATCCACAGCTTTTCTGGGCAATCTGTGCCAGTGCCTCACCACCCTCACCGTAAAGAATTTCTTCCTAATATCAAATATAAAACTACACTCTTTCAATTTGTGGCCATTCCCCCATGTCCTGTCACTACATGCCCTTGTAAATAGTACCTCTCAGGCTTTCTTGCATCACCAGAAATAAACTGATTTTCACTTATCTGAGGTAGGTTGGCTTGTTAGGATGACTGCTGAGGAACAGGAAGGCTGTTTGCAATCTAAAAAGAGAAAGACTGGGCAGCTACAGACTTTTGATCCTTCTTTGCATGTTGGCTCCTGATGAGTGCAGGAAGAGGAACAAAGCCGAGGAGAGCGAGCTGTCTGACATTGCGTGTTCCCATCACTCTTTATCTGAGCAGGCTGAAACCTGCCAGTTATAGCCAGAAGTCAGAACAAGCTTCCTAGCTGGAGCTGTGCATTTTAATTAGCTGCTGTGCACTTCGTGGCTGAGCAGTGACATAAAGCAGCTTTCTTAGCTGGGTTTTAAAAATGACAGTTTACAGGGAGGAATCTCCCATTTTAGCAATTTTCTTTGTCTGAGCGCAGGTGCAGACTGTCTGCAGGCAAATATTTCTTACACCAGGAACATCAAATTTTGTATTTACCAGATCTTGAGATACTGCTTAGCAATACTGCTCTGTTGAAGCCAGGAATTGTTTTGATTTATCTCAGCAGCAGATACGTATTGGTTCAGGAAAAGAGGGGGGGAAAAATTAAAAGAAAAGAGACAACAAGGAAAGTGCAAAATAAAGGACAATTTGTTGCTTTAATTAACTTCACTTTTTAACCCACAGAACGTTATTTTGGCCTCATTTGCACAGCTGTAGCTGAGTTGTGCTAGCTTGCAGGAGGTCATTAAAAAATCTTTGGCTAAGCTTAAAGTGAAGCTGATGAAAAGGTTTGCCTTATTTTAGTGAGTCTGAGAATAGACACAGCACCACTGGATGTTCTCTAAGAAACAGAGACCCTTATCAATTTTTCTTCCTACTGTGCAGGGGAGATGTCTTAGGGCTGTTGTTGCCTTTGTTCCATCATGATGCTCCTCTGTCGGTCTCAGTGCTGTCAGAGCTTTCTTGCAGGGGAGGATTCCAGCTCTGGAAAGTGATTCCCATTTCTTTTATTTTTAGCATCAAGATGTCTTTTATTCTGGCTGAAGGACAAAATCCCTTTTCACAGGGGCTGCTTGAACAGCAGAAATGAGTGGCTATTAAAAGAAGGCTTACTGTAAAATAGGATAATAACCTAGTTATTTTGCATTTCTAAGTCATTCTTGAATTGATATTTCCTTTCCTACAATGTACACCAATTAAAAGCAACTGAGCAATAAAAAAAGCAGTCTGTGCAATAATCTGACAAAGAATCATGAGCTGTGAAATGAATTATTTTGTTGCATTAATGTGAGGATCCATAGCAAATTCTTACAAAGCAGATTTTGTCCTCGACTATTGCTACAAATGTCCTTTAAGTCTCAGAAATATCTTGTATATTTGAATGCCTTTTATGTACAAATAAATATAGGTTACCCTTTAGGTTTCAAGGACAACTGCTCTTCTTTCCTGTCCCCTGAATGCTCCTTGAATGTCCTTCATATTTCTGCTTGTGCACAGGTCCAAGGGCTGTGCAGGGTTCTCTTATCCCTGATGTATTTGATCAGATTATTGACAATATATGAATATTCCTCCAGAGGTGGGGGATGTTCTCTGGAGGACAAAACCTTGAATAGGAATGAGGGTAGTGTAATATTCTCTATCAATGCCTAATAGTTAAGAACAGTGCGTTTCAGTGCCCCTGAGGGGAAATTGGGACAACCCTTAGTCAAGCTGTTTAGCAAATATCGCCAAAACCCAGCCGTAACTGCACTGCAGATTTGGATGCAAGAATGGAAGAGGACAGATGAAGCTTGTAAACAGACAAGGCACTCATTATGCTAACTTGATTGTAGCTAATTAAAAAGGGATATTAGCTGATTGGATTACAGGGGATGGAGCAGAATGACCCTTTGTTCATGCCTGTGCTTGCATCAGTAGGATTCTCTGCTCTGTCCAAGAGCGTGTCTATATTATCCCCATTCTCGTTTCTTCTCTCCTGCTCTCAGGGACAGATGCTCCCACACGGTTTGCTCTCCAGAGCACCATGCTGAACACCCCAGCAGCTGATGTGCCAGGCCAGCTTGTGGTCCTGTCTCTCTGCTGTCAGGTTGTGGAGGGGAGAAGCTGCCACAGCGCTGCTGTGCTCACTGAGTGCTCAGTGGGTGTGCAGTCTGCTGGCTGCTCTCCATGGAGATTGGAACAGAGAACCAGGGAACCACATCCAGCACCTACCGACACCGTGCTAAGCAGGGCCCTTGTTCCTTCCATGTTGCTTGACAACCTCAGTTTCCATGAACAGAATCTTATGCCGCATCCCTGGAAGTGTTCAAGACCAGGCTGGATGGGGCTTGGAGCAACCTGGTCTAGTGGAAGGTGTCTATGCCCATGGCAGGGAAGTTGGAACTAGATGTTCTTTAAGGTCCCTTCCAACCCAAACCATTCTGTGATTCTATGAAGTTTCTTTTGCAAACCTTAAAGAATAATTAGATAGAAGTATTTTGCACCTACCAGATGTGAGACAACACAGACACTTATTTTCATTCCAGTAAGAAAAGTAGCAGTAGCGGAATATAGATTTTGGAACGAAATATGACCAAGGCTGAAACAAAGCCTCACGTTTCTATTTTAGTCCTTCATACAAAATAACAAGATACTGTAGCATAGTCTTTTTAGTTCTTGACCTGTGATACCACAGCTCTTAGAAATGCAGTCTTAGCTGTATACTAATACTTTTGCCTTTGGCAGGACTGAGGGTATTATGATTTGTCATGATTGTCTTGTGTTTTAAATTCAGAGTTGAATGGCAGACAGACAGAACTTCCAGAGCAGGCAGCAGTATTAAGAAACCTGAAGAGAGGCTTGCATATGTGCTGGACAAGGAGAGGTGTGAGGTGTTTTTCTGAAAAGAGATGAGCCAAGGGAGTCTCTTCCAGATTTTCTAGCTAGCTATGCCCCTCTCATTCTGTTAAGAAGGCAGACATTGAATCACAGTGTTAACACTAGAAGCTGTTCAGTTCAATAATCATTTGAAAATGAGGTGACCATCAAACTTTCAAAGAAGGAAAGAGGTACTACATATGGCACAGTTTATTTATTGAGGAACCAGAATTTCCTGGGCTGGAATCACTTTGTTTGACTGTGCATAATCATTTGTTAAAAACATTATTTTTACCCGATTTGGTGTCTGTGTCCATTAAAGTCACAGAACATAATTGCAGATCTCATCTCACCTGTCTGTAACTCTTTGATAGGTAGGTCCCCAATCTGCATTGCTCATCTAGGCTCATGGAATAACCATGGACAAAGCCCAGTGTTTTTGGGGGGCTGTAATCTCAAGAGAGATGTCTAACACAGTTGAACATATCCTCTCATGGAGATGCCTTTCTCCATAAGCTGCAATTAATGGCATATAAGGACACTTTTAGATATCAAGGGTATATTTGCCTGACAAAATCTTTAGGTATCTATGATGTGGGTATCTGCACCTGAGATTTAATTCAGGCTTTTGTTATAGTCAGTGCAGGTAAAGTGTGACAATTATCTGATCTCTTCTTGAGATCATCGCATCATGTATGAAGTTTATTCCTCTAACTCATAGATTATATGAATAATAGCATTCATTTAAGTTGAATCTCAGCCTAACCTCCATTGAACACCCTGGTTAGATCTCTGTTGACTACAGGGAAGCCTTTGGTAACTTGCTCAGATGCAGATATCTACATTCATAGATCTTGCTGTGGAGTAAGAGGTATGCTATCTCACAACTGATCAGAAGATTCTTATCAAGCAAACTGTTGATCACTCTGTAGGGAAAGATGTTGGATTACCATTTTCCCATTGAGAGGCAGAATGGTTGTCAAAGTACATGCAAACATCAAGACTTGAGGATGCAGAACCATGATTTCTCATTTTTAGGTTAAAAATATAGCATTCATTACCACTTGATACTAAGGCTGCTGGTTATCTAAATATGCATAGGAAGTTTAATTTCATGCAGGGGTCTGGAAATGCAGAAGGAAAAAAGAATCCCTTTCAATCACGAAGGATCAGGACCTGGTTCTGAAAGAAAACCTTTGATACAGCAAGAATTTGAGTATGGCCCGAGAACTGTTAAAGGAATCTCAGTCAGACTCCAGACATGCCACTCGTGTTGTGGTTAGAAATGCAAAATGTTAATAACATTAGTCCTTTTAATCATGGTAGATTAGATTGTTAACAGCATACCCTGATGTCACAAAGTAGGGCAGACACAGTAGGAACCAGGACTATTACCAGTAGATTTTTGGCTGCCCTAGGACAGGTGAATAGCAGCAGATTTTGTAGTCAGAAAATAGGGCACTTGTGCTGCAGGGAGCTGTGTGGTGACCAACAGCCATTTTTTTTGAAAGGAAATACGGTCACTGATATTGACCCAAACAGCAACACAGAAAAAGGGAGACTATGGAAATCTGCATTGAAAAGAAAGAAATTTATTTTAAAGCTAGTTTTGGTTTCTTTTTTTTCCCTTTCTTCCTTGTTTTTTATTTGCTTGGCTTTGAAGAAGATATCGCCAAACTTTGTGTTTTGTGTGTTGGTGCCCATTTCAGGTTAAAAATACCAATTATTTGCAAAGCCAGTGAAGGCATACTCAGGTGCCTGGATAGTTTTTCAGTCTCATCTGCAAGGTCATGATGAAAATTTTTCCAGAAATCTGTCTCTCTTCAGTGAGAAAGATAGTGATGAAAGTATTAATGTACAAAGCCTTGCTGCACTATTTCCTATTCTGCTCAAGCTCTCAGGCTCAGTATTGCCAATAATGCTGCTTTAGTTTCTCCCAGGTCCTCTCCAAGTTTGCTGTTGTCTAGAGTGTTTACAGTCTCTCTAAAAGGACATTAGGTTCATGTCCTCTGTTCTGAAATGAGAAGAATTGAACATGTAAAAACATTTCAGTAACATGTTTTAAATTCAGTAAATGTGTTGATTTTATATTTTAAAGTTCAACTGAAAGAAAATACCTTGGGAGGATTACATTAGAAAAATAAAATAGTCTACCATGAGCAGCTAACACATCTAAATTATATATTTTACTGAATGCTGTAATTGGAAGAAGTTTGGATAAGAGCGAATTTTGGTACATGAGTGTACACTTAATGACCCCTTAAAAGACCTTTCCAGGCCTATTTTTTATGATTCTCCCTGTAGAACAAATTGGAAAGTATGTAAGCAATTTAACTGAAGACACCAATAAATCCCCAGCTTTCTGAAGGTCATTTTTGTGACTGTGTCCATAGACATATAAATTTGGATCATATAAAAAAGAGATTCCTCTGAATATGAGAGTGAGATAGAGTGGATATGGACCAGTTTAGCTACCTAGATTCCGATGCTGTTTTCCACAACTATAAAAATCATCAAGTATATGCCCTACATTACCCCCCCAAACTTGAAAAAATAAGTTCCTACAATTCCCTGAGGAGTATAAAGTAATAATGGATGCCCTTATTTTATAATATTCAGCATGAGAATAAATCTTTGGTTTAGTTTATATTTTGTTGTTGGGTTTATGTAGTTGTTGGGTTTTTGTGATTATTTTTTCCTTCAGTTGAAATAGGTGAGATTACTTTGTATATTGCATTTTATTCTCCTCACTGTGATGACCAAGCTGTCCGTCCTTTTCTATCTGCCATCCAAGCCCTGCCTGAGGTTTATTGATATTGAGAAATGGTCCATCTATTTTTCTGGAAGTGAAGGTGTTGTCAAACCACACTGAGAGGCCAGATAGAATCATAGAATTAACTGGGTTGGAAGAGACCTCTGAGATCATAATGTTCAACCCTTGATCCACTACCACTGTGATTCCTAGATCATGGCACTCAGTGCCACATCCAGCCTCATCTTAAAAACCTTGAGGGACAGTGAATCCACCACGTCTCTGGGCAGCTCATTCCAATGCCTGATCACTCTCTCTGTAAAGAACTTCCTTCTAATATCTAACCTAAACGTCCCCTGGCAGAGCTTAAGCCTGTGCCCTCTTGCCCTACTGTTGGTTGCCTGGGAGAAGAGACCGACCCCCACCTGGCTACAACCTCCTCTCAGGTAGTTGTAGAGAGTGATGAGGTC
>VYXB01007051.1:511302-633673 GCA_013397135.1 Pachyramphus minor
TGAGGCTTTGCCTTTCCAATTTTCTCTCTACATATTCTAATGACAACCTTGTACTCTCCCTGAGTGGGCTACCTCTTCTTCCAAAGGTCAAAACTCTCCTTTGTTTCCCTGAGTTTAAGTGAAAGCTCCCTGTTCAGCTAGGCTGGTCTTCTTCCCTGCCATCTCATCTTTTGGCACATAGTGATGGCCTGCTCCTGTACTTTTAAGATTTTCTTCTTAGTGTATGTCCAGCCTTCCTGGACCCCACTTGTTTTTAAGAACTGTTTCACAAGGGACTCTCTGAACCAGTGTCCTGAAAAGGCTGAAGTTGACCCCCCAGAAGTCAAAGGTAGAGGTTTTGTTGATACTCTTAGTTACTTTATCGAGAATCAAAAACTCATTTCTGTGCCCAGGATGGCTTCTGACCACTACATCTCCCACCAGCCCCTCTCTGTTTGTAAACAACAGGTCCAGTGGGGCCCCATCCCTGGTAGGTTCATTTACCAGCTGGAGCAGGAAATTATCTTCTACAAACTCCAGGAATCTCCTAGGCTGTCTCTTCTCTGCCGTGTTGAGCTCCCAGCAGACATCCAGCAGGTTGAAGTCACCCACAAGAATAAGGGCTGGTGATTTTGAGACATCTGCCAGCTGCTTGTCGAACAATTCATCCCCTTCATCATCCTGGTTGGTGGTCTGTAACAGACTCCCACCAGGATATCAGCCTTGTTGACCTTCCCCCTGATTCTGGTCCACAAGCTGTCTCTTCTCTGCCGTGTTGAGCTCCCAGCAGACATCCAGCAGGTTGAAGTCACCCACAAGAATAAGGGCTGGTGATTTTGAGACATCTGCCAGCTGCTTGTCGAACAATTCATCCCCTTCATCATCCTGGTTGGTGGTCTGTAACAGACTCCCACCAGGATATCAGCCTTGTTGACCTTCCCCCTGATTCTGGTCCACAAACACTCAACTTTATCGTTGGTGACCTCAATTTCTACAGAGTCAAGAGACTCTCTAACATATAAAGCCAGTGACGACAGCTCTCAGAATTCTGTCTTTAGGATGCTGTGCCCTATGAATCAGTGCTAGAAACATCCTTGGTTGTTTTTTTTCTCTGTGTGTGTGTGTGACTGAGAGTTGCAAGAAGAACTACAGCTTTCCACCTTCCTTGCAGACATTGTCTCACAGAGGGGTCAGTTGCTGCATTTTCCTTTAACTTTCTCTGAGTTATGTTCCATGCTTCCAGTGACAGCAGAATCATGCCCCCAGATGTCTGTAGCTATGAATCAAGCACAGCGTCTCTACATTAATGGATTATTGACTAAAAGAGCCTGGAGTTGCTGTATGATTCATTTTGCTGTTCCAGTGAATGCTGAGCTTCAGTGTGTCGTTTGACCTACATGCTAACCCGAGAAATTGCTCTATGAAAGACGTTCAAAGTCAGATTTTGCCTAGTTTATGTTAACAGAATTCCCTATAGGTTTTCATCATGCAGTTGATTAATTTATTATTAGAACACATTATAGGCAGCACTGACATCATACTTCTAATTTACTTCTTGTGACCCATTTTGCCCTCCCTTTATTCCAGTATATTTTTTTCTCTGTCTGTGATTAGTAGTTTCATCTTAGATTCATGGAGTCTGCATTTGAAAAATACGTGTTAGGTCATGTAGGACAACTTCTGCCATTACTAAAGCTGTGGTGTAGGTGATACATGGAGGCATCACCGCAGGCGTTTCTGTAGCGAGGATATGTTGGGGTGTTCAGCAGTGAATTCACATAACAGAGCAAGGTTAATCAGACAGTTGTCTGTCTTCTGTGCTTTGCTAGGTGCCTCTGCCTTGAATCAGTCACACAGTGAAAACTCATCTGAGCCTCTAATTTGACCCATATTGCCTTTCTGAGCTATCTTGTAGTGGATTTAAACACAAATCCTACAATAAGTGGCTGTAAAAATAAAAGAAGAACCCAGGGATCTGGGTAAAAATAGTATTTTGTGAGTCATTAGATCTGGCTTTTCTGTGTGATTCAGGCACATTTCTCGTCTGCCACACTCTGAATCTGACTTTCACAGAGTTAACATGTCTCTAGATAAAGGAGGCGATGATACTCTGCCTCATGCATTACTACCAAAAAAACCTCTCAAATCAGCTAAATTCTGATCACAAATATCTTTATTCCTGGTGAAGGGGAAGGAGGCAGAAAGGTCACAATTTGAAATTCAGATATCCAGTTACATCTGCAAGGCTGGCATTTGGTGCATGTATGTGGGGATCATTTCACTTGCAAATTGAGCATATTTACTGACGGGTTCTCCTTATGTCTGCCTCTTTCATACATCTTCTTGTTCATCTCATTCAGACATTCTCAGAATAAGGACTATGTTTATGGACTGGAGCGGCCTAACAGAGTTACCCAAGACCAATTCCACTTGCTACTATTTTATACAGCTCCTTACTTGCAGACATCAAGCTCAATCTGAAAAGATTTTAAATATTTTCACTTCTTAGATGAGCGTCTATTCTCTTCTGCATGTCATTGGTCTTTGACTTGCTTTAACATGGACTGCTTGTTCTGGAATATCAGTGACCCCACTTAAACATAGTGTTGCAGAGGCAACCATCCCAGTTACATATCAGTGTGCAACCTGAAAAAAATAGACAATTAGTACCTAATGTAATGTATAATATATTTTTTAAATATAATATTGAAAAAACTTCCAGAGCAAGAGTCTGTACTTCTAAGGGAAGAAAATTAACACAGAAGAACCATTTTTTTTAATGAGACTCAGTGAAATTTTAGTAATCTGGGTTGTATAGTCTGTTGCCAATGCATGACTAGAATTAAGCAGTAATACTGATGTGCCTTGGCACTTCCATCTTCAATAACCTTTGCTATCCTTATCTAATTGTTCCTCATTGCATACCTGAAAAGTAAACAAAGATGATTTCTTAATAGAAGCACCCTAATTATAGTGTAAAGGAGAAATTCTTATAATTAGGCTACTTAAAATAGAAATAGTTCAGGAAAAATGGGTAGTGACAGAACATAAAAGAAAATGCTATACTTAAAATTATATCCCAAAATACGAATAGGGAGCCTCTTCTCTGATTTTTTTAATTCTTTTCTTATAACATTATTAAAATAAAAAAGAAAAAAAGGAAAACCTAAGACACTGTGAGAATTGTTTTCATAAGAAAAGATAATATTTCTTCTTGGTGAAATGACATTGGTGAAATGCATTGATATTGAAGCAATATTGTCGATGAGAGTAAAACCCCACTATAATGGAAACCTGCACTTGATCCCAGTGCACCTTTTAACTCACAACCTCTGTGCCTTAAGACAGGCAGGAGCTTCAGCCATGCCGTGCCTGACCATGAGTCCCTCCATCCTCTTCATGCCGGTCATGGATTTTATTGATCAGCTGACAGCTGACAGAGACCAGGCATGTTGGGGATGGGGATTTACTTCCTGATGGCTGAGGTCAGTTGGTGACTATTTTCTGTCAGGTGCTTAGGAGCAGCTTGCAGACCAAATAGGTACTGTATTTCTCGTTTCAAAAGATCCAGCTCACCTCACCAACCCTGGATCTCAGGATTCTTGGGAAGGGCAAGTTCCTCTTAGATTAATTAAACAAAAAGATGTTTAAAAGTCAATCCCTGGCCCCAGGTTGGGTATGGGGTATGTTCTGGATCTTAAGAGTCCTCACACACTGTTACAGTATGCAAACCATTCCCTACCATGATCATCTCAAAACAGCAAAGAAACAAGGAGTAATGCAGAGTTCACTGGGTCAAACAGATTTTGACAGTAGGTTTTTTTCAAGGCTAGAACGATGGTGTCCTAGATTAGATGCCAAATTAGTCTAACTCAAATTGATCAAGACTACAGCCAGGTTGTAAAACATCAGCTCCCTCATAAGAACGGATACTGTTGAAGACATTTCAGCATGCTCTTGGTATCACTTCTCTGCTCACTGACATAATTCCTACAGCAGATAGCACTTTTGTGTATATTCAAAATTTTTCAGCTAGAAAATAATGCTACAGGGTTCATGTAGTTTCCTAGACTATAGAGGAAGCTAGAGCAAAGAACATAATGCTTTGTAGAGGTCTGGAATTCACATAATCCAAAGTAATTAAAAACTGATTCAGATTGATACCAAGGAATGTTCAAATATGTCAACAAGAGCTAAAGATAGATTATCTTTATCCAAATAGAGGATCTATGGATGTCAATCAAGTACAGTGCTGAAATCTTGTTTTGTAAACAAGAGGAGTGTTGAGCTGGAAATCGCCAGACTAAAATTGGTGTATTGGGAAGTAGGACTAACTGACAAAGAAGAAAATGAGCCAGTGGGACTAGAATATTTTTCATAGAATCATAAAGTTATTTGGGTTGGAAGGAGCCATAAAGATTATTTAGTTCCAACCTCTCCACCATGGGCAGGGATGCCACTCTCTCGATCAGGTTGCCCAGGGTCCCATCCAACCTGGCTTTGAACACTCCCAGCGATGGGGCATCCACAACTTCTCTGGGAAGCCTGTTCCTGTGCCTCACCTAACAAGTTTTTGTGAACCTATTTGTTTGAAATTCTGGGAATGATAACTTGAAAAGAGGTAGAAAGGATCAGAGTCATTACTTCCTCCATCTGCTAAACTCCAAAAATCATAAATGTTGCTGAACATTCATATATTCACATTGAGACATGACTGGGCAAGTTGGATGTGAAGAAATCTGTTAGGCTTTTTTCCCCTCCTTTGTCAATTGGCTTGAACAACTCAAGGAATAGTGGTTATACTATCTGTCTTTATCTTATGTTTTCTTTCCCTTTCTACACTTACTTTTTCTCTTTCTCATCTTTTCTTGCCATGTGCTTAAAAAATGGATCATGCTCAGAGAACATTTGGCTGTGAACTCATCACCGAAAAGGCAGCTAAACAGCAATGTTCTAAAGAGCACCACAATGACATAAGTTTGCCAGGTCTCCAGGTGGCCTGAAAGTATGTTGTGTCTGTCTGTCTCCTACAGTGAGTATGTTTACAAGAGTTAGCACCACAATCAGAAATGGCAGGTTTTATCTTTGCTGTTCTTTTTTTCTCCCCTATGTGTATCCTGTTGTTCTTCTGTCCAAAGAAAGTGCTTATGACCCAAATAAGAGCAACAGAGATCATTTCTATCTTCTCTTTTTCTTCCCTAAAGGCTGTTGTACTTGATGTCAAGGGCTCTGTGTAGCAATTACCCGCAGAAGAAAATGAGGGATGCTGGTTTCCAAAGACATTTCAAAATTTGACAATACTTTACTGTGAAATATTGGCACTGCTTTCCCTCTCTCTTTTATTCTCCCCTTACTCATTCTTCCCAGGGCCAGCATAGCTCTGATCCAAACTATCAGTTCTGTGACAGGGCAAGTCTGAAAACCAAGCCATATACCTTGTCTGGTGACAAGAGAGAGGACATGGCTGTGGACATGGAGAGATGGTCATTTCTATGAAAGTCCTTTTGCATCTCCCAGGGCACTGTGGCTCCAGCCAATGTGAAACTTCTCTTCTAATTTCCATCCCTCCAGGCCAGCACCTCCAGGAAATCAGCTTGTCACTGTTCTGGCTCACCAGCTGCTTGTGTCATAGACATTTTGGTAGCCAGTAAGGTCAGTGATTGCCTCTCTTCTGCTCTCTTCTGTTTGAACAAGAGAAGTAATGACATAGGAGTCAAGAACGTCCCAAAAATATTCAGTCTGGGGGCTAAGTGTGTTGACTTCTCACCATCTCAGCTCTTGTTTGTTGTTTAATTCTTCATTTATTTCTTCTGCTGCTGCTGTTGTCTCTCAGACCCATTGAAACAGATCCTCCCAAATCTAAGATTTTCCAGCTTCAATCACCAGATCTCAAAGGAAAATAAGCTGTAAGCAGAAGCTAACCACATGAATAAACAAGAGTGGAAAGGCTGCTGCTGACTTAGAATTAACAAAATTTCAGACCTCCTGAGTCATCTTCCTGCTTGTTGCACCAATATTAATGTTTGTGATGAATGCATCACTGCCCAAGGCTTGTGTGTCCTAGTTAGGCTGTATACAAGGGTGTCTCTCTCTCCTGGTTTCTGGGGTGAAAACACAATTTTAGATTGCAAAAACATGTTCAACTACCTCTAAAAACAGAAAGGTAAAAGTGTGTTTTTCAGGGGTAACCACCTGTTCAGGCTCTTCTCTCCCACTGCAAGTTGGAGTTTCACAAACCTGATCCAGTGCCACGGGAAAGAAAGAAAAGTCTGTCCTTGATTTCACTGCACTTTGCATCAGGATCTGTGTGGGTCAGATGTAAATGGTTTGTGACATTACATACATCTGCAGCCTCCTGATGTATTGAAGGCTAATGTCTTCTGGGGAAGATTAAAGTGAACAAGCCCAGGAAAGGGGACAAATATGTCTAGGAAGAAAGGGGTTGTTTTTACCTGGTAGTTTTACCTAGTGCGTAAATCTGAGGCACCGTGTGATGTGCTGTTCCGGAACGGTGAATCACACTGGTTCTTGAGGAACAGTGTGGGCCAGATGCACCTGTCTGCCTGCTTTCCTCTGACTCAACATGGGAATAAAACCCTGATCTGACATCAGAGCTGAGGCTGGAGCATTTCCCCTGGTTAAGCTAGAAGGAACCGCTTTTCTATTGCTTTCTCTCATCTCTTTGTGACACGTTGTATATGCTGGTTGTCCTGGGCATTTTTCTCAAGTGTGGGCTGGGAACCTGATTCTCTGACATGAATAAGCCCTTAGCAAATTGACTTAAACCCATCATATTGACTCTGTCATTCTCACTATTGTTTTGAAGTCTTGAATGTAGTCCCTCATCTCATTAGCTACATATGGCCATATGATGTTCTCTCTGCCCTTACCGAATCCAAATACAATATAAAACTCTCATTCACTATTTGCACAAATGCTCTGAGCCAGTATGGCTGGTCTCTTATTACCTATTAAATTAAGAACTTGCTTGGCAACATCAGCCTGACAGAAGCTGTCTATGTTTGTGTACTTGACAGTCAACCTCCATGGAAATTGCTGTTATTTTGGATGCATTCAGTGCATCAGTGGAAGAAGCTGTAGATCTCAGAAATTTCCCTTCAGGGGTTGCAAGATCTCTCTCTCTTGCACACAAACTTCTTGTCTCACCTCAAGTACTTATTGGTCATGCTCATATTTTCACTAACAGTATCGTACAGAAGTCCAATGAATCCTGAGTATACAGAAAAACATTCTACTGTTCTGGCAAATTTTATCACAGCGCAATGAAGAAATAACTTTCTCAACTTTACTAACACACAGAATGAAGCTTTCAAATACAGATGTGTCAGCATTTGAAAAACTTAAATTAAAAAAATAATCTTGCAGGACATTTCTTTTGAAATAGAAATATAAGAGAGCATATAAGTAATATAAGTAGAGTTTGAATCTTGTCCTAGACATTAAGAGTGAGGAATCTTGCCCTTAGTGGTTTTCAGTGTTTATGTCTGGATTGATAAACTTAACAGGTTTAAGACATGGGTGCAAGAACTGTCCAGACTGTGCAATGTTATCATGCCCCTTGCTGGCTGCAAACAGGGCAGGTTCCTCAGAGGTCACATCTTCAGGAACATTACATGCAACCATGATTCCCAGTAAGGAGCAGGGATGAGGCTATCCTGTGGCAGTGGGGGGAGAGATGTTTCAATACAGGGCATAGAATCACAAAACTACTGAATGGGTAGGGTTGGCAGGGACTCCAGTGGGTCATCCAGTCCAACCTCCCTGCTCAACCAGGATCATCCCAGAGCACATAGCACAGGATTGCATCCAGGTGATTCTTGAATATCTCCAGTGAGGGAGACTTCACAACCTCTCTGGGCAACCTGTAATGCCATAACTCTGCAATGCTACGCCAAGGTGTTAAGATCTGCTAGTGAAGATGCCTCTGCCCAAATTAAGGTGCAAACGAGACCATATGCCAAAGTCAATAGTGTGGATTTTATCTAACAATAAATGTGAGGTAAGGACATAAAACGAAATATAAAAAAGAGGGGAGAGAGAGAGAGAGATCAAGCAGAAGATAGTCACCACGAATGAATCCAGACGCATCCTGTTAGTCCTTCTCCACCCTGGGCTTCCCAGTGGTGGGGGTCCCGGAGTCATTCTTCTAGGGGCACCACCTTTATGCAGTCCATATCCCAGGTATCCATGGGGTGATCACAGATGCCATTCCTATAACTTTGAGTAATATATGTCTGAGCAGTTAATTCCTTGTCGTGGGTTCATGTGGCTGGGTTTTCCTTTCTCACAGTGGGAATTTTTGTCCAGATGCATTAAACAGGATGCACTAACCAGATCTTGCCTCCACCAGGCCTGGAATTAACACCTTCATATCGCAAATTCCTCCCTTCTGTGCTTGTCTCAAGTTCTCGCTGCGGTGGCTTATCTTATGGCAGGTTCCTTCTGTGTCCTTGACAGTATTCGAGACAGACAACTGTGCTCTTTAAGTCCTTACACAAGCGACAGCAAATGAGTCCCAGTCCTTTTATATGCTAGTATAGATGTAGCTAGTGGATCCTCAGGAACTGTCTGGAGAAAATAGATGTATAATGGCAGCAGCTTCTCTGAATTTCTACTAAGGAAAACCCTGAGACATCATCAAAAAGACAAACTGGAGAGAACAACCAAAGCACAGAGCAGAGACAGGAGCTGCTGAGAGGCTCCTGTGGAGCGGGAGACACCAATTAATGACTCCTTGGTCAGAGAGGGACTTTGTGACTGGCAGACAGAAGAGGGCTTCCAATCCCTACAACATTGCTGGTTTATTCGCTTGAACAGCAAGGAATGATTGTTTTGTCATCTATTCTTATGGACCATGTCCTGTTTTAGAGGAGTTTTACAACCTCCTGCTAGAGTTAAGAGAAGGTGAGCTACTTTGAGCTCAGTGCCCAAGACTGAGGAGCCAAGAGACTCAGACCCATGCCAATGTCACAAAAAGGGCTGCCTGAGGATGAGAGCTAGAAGTCATGGTACCCTGCACTGGTAACTTCTCAGAGGGCTTCAAAAGTCTTGCTTTACCAGTGGGCAGAGTAGATGTGAGAGGTGTTTCAAATGTTGCAGTGGTTGGTGCTTGGCCAGCTGGACTATGCTTAGATCTCTTGAAGAGCTGCTGAATGGAGTCTGAGACCTGAAAGCACCAGAAAAATATAACAGGTTGTGAAGGACCACCGATAGCCAAAAAGAAGAGGGATCAGCATTTCCTAATTAATTTTGCTCTGTTCTTTCCTCTCAGGGACCAGAAACAGTGTGAGAGAAGGCAATTGTTAAAGAAGTTTAAAACCTTGGGGTTTCCACCTGCTTGCAGTATAAACCAGCTCCTCTGTGCAGCCCAGTTGGGAGTCACTGCTGACAGGGTGCTGCTCTGAAGCCTGATTTGGTGCGCTGCCCACAGGGTGTTTTCATTTTGGTATGCTGCCTTCAGAGATAACCAGCCTTATTCTCCCCTCTGCTAGACGTTATAGGGAGCATTTGCCTTCTTATTGTTTCCATATATCCTCTCTTTATTTTCTGTCTGGATAGAGGAGTTCTGATATGCTCAGGGAAAGCAAATGTGTGTGCTTTAGGAACCTTATTCTAGGGAAAGATGCTATGTGCACATCAGCTGTGTAGTCCAAGCCAGTTTTCTTGTTGGAGACAATGTGGTTGTATTTCTGAACTGAGGCGAAGGCTCCTCTGTGTGGAGGTGACGTGGCACACCATCTGGGCAGAGAGGCTTGACCAATCTAGAGAGAAACAATGTCCAGCCAGAACTGAAGGGCACAGAGGAAAGATGAAGAAACCAAACAAGATGAAGAACATACTTTAAACATCTTCTGTCCTAGCTTGCCTTCCTTCCCTGACTCAGGCTATTCTAGGCACACATGTGGGCATTAGGGATCTCAGAAATAACCCCATTTCAAATGTGAGCAATTTTAGGATTTTTTCTGTCCAGGCTTTATTGCATTTGGCAGAAGACAGTAGCACACTGATCCATGCTCTTGGCTTAGGATTTGATTTGCATTTCTAGTACACAGGCAGTAATTTTTAGCCATCATTGGATCCCTCAGGAATCTTTTCTTTCCCTATTTATTCAGAAAACACAGATCACAAGTGCTTTCCTGGTGCAAATATAACTCATTCTAAATCCCTGCTAATTCCACAAGACACCAGTTTTACTAATTGCCACCTTGATTAATTAAAGTGGGAATAATTTAAGATGCTATTTGCTTCCAACTAGGAAGGTCATTTAAATTTGTTTGTTAACTGAGTTAGAAATACAAAATTTGATCAATCTCTTTCTATTAATCGAGCTCATATTGTATATTATTTCCGATTACCTTTTCAATAGGATCATGTGGTTGTTTTTGTGAATTCAACAATGATGGGGAGTGCTACCTAAGGCCCATTCTCCTTTCTAAAGGATTCAGCAAACTCAAATTATTATTCTGCTGTCTATTAGTAGGCTTTTAAAAGACCCTAGTCTCTTCAGTCTCTTGTTCAGCTCCAATGTGCTTAAATCTTAAAAAAGAATTAAAATATCTAAAACTGTTTGCTTGAGGAGGCAAGGAGGACTGTCACCACCACATTGCTTGTGCATATATCCACAGAAACATTCAGTGATGGGAACAGCAATTTAGGAGTCTTTCGAAGTTCATCTGTCCTTCAACTCAGGTCTGATAAATGCAGTTATTCCCTGGGGGTGCTGGTACAAATTTACACCATTGCCAACACATTCTGGCTGCTCTGGAGTTGTGTGTGGGCACATCAACATGCCAGGAGTAACCTGTTCCCATCAATGGGACTAGTGACACATTCCTTCCATGTAAAAATTTTAAACAAATGGTCCAATCAGGCCATAAGCAATCTGATCCACAGCCCCCCATTATCAATTGGCAAGGCTTCCAGTGGTGTTTGTGGGGTTTGGGCCTCACCACTGTGCTTCATACTGAGAGGCTGGTGTTTTAAAGAAAGCAGTGCTTCAGTAGTTTCTCCAGTGGTGCACTGAGAGAGCTTTAGGGTAGCAGCAATATTTTGACAGCAAAATACTTCTGCTGAAGTATCTTTTATGTACTTTGATCATAGTGCTCAAAGGATATGTTGGCTTTGGTCTTATCTCTAACTCTCTTCCACATAGGCCTTAAGTGAAGGGTTTAAGGCACTCACCAGTGTCTGTTTAAGAGGGATATTCTCTGAACTGAGTTTCAAGGATTTTAAAAATTATTATTAAACACTTGGAATATAATATTTGACAGGTCAACAGATTATTGGGTTTTGACTTAAATATCAAAAGCCACAATCCCTGGCACATTTCAGCAGGCTGGGGAAACGCTTGAAATTCACAGCAAATAAAATATTTAAAAGCTGATTACCTAATATTCTGCAGGGAAACTGATTGGGAGGCACGCTACAACCTGGCACCGTGTTTCAGCTGGATTTGTAGTAGCTTCTTACTTACTGATCCACTTTTACAGGGTGTCTGTGTCAAGATTCTAATATCTTGGAGACTTCAGCAAATGTCAGGGTATCTCAGACCTCTCTATCTCTCTGTCTTCCTGCTTCTGTTGGAAGGGATCTTCTCTTGGCATTTCCATGGAGTTTCCATTTCCATGGGAGTGTGTTCTGATAAGGAAAACGTGCAAAGATTGCTCCACCTGTCTCACTATTCCCAGGAACAGTCCAACAGTCCACAGTCCAACTGTGGTCTCTGCCAAGAGCCTCCTGTTAAAAAAAACTGTGAGAGCCAACTCACAAAACAAGGAAAGAAATGGAGTGAGTCCCTGCTTGTTTCAGTTGTTCAAGATCCACTGACTTCTACAAGCCCGGAACAATTTACTTCAGTTGAGGAGTTGCCTTAATGTTACAGTTTAACAATAACAGTCTCTTGAAGCCCGTTCCACTGATCTTTATGGGAAGTTTGCCATTGCCTCTAGTCCTTGGCAGCTGGACTGGAGTTCAGGAACATTGGCCAAGATTCACAATAGCACCATGACTCTGGCCCCCCCATGAATTTCACTGAGATTCAGGCAGTAAAATACCTTTATGAATCTGGACCTTCATTCCAAAAAAACCTGAAAATTTGAGGAAGCTTATTTAGCACACAGTATCCTCAGAGACTGTGGGTCATCCTGTTTGTTTGTTAAAGCCAATCATTCTTTCACACTGCTAATGCACAGATTAATGGGATTAATGGGATATCTTTCTGCTTGTATCAGCCAAAAGGGTGTTTAACTGCCATCAGTAACTTTCCTGTTAAAAGCCTAGAACTTGGTTTTGGCATAAAATACAGGTCAAACCTCAGAAACAGAAGGGCAAAGCAAGGCAAAGTGACAGGCAAAGAGCCATCCAGGGCAAAGACTTGCTCATAAAACCCAACAACACATCTACCTCTGGAAGCTGTTTTTTATGGGTTTTTCTTTCTTTTTTTCAGCCTCTGATAAATCTGGGTGAAATCTAAATCTAAGCCTCTGATAAATTTAGGTGAACTGATCAACAGGATGAGGCTGAAGCCCAGGGCTCCTCAAAGTTAATTCCTATACAGCATCATTAGATATTCTACTAAGATGGTGACTTCCAAGGAGTACAGTTTGCCTTATAGTAGGACAGGAGGGTCTCCATGGTTGACATATTTCTCAGACACATATTCCTATTAAATTTGATCATTTTTGCTGATGCACAAAACATACAGAGGGTTTCTCTGTGCAGTTGTCCCTGCTGTGTAGTAAAGCAAGACCAGTACTCAGCAGGGTGATATCCTAAGGGATGCATCCAAGAGGGAAGCAGGCTCCTGGGTAAACTGCTAGGCAAGGGTTCTGGGACCTGGCCATAACGTAGGGCTTTTCTCCAGGTTGTTACAACTGATTCAACAGGGAGAGGTGCAAACAGGGTAAAGACCTCATATTCATGACTGCATCAGATCTTTCTGGCTTTCTGTCCCTGAGTCAGTGTAGAAATGTGACATATATGGCTAGAGAAGGGCCACTGAAAATAGAGTTTTCTCTCACAGTTCAGCTATCCCAGCTTAGGTCTGCCAGACTAAGGGAAGAATGAAAAGCTTTTACCTTTACAGAACAGCATGTGAAGAAGTGATGCATTAGCTTACTGGATCATCTCAAAGACACTGAGTAAAGACCCACATGGACAACTAAAATGAGCCCATTTTGCCCAAGCATCCCACAGCTGTCCCTGGATATGCAGTCAGTGAAGTCAATGCAGCCCAGAGAGTAATTCATCTTACCCTGGAGTGGGTAGGTGGTGTCTGCATGACCAATTCCCTCCTCAGGCTCCATTGGCTGTATTGACTGAATGTCTTTTCTTCAAAAAGAGCTTAAGATACGCAGCATTCAGACAGGCACATATGTGGATAGACATATTTCCTTATTCTTGAACTGATTTCCACACAAGACAACATTGGATTTTTCCCAGGGTAAATGGCTGGGTTCAAACCACAGGCAGAATTTTATCTATGGTGAAAACCAATCCATGCCAAGAAGTTAGCTTTCTTTGCAGGACGGGTATTTTTCTTGCAGTATCCCACCTATAATATATAAAAAAAGAACAAAAGTTCCCTCAATCAACACATTTTTGTGCTGGGTTCCCATTTGATTTTAGTGCAAACACTTTATTTGTGTGTGTAAGTCCTCTTTTGGAAGCGTTAAGTCAAGGAATAAGGGCTTTCTAGTAGATTAGATGAGTCAGTTGCACCAATAAAAATGCGCTCAAAAGATTTAACAGCCCTCATCAAAGACAAACAACAGAAGGAAAGAAAAGATGGTGTTGGAGAGTCAGTCTGACAAAATGGGAAACTTAGAGATAGTGTTTCAGGAAAGATGTAAGCAGGGAATGGATAATCAAGAGAGCATTAGATGAACCTGGAGGGAAAGATAAGTTAAAGTTTTGATTTTGAAGACATGGCAAGGCACCTCACTCAAGTTAGTGGTACAATAAACAATGCAAGGTCTAGAGATACTTGGTTTGAGTAAAACTGCCTGAAAAACATACAAAAAAATAGTTTATTATGAATAAAGGTTTGTACTGAGTGAGATTAAAGAGCTGACTGGCCTGTCTGGCCTATTATTATTTTCACTAATACCCTGGCGGATGAAATAGGAAACCTGCTTAGGCAGTTCGCAGGTACCACCAAGTGGGACTGACCGAACACAATGATGGGTGGGAGTTACATTCAAAAGAAGTTATCTGGGAACTTTTAAAGAAAATTATCAAATTACAGGGCAGCAAAGGTTGCAGATACAGCCCTTAGGTAGACAGTCTCAACTGTGCAAATAAAAGTGGGAGAAAACAAATCTGCAGAAGTTCTGAAAATTGCAGGGGGTGAGAATCTGATCTTGACTAAGTAACCAAACTCATGCTCCTACAGCAAGGGCAGACACAGGAGGACGGTAACCATGCCATGCTATTAGTAGTAAAAATCCCATTCACATATGACAGATGGCTGCAAAACGAGTCTACTCTCCATGTTCATTCCATCTGGGACATGATGCAATGTGGGAACACCCCAAAGAGAAAACTTGATTCAGAAACTAGAAAAATGTTTTTACTTGGTTTTACTTTGTAGTGTTTCCTGATGTCCAGCTCTCTAAAGTAAAGATTGCCTTTTATGTTCCATGCCAGTTAGCAAGCTCACAGACTATCCCAGCAGAGACCAGGGCTGGGTTAGATGTGCTGAATACCTCCTGTTTCATTCACAAAAAATATCCTTGAAGGAGTATAGCTAGAAGATAATGTAAGCAAATACAGAGTAGCACCTGAGCTGGATCAGCTGTGTACACAGGCACAGCATCTTTTGTATCCATGTTCTCTGTGTCATTGAAAATAACTATGGGTTCTCAATGCTGCATAAAACAAAGTGAAATAACAGTGGTACTTACCTAAATTTCAGTGTCTAAATTAATACTTAGCAAACTGATAGATCTTTTAAGCACATATATACCAAATGAGAATCTACCTTGCAATGACTGTGCTGAGTTAGGCAGCAAATTATAAAGCATTCATTCAACATGTAAGAGAATACAGTATCTTATGTTTTGATTAAATCTGAAACAACTAGGTTTAGATTTGCAGATTTGAAACCTTAGAATGTAAAAAAATAAAGTTCTCTTGGGTTTTTGTGGGTTTTTTTTGTTTGTTTGTTTTTGTTTGTTGTTTTGTTTTGTTTGTCTTTCTTCTATTTATTTGGTTGGCTTACAAATCTGTTATGCTTACAATGCTTACAAATGGATGTTTGCGAACAAGGGAAGCATGCTTTCCAAAAAAGCAATGATTAGCTGTTCCACCACCCTTCCTTCCTTCTCCCTCAAATTTATATGCTGACCTATGGTATGGAACATCCCTTTGATCAGCTGGAGTCAGCTGTCCAGTTTGTGTCCCCCTCCAACTCCTGTTGCACCCTCAGTATCCTCCCTGGTGGGGTGGGGTGAGGAGCAGAAAGGCCCTTGGCTCTGTGTAAGCCCTGCCCAGCAGTAGCAAAAACATCCCTGTGTTATCAGCACTGATTTCATCACAAATCCAAGCCACAGCCCCAAACTAGCTAGAGTAGAGAATATTATCTCCATCACAGTCAAAAAAATCTGTAGCTGTTACTTTATTTCTGATTTTCCCCAATATATGCCATTTTTAATTCAGATACATTTTTAACTAGTATAGTTACAGGTGTCAGCTTGAACATTTAACATTTCGAGACAGAATTAAGGCTAAGTAACTACAAAAGGGAAGAGCTGAAACACAGGAAAGGGCTAAGAATGGAGAAATGGATACTATGGAAAACAGAGCACTTTGGTCTTAAATTTGATTATTCTTTGGAGGAAACTGCAACTCCTGTTTGCTAGGCATTTTCTGTTGCTCTCATCTTATTAATGGTTGAATCTTAAGAGACGTAGTGATTACTGAATCTGGAATTAGTTAAAAAAATAATTTGACAATGAAATATACAGGCCAACAGCACACAGGAAGACCAAAACAAAGAACTTGACAGGAAACAAGACCTGGTATTTCAGGATCAGCACTCAGTAGGGTTTTATAATGGGACTGCATGCAGTGGAGCTAATCCTATAGAGATATATGCTCTCTGAATTGAAAGATAAGGTAAGGACTTTTGAGGAATAACTTGTGAATTCTCTGAGGGGCCTTCATAATTTAACTAAAACTAACACAAATTTGAGTATTGGCCAATTTAACAACTAAGGAACACAGAAAGTTTCTGTTCTAGCTCAAGTACAGCATGCAATTTAGTTATCTTGCTATCTCTTTTCGCTGCAGCAGTTTAGAAGCTGTGTATGTGGATCTGCCTTTGATTCACTTCCTAATGAGAAGAGACAGAAATCAAATAAGTACCTGAGTCTGAAAAAAACATGAATAATTTCCCCAGGTCACCTCTATCCTCAATTTTAACTGTGTTGAACAGACAATCTCTGACTGGCAAGGATGATACCCCCATAATCTTGAGCTAAGGCCAGTAATAGAGCTTTTCAGTAACAGAATTCATTTCCAGCAGGTGTTTGTGTTACCTTTCAGGGGTCCATTCAGCTCTCATTTGAAAAGCACAGTGTTGGTAAGGTTCTCAAGGGTCAGGAACTGAGCTTGCACAGGTTTTCATGAGCTCCTGCCATTTGTCTCAAGCCTAAATCACCCCAACTGAAGCACTGTAGAGCAATCTGTGAGTCCATCTATGTTTTCTTTGTGGTCATCACCAGTGTGAAGAGTGCTCTTGGAACTAAACCCAAAGCAAAGTGATGGTACAGGCTTATAAAAGCCTAAAGTGACAATATACTTATTTCACACAATGTAGGTAGGTGCTTAAAGCTGCCCAGGTTGAGTCTGGGCCCAGATCTGTTCAATTCGTAAGGTACTGGAATGAACCTTTCCTTCTCCAGAGTGAGTGTCCTGCAGCCCCCACCTATGCCCAGGATGTCTAACACTGCTGGGAATGCCACTCAGGCATTTTGGATCATGAGACAAACCGAGTGGAACATCAAGTCATCCCAAGTGGGATCCTCAAGGAAATCAAGTCCTTGAGGAGGAATGAGGACATCAGGCAGACCTGAGTTCAGAGGTTTCCTCCACGGTGGGGAGGTGGGGTCAGAAGCAGTGAATGTCTGGCCCAGACCTTCTCAACGATATCCCAGTGGAAAGGAAACATTTCACCTCAAAGAGAGACTTTTCTTCTATGGTTAGAAAAGCTGCGTCCCCCATTCATGCAGAAAGAAGGATTATTGAAAGCCCAGATTGCTGTAGGACTGAGCCTTGCTCTCCTGCCTATGAGCCCGACAGGCAATGTTGACATGACTAATATACATGTTCTCCTCTCAGCCTCAGCTTTCACTTTTGGCTTTCCTGTACACAGCAGATAACACCAGAGTTTCTTGCAGGCAATACATTTCTTGAGCACCACGTGTGGGTTATGCACTAGAACATGAAATTATTACATTTCCTGACTTATGGTCAGTTATTTATGCAGTTTTTCATTCCAACGAAATAGCACAGGATCTTTAACAAAGCAAGATAAGTCAGTCTCCTCAATTTGTCAGAAAATGATTTGGAACTCTCAGGTCTTGTCTGTGACCTGAAAGAATAAAAGAAACAGATCATGTTTTAAAATTGACATAGTTGGTTATTCAGCCAGGAGTTAAAGAAAATTTACTCCTGTTCCAGTCTTGCAGGACTGTATGTACTAGGTAAATTTGGAGTCACTCCATGAAGCTTATGCAGCTACATTAGTGACTAGATGGGAAAGAATATACATCTGTCTAGCTGGGCATCTAAGGAAAAGGGCTAGCAACTGCAAGATTTGTTGGTTGACTTTTGTCAATCAGTATCTTCCCTGCTGTGCAAATAATTAAATCTTCCTAACAATATCTTGTCTTATTTCAATTAGTTTTTGTTACAACAAGCAGCCTGGTTGCAGAAAAAAAATTACTGTGAAAAATCTTTGCCTCAGTATTTACAGGGCAGGGCAGGTATAAGACACTCACAAAACCATTGTCCAGTGTACAGCTCATGAAATGACAGCATTTTATACAGCAGTGGGCAATTAAACCTCAGAAGTCAACATTGCCCTTCAAAGCAGGCTGAAATTGCAGTGGGAAATCTTGTTTCTCTTCCATCAATAGTTAATAAACAAGGGTAAAATTCACTGGTGTAATTGGTCATCTGCAACATGAACACCCAGATCTGAGCAACTGTCCCTGCCTACCCATTATATCCAGGGAAAGAGCTGGTCAGTGACATCAGTAGAGTTTAGGATGCAATTTGCCTTATCCTAAGTGTACATTTGGTCCCTGTTGATTCTTATGTCTTAGGTTTTGATTCAGTGCTGAAGATCTAGACAATAGCTCGTGTATTACAGAGCTGGGACACCTCAGCTGTGTCACCTGTGTCTGTATTTCCCAGCAGCAGGGTAATAGAAATTTTGAACATATTATGCACAGAGGTGGCATCTGCGTTTACCTGTCCTCAGAAATAAACCTGACATTGTCAGCATGTTCTAGAACAGTCTGTAGCTCCCACAGATGTGGGGAGGAGCTATTGCATGTGTCAGCTCCATCATACAGTGACTCCCCAGATCTGCTGTAAGAGCAAAGACATTTTAGATATAATTAGAAAGTCCTGCAATGGGCTAAGGCAAGTTTATTTCCCTTCATGCCAGAAGTTTATTGGCTTCAGGGTGAGCTGTGGGTGTAATTCTGAAAAGGTCAGCAGCATAGCAGGGAAAGTGAATCACTTTTATAACTAAATAAAGGCTGACAGTGACCATGGAATGGTGCTTCCCAGCCATGAAGGAGTGTGGTGGCCCTAGATGTATTGCTTTGGTGGGAATGGATTCTGAATCCATCCTTGCATTAGTGGAGGGTAACTGTGACTTGGCAGTGCAAGCAAGGAAGGTAGAATGTGCAGGGAGGAGAAAGTGGGCTATAGAGAAGATCATAATGCTGCAGAGGCGGGTAGAAATCCCTCTTGGACCAACCTGGAGGGACCACAGATGTACAAAGGCCAGTGCAAACTGAAAAAGTAATCAGAAAATAAATAGTAAGTGTCTGCTTCAGCTGTCCTTCTTCCTGACACACCAGACCAGTACGTCACTGCTGAGACTGATGTCTGGATTTTGTCTGTGGCTAACAGTGAATGGCAAGAGTTCAAAAACATTGTACCAACAGGATCCAATAATTTTTTTAATTAATATTCAGTTCATCTTTAAAAATAGTTGGAAAAGGTTAAAGAAAAATAAAGAGGTGTTAAAAGCATATTGCTAACAGGAGTAGCATGTACTTTTTATGTGGTACAGTTCCATCGCATTAGTAAATCTGTGGACCTCTTAGATTGTTAACTGTCATAACCACTGACCAACCATTTATTGACAGTCATTAAGCATTTATTATCTCTGCCTGAATTGATTCTAAATGTTCCAGTACCATAAATTGTTCTTTCAAAATTGAATAATGCAGCTGTGCTTTACCTGCAGTTCTCTCTTTGCCCAGCATTTAATATGTTTAAAATCCCCTCTGAGTAAAAATTTCTGTAGAAAGTCATTAGAAGGAGAGTGTTCTTTAGCACAGTAATCCCCCGTGCATGTATCTCTGTTAATTGAGCTACTTTTCTAGACAATGCAGTAATTATAGCTCATTCAAGAGCATCAAAGAGCTTTGCTGTTATTTTACCCTGACATTTTCTCCGCCGGTGTGTGGTCTCACCAGCATAATGGGGGCTTCTCCCTTGAATCACAGGGCACAGGTAGGAACTGTGTTGTTTTGTCAATGCTGGGAAACCGTGCCATCGGCGTAGGCATTTTTTACACGGGATCATTTTGAACAATCGAAGCTCTCCACGCAGGCCCAACCTAGGCCGAACACGCTGAGCTCTGTGGTTGTGAGGCACCTGCCTTGGCCAGCACCTCTGTGTGTCAAAATAGTCCAACAGATGAAAAAAAGAAGTTCTTACTGTTTTTATCTTCTGATTTTTTAAGATGTGAGACATGTAACTGTACTTACAGTCTGGGACCTATCATGTTGTGAGGCTGACTGTAAAGTTTGGGTTTGCTTTTCACGTAAGAAAAATCCAACCAGGATGGTTTTGTTCCTGCTGAAGGCAGGGGTTGGACCCCCATCGTTTTGACTGGTGACTGGACAGGGAATCAGATTTGGCAAGTGTAGCATGTATTGCTTCCCGAGTTTGGGGATGTTCTGCTTACAGCTCAAAGTTGTCACAGATGAACATTAGGGAAATATGAAAATCAGCTTAGTCAGAGTACAGGAACAGAATATGGGAACAAGACTTCATGTTGAGCTTTCTGAAATGTTAAACAATTGAGTGGGCTTCTGCAGTTTTCCAGACCTAATAATTTACTTGATCACTAAAGCTGCTTCTATTCCTAAATTCTGTCATTCTGGATCTAACTTCTGGAGGAAAGCCCTCTGTTTACTTATTAATCAACAGTCACCTCTTAACTTATCATATGTAATATTTGTAAAACAGTTATTTGAGTGATGTACATGCTCAAAGGGAGGTGTATCAGGTGTATACTGAATGAGAGTTTTGAGGGAGAGAACAGATAAATTCAAGTAGTAACAAAATAATTTTCAAGGTGAATTAGGTAGGGATCACGAAAGTCATTGCTATTTACCAGCATCCCTTCAAAACACATGGACTATGTGGTACATGATGAGGTGCATCCAAAATGCTAAGATTAAGAGGTAGACATAGTTGGCAATGTTGGTGAACCTAAATCCAGATGCATGTAAGGAGGGATTTTTGGATCTGCATGTCAGCTTGAACCACTGTGAATGTCTGGAAAAGCTCTCTGATGATCCTGTCAGCAAATAAATGAAGGACTGAGCTCCCCATTAGAGCTGCTCTTTCTAATTTCAGGTTTATGCCTAGTGTGAGGAGGCTGTGCTTTTGTTGCTCCCTACATACCCTGCTAGGGCCCATCCCTTTCCTTTCACTGATGATAGCAATAATTGCAGACTCCTTGTCCTTGGAGAAATTCTCTTCCTCAAGGAGAACAAGGTAGAAACACAGCTGGGCCCTGGATCCTATGGAGCCCCAGTGATTTGTTTTGTGATCAAGTGGATAAGCTATTTTCTTGCAGAGGAGGCTGGAGAAGCTTGCAGAGCTGTCATCCTGGGAGATGGGCCACATCTCATACAGCTGCTACTGCTCTGTAAACTGGGACCTTTCAGCCCCACAGTAATTATATATTGCTGTAAATTACTTTGGAGTGGGCTCTCAATATGTTGTCATCAAGGCTGTCATCTTAAGGGACAAGCTCAGACACAAGAGAAAGAAGCTAAAGTGAATCAGACAGTGGTGGTGGCTGAGTTTGTTTCATTAAGCTTGTACAGTCATCCTGACCTCCATAAAAGTTCTCCATTTCAATTTCTGTCTTTTGAGGAAAAAGCTATAGCCTTCCCCTTTTGAACTTTTTTAAGTGGAGGAAAAGTAGGAAAGACTCTTTTCTCCTTTAGCCAGAAACAAGACAAGCCCACCAATGCTTTAGCAATAAAACCACACTTAGCATTTTTTGTTCTTACCTGCCAGGCCATAAATCAAATTTCAGCTTGTCACTCATTTCATCACAAAGCTGACAACTTTTATTCACTCCAGTATTACACATCTGAAGGGGATTGTAGAGGTCTGAAATATAGTGCTGAAATTTTCCAAGTGGAAGTAGGCATGATTTAATTTATTGCTCTGGCTACTGCCCTTTTAAGCTGCATCTTGGACAGAATGCTGTTCAGATGCCCTTCTGGATTCTCCTTTGTAAGTCTTCACCTCTAAATAATGTGCTTATAAGTGAGATCTGTCAGGAAAGTTGTAATGGTGCATAGCAATGTTAAGCAGACTTTAAGAAATGTATTTTCTAATGAGATACTAAGGAAAGGAACAGAAGTAGTATTCTGAATCTCTGATGGTCTTGTAATTGTAACATTTTATCTCAGAAATGAGATAAAAATGAAATCGTTTTGCTTCATTATACTTGGTAATTTGGCTTTGCAATTAGGAAAATCTGGAGCAATGTGTTTTGTATCTTTCTGGTATGAAAGATTATAAAAGCTCCCTGAACATGTAAAAGTAGCACTATAGTGAGTGAGTTTCTGTTGATGAGCATCTCCCTGTGTTCAATCTGACAACTGAAAATATAAGGGGCTCTGAAGCTGCTATTATGTTCCATCATCTCAATGATCCATGGATTAGGAACTGGCACAACCACACTGAAGAGCTCTAAGGGAGCTGTAATAGCCTATCTTGTCAGCAGCCAGGCACTTTGGATTAAAGTGGGAGAGCACTGAACCACATACACTCCTTTCCTGTCCTGTGCTCTTCACCTCTTTTTAAGCTAGGATGCTTGTCTACTTTCAGAAACACAATAATTAGCAACTATTGGTAAAAAACTGGAGGCCTTTTTTGTCATAACAACTTCTGTGGGCCAGCTAGGGAGAAAATTGTTGCTAAGTGTGGTGGTTTGTCCATTGCAAACGAGTTTGGCTGTGATCCCTAAATCACTCCATTGCTGTCATACGACCAACTTCCCTTCCTTGGTCAGATCCCTGGGCTGTGCACTGATGGGGTTGCCAATGCCAGTCCCTGTTTGCCAAGTCCATTAGTCAACCTGCCCAAGCACAGTCATGCTCCTTGCAGGGCCTACTGGAGGCACCTGCATATGTAATGGAGTTCAAGATGATATCCAGTGCTTGATCCAAGCTGGATTTGTACAAAGGCTGTTCAAATGTTTCTGCGTGGAGCTGCTGCAATGAAAGCCATGTCAAGTGCCGAGCAGTGGTGGTTCTTCTGCACTCCATTCCCAGTGTTTTCTCTAGGAAAGCAGCACAGCACTGCAAGGGAAGAGGCTCTGTACATTTGTACTGTGGGACATATCCCCCTTCACTGTTCTTTGGGACTGCAGGGCACTGGAGTGACCAGTGGTTTACAAGGACTTATCCAAATCTAAATCAGGGCTGCAGCTGAAAGCTAATGAGTCCTATGGAATCCAGATTTACTCTGTAAAGAGCCTGGTGAATGTCTTTGAAACTTGCATCTGTATCACCAGTTCCTTTTGTTAACTTAATTATCCAAAACTACTGTTATCCTGGATAACTGAGAGTTGGTCTTTAAGTTAATAACATCCATGTCATGACATATCCAAGACATTTTTAGACTTAACAAATTGGGTGAAATAGTAATTGCTCATTTAAAGTTTTTAATGGGGTCCACTTTACATTTTAGTAACAAAATAACATTTACCTTTGACCACTATTGACCTGGAGCAGATCCAGCCCAATGACCTACATGGGAAAACATCTATATCTGTTGCTGAGCATCTGAGCCAAGCATTCCCTAGTGCAATGGGTTTACAGTCCTTAATCCTGAAAATAAATTCAGAAAAGCAGAGTCTTATGACCAGGCTGGTACTTGTTGAAGTTTGTGAGGTTTCTGTGAGAAAGAACAGGGACCACAGTCAGGGCTTTCAGGAAGAACAGCATATGTGTTTCAGGTAAATTGAGAATGCTACAGAACACAGTATGATCGAGATCTCAGGCTTTTCAGATGCACAAGGTCAGGACCATGCACTGCTCTATCAAAGTTTAATATTTGCTCTTTATATCTTAGTGAAAGCTTGAACCTGTCCTATTAATTTTGGTTTCTAGTCACATCTACTTGCTCCTTCTGCTCTTATGGAGAAGGTAACTGAGCCATGATCTCTTTCCTCTCCTCCCCTCTCCTCCCCTTCTCTCCCTTCCCCTCCTCTTTTTTATCTTCCTCTCTTTTTCTCAAATTCAGTGGGAAAACAAGCTCATTCCAGATTCACAGCAGTTACATTTGTAATCTCTTCTCTTTTTTATGAGGCACTATTAAATTAATTCTACCTTCATTAATCTTGCATCATTTAGACTCTCTGTATTCCTTGGAGAAGACAAGAGAAAAATTTTAAATCAGAGTCACTCCATCATTACTATATTTTTCCTCATATGCACAGACGTGAACTTCAAGACCTGAAAGGATCCTCTGAAACCTACTACAGAGGGAGAGAGATTGATCTTGCTGCAGTGGGAAATCCAGTCCACCTACCTTTTGTGATGTGTGTCCCTTCTTCATGTTAAGGAGTTTGTGTGTTATTTCCAGTCAATACTTTCTGAGCAGATTTACAACCTCTTTTTAATTTTTTTTAATAGATTAACATTTTCTACTTCTTTTTCTTTTCATTCTTGTAACCCTCAGTTAGTTCCAGTATGCCTTAGAAATGAATGCACATTTACTCCCCTTTGCTTCTCTCAATCACAGTCATCTTGAAATTACATAAGAGAGGTAACTGTGGTTATAAAAAGTCCTTCATTCTGAAAGAAGAAATCTTACAGTTTTCAGTACAATAGGATTGAAAGAGACTTTGTTTTTTATATCAAATCAACTGATGCTGCACTTTATGGACTCCAAATCATATTCATACTTCATGTTTTTATCTCCATCACCCCTTCTATAAGACTGAGTGAAAGCTACTACCATAAAATTGTTTCCAATTTTGCAGCCTAAAATTTTCATTGCCAATATTTGCCTTTTTTTTTAAAAAAAAATCATTGGGAGAGGATGATCTCTTAACAGCTTCTTTTTCTTCTCATTGTTTCTATCTGAATCATTATTTTTATCTCTCTTATTCAGGGGGACTGATGGTTTCTGGTATCAAATAATGCAGGTTCTGTCATGTTGTCATATATGAAATGCCAGGACTGCAGTGTCAGTACAAGGAAACAGTTCTGAAATACAGTGATTTTCTGCTTCAGGTAGACCATTTGTAATGTCTTCATCCCCACACAACACTTATGTCCCCGCTGTAGGTGACAAAGGGCACCATCCACATTTTGCAATGGGAAAGCAAGGTGAAGCCTCAAGTCACAGAGGGAGTTTCCCATGGACCAGGCAGCCTTGGCACACAAAAGCCCTGGCTGCTGGAATATCCTCCCTCCCTTCTGAAGTTTTTGTAGTCGCTTAAGGGATTTGATTCTCAGGCCTCATTAAATTAAATGGGATGAGGGCATTCAGAGATCTGAAGTTGCTCTGAAAATCTCAGCTGTAAAAGACAGCTTATTAGGCCATTTCCCCCATATCTCACAAGCAGAAAAAGCAGATCCATTGTGAGTGAAAGAGAGAGACCAGCACATCATAACAAATAAGAGAAATAGCTACTGTTTTGTAATTCAATTGTAACTTCCCATTAAATTTAATAATGCATACACTTTAACTTCATTTTGTTCTTATTAGGAGAAAAGAAATTGGTCCAGGAAAGCAAGCAAATAATTAAATAGAAATATTAAAAAATGCATGAAGAGTATAGAGCTTAAATGTGTATCACTTTTATAGTGGTAGACATGATGTAGAAGCTGGGTCCCTAAAAATGAAACATTCTTCAAGCTTTAGTAAACTCTCTAGGAATTCTAGCATCAGAAACGAGTTTTCACAGTGCTGGTATCTCCAGAGACACAAGGTTGCTTGTTTTTTCACAGTCCCCAGCATGGGCTATATTAAATACAGGAACACTGAGGGAAAGTCCACACTAAGTGATAGAAAAGGCCACAGCATAGGACTGGAAATGCCTGAGCTGCCTTTGAAGGTACATGGTGTGACTCTTGGGGATAGGCCTGTGCAGCACTAAGAGTTGGACTCAGTGGGTTGGTCCTTGTGGGTTCCTTCCAACTCAGCATATTCTGTGATTCTGTAATTAGCTATCTGGCACTCTATTAGCACCCTGCTTCTTAAAGGCTGAGGGAAGACAAGCGTTTTTCCAGCTGAAGTAGTGACTTTTAAATACAAGAGAAATCACTACAGTGCCCTGCAGTGATTGCCCAATGGACAAACCCTACCCAAGTAAATCAGGACCAACATTTAGGTTCTGAAAATAGAGACATCACAGAAGCCACTAACAGAAATTCCAGGGCTCTCTAAGGGTGTCCATGGTACAAGAAATTTGCCTGGAGAGCTTGAAGTGAAGCCAATGGAGCTAATTTTAGCCAATTTTATCTTTATAAACACATGCAAACCTGATCTCTTTGAGGCCTCTTTACATTCGTTGACAGAGGATTTTCCAAATGTCACAGATCTTTTTTTCCACAGAGATATTCCTTCTTCAGCCAGGAATTTTTCTGTCACCGCACTGGATGGAGAGAACAGACAAGAAAAGGACTGGCATGTTTAAATGCACAGAGAAATACCTCCTTAATCTGACTGACCTCTCACTTACAAGCCTGTTTAAAACTTTCTTATTCTTTCAACAAAATCCATTTGCAGTAGATAAATATTATATGGATGTGCCAGATCAAATCACTGCAAAAAAAAATTAAGAAATTAAGTCTTAACTTTGAAATGTCTAGAATTATCCTGTTAAGGAGAACTGAACATTAATTCTTTAAAAGACCTAAATCATCTTTTATATGCAGGGCACTAGAAATGCTGTTGCAAGGCCAGACAGACATGGAAGTTATAGGAGAGGGAATCTTTGCTTCTTCAGTGCTATCACTTCAGCAACTGTTCACCTTCATGGGTGGAATAAACTTTATAGTTTCAATATTCCTCTTTATTTCCTTTCCTCTGCAGGGGAACATTACACTACATTACCCTTCTACCTGATGATTTCAAGTCCATGTGGGAAAGGACAAAAAACTATGATCCTTTCTGCTTCAAAACAACTTCTGTTCTGCAGAAGTTGGCCCTGTATGGTAATGAGGCACTTGGACTGAGCTATGCAAACTTTGCCTCTGAGTCTTGTTTTCCAAGGGGCATTGTGGCAAGATGGGGTTTGGCCTCTTCTTCCAGGCAACAAGGAACAGGACAAAAGCAAATGGCCTTGAATTGCGCCAGTGGAGGCTCAGATTTGGATATGAGGAAAGTTTTTTTCACTGAAACAGTGGTTAATCACTGGAACAGGGTGCTCAGGAAGTGGTAGAGTCACCATCCCTGGAAGTGTTCAAAGGATGAGTGGATGTGGCACTTCACAATGTGGTTTAGTGGGCATGGTCGTATTGGTTGAAGGTGAGACTCTGTGATCTTGGAGATCTTTTCTAATCTTAATGGTTCTGTAATTATTTGTGGACATGTCTATGCTCACCTGTATCTGGAGGCATTCCTCTTCAATATAGGAGATTTTATATAAGAAGTTTTATGTTAAATGCCAGGGAACCAGAGCATCAGAAATGAGTAATTACTACTGTCTTTTAGCATTATTACTAAATTGGGTAAGATGGAGTAATTAAAGGCAGCCAATACAAGTACCAAAAGCAGGTCAGGCAAAACAAACATGCAGAAAAGCTGAACTTACTTGATGCTTTTAGGGAACCTCCACAGCGGACAGGAAAGAGTGAAAGTATTGATCAAACTAAATGCTACTCAGAATAAAAATGGTGTGAGGTCAGTGAGATATGTGGCTGTGTGAAAGACTTGCTTAGCAAGGACAGTGAGAGGTCTAGAAATGGTGTGGAGGTCTTTTAACAAGAGAGGAGCTAAGGAGCTGCAGCAGAACTGCACAGGCTGATACCAAAGCCAGGCTGTGATGTACATTGCACTGTACAGATGGGAGAGGGATTGGATTTCTAAAGAAAATATGTGTCATATCTGCTAATGACAGCAAAGAGCAGCAGGCTGACCACTGACAAAGAGGGGAGTCTAGTTTTGAAGTGTGAAGGCAGAAGTGACAAGATAGGCCAGAAAAATGATCTGTGATGGTTGTAACTATGGGTAAAGTTAAAAGCCTTCTCACTCCTTTCTTCTTCTGGGAAGGATGCTATTTCCCTTAGTGATATTGTGCTCTAATGCTTTGGAATGCTCAGTTTTTACTGGTTATTTTCTACTGAGCACAGAAGTTCTGGGAATAAAATATAAACCTTGATTTAGTGCCAATCTCTACAGATCACTCTGAATTTCCAAATAGGTGAACATTATTCACGGCATATGAATATGTGGCCTGAGCCTGAAATAAAGCATGACATGACTTACATTTCTGCCTTGGTCTTGCACGAGGGGCAAACCACATGAGAATGACACAACCAAAGGTGAAAGAACAAAAACATAAAGCCATGGCTCCAGCATTTCACAGCCTGGAAAGCAGATCATGGGGAAATCCTTTTTAGGCATCACAGCAGGAACAATACTTCCCTGTGCTTTATCAGCCCAGTGACAAAATCAGGACAACCTCTTTGCATTGGCAACTTGCCTTGCCACCACCTAGGGCTGTTGGCTCAGAGTGTCAGGATGTTTGAAGCACTCTGCAGAAAAGCCAATATTTAAATGGACAGACAGTCAGACTCAAACCTCCCTGGAGCAAATGGGACTCCTACCCCCTGTGTGGGTTTTATATTAAGGCAATGGGAACTAATTTATCAAAGAGCCCTTGGAAACCTCCATTCAGAAATTTATAGAGGTTCATTGATAAAAAGGACCTGAACAACTGGAATGCTGCTTCTTGAGGGATGCTTCCTTGTCACCAACAAGAAGAGTTGAGTCTTCAGCTGTTGCTGACACGTGTTGCTATTTTGATACTCAACCTAACTTCTGGGATTTATGAAGAGAATGTTTTTATGACCAATATAAATAGTGTGGGCTTTTGCCAATGTCCATAACTGCTCGAACTGTAACCAACAGGGACTTACATGAACAACTGATCTGGGTGCTTTGCTTTCAAAGTGAAGCAGATGGGAAAGAGGCAGTGAACAGAAGTCAGGTAGGTGCATATAAACATTAGGAGCTAAAACTGTGTGATTGAAATATTTCCCAATTTATAGTCCTAACACTACAGATCCAAAGAAACGGCAATTGAGTAACTTATGCCTGGACTGTTGGTTGAATATACTTCCTTATATACTGTGAGGCTGCTGGTAGAACCAAGTGGATCTTGTCTTTTGAGCCCATATGCAGATATTTATTTAATAAAGAGACTGCCAGATTTACTATTAATGATTTTTTTTCCCTATAATTTGAATCATTATGAATCCAACCTTCTCCCTGAATGTTGCCATATACATTTTTAATTAGCAAAATTTTGGAAAATATTAGTTTATTAACATTGAAGAATATGTTATTAAGAGACACAGATATCCTGATGGGAGAATTAAAGTTATACTTATATACCATTTTTTGCTATGTATTCTGGAGTTAGAACAAAGGACAGAAAAATTCCAGTTTCACCTGCAAAACCAATACATTATTTAAGTTACTGTGGCCTGAAAAATGCATTCATATTAAAACATACACTGGAAACCAAAGTTCGGGGCGAGGGGGGAGAGGATGGTTTACAGGCATTTGTTTTAATAAGAGCAACTTAAAATGGAATGTTTCTAAGACAAGTATCAACAATCACCTCATATGACAAAAAAACAGAGATTTTTTTTTTCATTATGCACAGAGAAACTTGTGATGACATTTGTTGCCTCTGCAGTTCTAGAAACAGCAGGATCTTGTGTCAGTATGTCCGGTAGTGATGCCAGTTCATAAGGACATAGATCAACATCTTGCTGAAGTCAAAACTGTCTGTCCTTTAGCCATTTCTATGCTCTTCACAAATTTATTCTTTACCATATTTTGTCTAGTCTAGACTAACTTTACCTGTTCTGAGTGCACTGGTTAAATATGAGTCTGATTTACAGCCCAGCATATCTTTGTTTTCCTGATTGTCATTCTGTATTTTTTATCTCTTAGATATTGTTTTCTTTGGCTTTTCCTTCACTCACCCTGCTGTTTGTTTTCACTGGTAAGAAGAAGACAAG
This sequence comes from Pachyramphus minor, assembly GCA_013397135.1. Lineage (NCBI taxonomy): Eukaryota > Metazoa > Chordata > Aves > Passeriformes > Tyrannidae > Pachyramphus > Pachyramphus minor. The sequence continues at coordinate 541,071 of VYXB01007051.1, forward strand.
TGTACTTTTATAAGGTGCAGCTTTATATTTAAATCCTGTCTGGATTTACACTGGATTTTGCCAGCACAAGCCAGCAGCATGACTGAGAGTGTGACCTACACAAGGATTTAACACTTTTTCCCTCTGAGTCCCTGGCCCACTGGTGTAAGACAGTAAATAACTGCTTTTTAACAGTGAGCCCTGATCCTTCTCCTGTCTCAGTTTGTGCTTATCCAACAAGTACAGACTCTGATTTCCCAAATGAAATGATGGGGTCAGCCTCTTTCACCCCTACAAACTCATGGGACTTCCACAGTCCCATTCCCGCTTTTCTGCAATTAATGATGCAGGTGGTCATGTTAGTTTTTTATTTTCAGCTATTTTATGAATTTCCTTGATTTAAGACCTGGTTTAATCTGTGGCTAACAGAAAAGACAGATCTGGAGGTCTTAGATTGTGCTATAACTTGCCTCCTTTCTGTATGAAGAGTGAAAAAAGACAACAGTGCAGAGACCAGAGTCCTTAAATAGTGCAAAGAATTATTTTAGATGTTAAAAGGGAACAGCATCATGGAACTACATGTGATTCTGAAATAACAATTTGATTTTAACAGTTAATGAAAGACTGAGATTACAGCATTTTTAGTTGTGATTTTCAGATAAACATGCTGTCTTCCTCCTCACAGATCACTGAATCCACAGCCATTTTCACAGCCATAATACTGGGTAAGCTTTGTTAATCCTTACCATTACTTCCAATCAAGATTATAGTGAAAAATACCTGGCATTTTGGTATTTAGGAAAAGGATTCCGAGAGTTGAACCCATACCATTAGTTGTATTTCTAATGATGGATTTTATAAGGAAAGCTTGGTGATTGTGGAAATTGAAAACTCTGCTCACAGCAATTATTAAATCTTTCATTGTTTTGCGCTATTCAAGGCACACTCAGAAAAGGAATTAGTCTATATATGAGTAGCTGGGTATTGTCTCACCCTTTCTATCAGAATGGGGTTACCAAGACAAAGAATTAGAGAGAGGTCTTAGTGGGGATCAGAAATACTGAGTATTAACATCTGTGCCCTTTTAAGAAGGTGGAAAGCATTTCAGGTCCAAGTGTGAGAGGAGTAAGAGGTGATCTAAAAATTGCAAACCTTAATGTTATATTCTTTGTCTTCTATAAAGCAGGAAAAACATTCAGAAACATTTTGCATTCAACTGTATTAAACAGGTTCCACCACTTTCAGGTTTTGACAGCTTATGTTCCATTATAATGTAGTTTAGATTAAAACAGAAATGTTTGACAGGTTCATTCCAGTACTCAGCTACACAGTGAAAGGTCACTTATGCCTTTGCATGTGGTGGGGTTTGGAAGAAATAATCTATACAGAAAGCAATTGAAACTGAAAATATCTGCATTAAACTGGTAAATGAAATAAAGTCTGATACTGTCATCCAAAAGCAAGTAATTTGCAGACTGTGGGAGTTATATTTCAGGATGACATGAAGGGCAGCTTTCTTGCACTTCACTTCTGTTACATGGTTTCACGTCTCTGTGGGAACTGGACAAAAGTGTCCCGATGGACATCCTGCCTTCCATCCAGACCAGTGGGTGCTCAAATCCTACATCTGTTGAGAGAAAGATACGAAATTACTTACAGCTCGTTGTATCAGGAATATAGGATCTGCTCAGACTATTTTTCACTACTTAAATATGCAGCACCGAGCAATTAAAGCAAAGTGTCAATTTAAATTTGCCGTTTTATGGAGCTTCAAGGGGGGATTTAGGATGGAAATGAACACACCAACAAACAAACAAACACACACAAATAAACCCCACAGTGATAGCTGCAAAAATCTGTCCCTGCTCCAACAATCATCCAAGTGGAAATCAAGGCACTTAGAGAAACCAGTGAAGTCCCCTACCATGATGTGAAGTCCCAGCTGCAAATGTTAAGAGCTTTCTAAGACAGATGTTACAGTTCTGATTTCTTAACAAGAGTTGCTGGATTTCTCTATTTGAAGGACAACAGATTTGTGCTTTAAAAACCTATTAGCATTAGCCAACTTAGAGGTAAAAGCATGTTCTTTCAAAACATAATTATTATGGGAAATAAAAAGAATAAGGAAGGAATGAATGGGTGAGCTTGTATGCAATTGCATAAATATATTTCAATAGGTAATAAACTAAAAGTGAAATATTACAGTGTCTTCTGTATAATTTAAATGACCCTGCTATCACATTGACATCTTGCCACTTTAGTTCTAAAACTAAAATTTCAAAGCCAATATTAAGTAAAAGAAGATGAATCACTAGTCATTACCTCACAGATTTATTTATAACTGCATTCAGTTTTCCAAAATTGCAGTAGGCAAGAGGGCAAACCCCACCCGGGAGTGCATCACACACAGCCTGGCCAGACAGGCAACAGAGTTGATTATCCCACTGTATCCAGCATTGGTGTGGCCTCATATGGAGCCTCTTGTCCAGTGCTGGGACCCACCAGTTAGGAAGGATGTGAAGGTCCTTGAATGTGTCCCAAGGAGGGTGAAGAAACTGGTGACAAGGCTGGAAGGCATGTCCTGTGAGAAGCAGCTGAAGGCTATGGGCTTGTCTAGTTTGCAGAAGAGGAACTGAGGAGTGACCTCTTTGCTCTCTACAGGGAGAGGGAAGTGCTTAGTGCTTCTACCTGGAATTCAGTGATAGGCGACATGGAAATGTTTCAGGGCTGCATCAAGAAAATCTCAGTCTTGACATTAGAAAGCATTTCTTCCCTGAGAGGGTGGTCAAACAGTGGAATAAACTTCCTAGAGAAGTGGTCAACACTCCAAGTCAGTGTTTAAGAGGCATTTGGACAATGCCCTTAACAATATGCTTTAACTTTTGGTCATCCCTGGAGTGGTCAGGCAGTTGGACTAGATGGCCATTGTGGTCCCCTTCTAACTGAACTATTCTATACTATTCCATTCCATTCTGTCACAAATAATTGTTATTACACAAGAATAGCTGACAACTGGACAGCCAAAGTGAACACTTTTCTTAAATTTCTAAGTTTGCTTTTGCTTTCGTCTGTTTTTCATATGAATGCCTTTCCAATTGGAAAGTGCTAACTTCAGGTTTGCAAACTCCAAGCCCACAGCAAGGACTTTTTTTCTTAATGTGGAGCATAGTTTGAATCTAAATTGTTCACAGTCCCTGGAGTTAATAGCCTCATTCATCCTGTAAGCATTTTGGCTGTGGTATCAGAGACATTACAATGTGACGCATAACACTGAGTCTGCAATACTAATGGGCATCAATATATTGCCCAAGTCATATTTCTCTTTTGCAGCAATGTTAATAAAGCAACTATGGAAGCTGTAAACTGCAAGGGGCGTGGCGGGGGGGAGTTACAACTGTGCAATGTTCCAGGGAGGAATTTGAGATGACCATAACAGTTCCACAACTCATCAGTCATTTCTACAAGCAGGAAAAAGAAAAAATCAAAATCATGATGGCATGTACTGAAGATTAAAAACACGCTATCAGTCTTGGAAGTGAGTGGTAGCCTTTGAATTACTAGTAATTTGTCTACCTGGCAAGTTTATCAACTTGTGAGGTAGAAGACTGAAGAAAGCAGATTTTTAGGGGAAGGTTTTAACATATTTTGAGTGTTCATTCCCTTATTGACAGAAAGTTCCTGCCTTTCTAGGGCAGAGAGAGACAAAGCTGAGGCTCAGTTTGTGCACTAGGAGCCGCTGAGGTCTGGCTGGCGCTGCCTTTCTCTGCAGTAGTGTTGCTAGGCAGTTGCTAAGGCTGTTTTTGCTCCAGGCTAGATGATCTACCTGTTTACTGCTCTAAACTGTGGGATTTAGGTGTGCATTATTATCCCCTGAGTGAGTTAGCTAACACAGTAGTTAGCCCTGGCTACTCCTTATGGATATGCAAGATACCCGGTTGCTGTGCCACGGTGAAGGCCTCAGATGGCAGCTTGGGTGAGAACCAGCCTGTAGCAGGAGACTCCCAGGGCCACAAGGAGTGATTTTCCTTATGGATTTGACTCCTCAACATGAAGACTGGGATTTCTTCCTCTGAGAGTAGCTGTCACATGTCAGCATAGAAATGCAAACAGTGGTGTCACGCAAACAGGACAGATTGTTCTACCTGAGTTTTCCTGGAAGTTATGGCTGATTTTATTGCTCTAATGATTTATCTGGTTGTTCTATTCATACCCAAAGTCTGGTTATACACAAAGTTTTCCCTGAAATAAGCAGAAGCCTTTTACACAACAGACAGTAGCTCATATCCCTTTAGTGATTAACAGTGTTTTCTGCAAAGAATTTAGAGCAAGGGCAGGTTGATTGGATCTATGTTGAACCACTGATGACATTGCTCACTTTTTCTATTGCCAAGGCATCACCCTAAACTTGCATCTGCCTTAGAGGGAAACAATTTTAGTGTGCATGTCTCTAAGTCCTAAAGTCCCAGTAGCAGTTTTGATAAAATTTAATTTGGTAGATTGGATTAAAGAGATCTAGGATTAATTCTCAGTTCAATTTTTGCTGGATATCTATCAAATGAGCCTATCAGGCAACAGTTCTGTGCACTTTCAGGTAGCTCACTTAATCTGCTTTATGGTTTGGTTCATCCTTAGTGAAATAAGGCTAATACCTTATTACTACCTTAGCAGAGGACCCAAAAATCATTACTGAATATGAACTGTTCAGATGTTTGGAGAGCTGTGAGACAGAGAGGAGGATATCAGTAGTTTTTTCCTAATTTAGTAAGGTGATATAGTCTAAGGGAGTGTCCAATTATCAAATTTCATTTTGGAAGAAATATTTCACATGGCCAAATCATTATTTATCACATGAATTCTTTACAGTCCCTTTTTAGGAAGTCTTATTTTACAGAGCTTTCTTTGTTCCATCTCTAAATGGAGTTGACATCCTGCTGGTTGCTTCATCACTTCTCAACACTTCTAAGTTTTCAGAATGGCTTTCATTTCCCTATCGAATTACCATGATCTCTGGTGATAACTGAGAACATGCAACAAAGCAGAGATGTTTCCTCTGTACCTCCAGCCACAAGTCTGCATTTTTTTCCTTTCTCCGTGAGTGCTACAAAAGTTGATTCAATTAAAAGTACAGAGGCAGTAAGATCAAGCACCTGTGTGAAAGGAAGTGAAATGAGGATTCACAAAATTAGTACAGGTGCTTTTGACAGGTTTGTGTAGGCTTTTTGCATCTGGGTATTGTCTACTTCAGTTTCAAAATGTTTCTTTTACAGAACCCATTTCAGTTATTTTACTGAGATTTTTTAGTTTTGTGAAAAGAGCTGGCTGGCAGAGCTCCAGCTTACATCATCCTCTCCCAAAAAGAGGTATAAGATCAGCCCAGAAATGATGTGGGAATGTTACCTTGACAGTGTTTTGCTTGAAGGAAAGCTTAGCATTACAGAAATTATTTTTGACTGGTCCTTAACAGGCTTCAAGTAATGGAGATGGTCACTGGCTGTGAAACAGATCAGCACTAGTATGTTCCTGGTATTGGACATCTCTGCTGATGTACAGATATTGTTTGTTGTCATTCTCTCTGTCATCCACATATATCTACCAAAATAATTTTTTGATGTTATGAAGGCAAGATATTTCACTTTGGGGAATAAGGCCAATGGTCCATATGCTTTGACCACTAGGAGTAACATTGATTAGTTTCAGTGAGGAGAGCAGTAGCCTTTATTTACAGGATTATTAGCCAGTGACAGCTTTTTAGCACTTGCTGTTCTCAGTGGTGCCAAGCAATGGGACAAAAGGCCATGGGCAGAAACTGATGCACAGGAAGTTCCACCTGAATATGAGGAAGAACTTCTTTACTGTGTGTGTGACCAAGCACTGGAAAAGATTGTCCAGAGAGATTGTGGACTCTCTCTCTCACTGGAGGTATACCAAGAACTGTGTGGACACAACCCTGTGCCATGTGCTCTGGGATGACCCTGCTGACACACTGTGGCCCCCTCCAACCTTACCAATTCTGTGATTCTGTGAAACATGGAAGGGATATACCTTTGGGACACATTGTATTGCTGGATACAAACCTAGTAAGCCTAATACAGAACTGTTCTTGCTGTTGGATCCTGGATCACCATATGTGATGGAAATTTCTTTGCTCGTGGCTTATAGGTGAGAGCTGTTCCTTCTGCCAACTCCCTTTCTTCTTGAATGTTCCCCATAGACCTTACAAAGTTTTTTCTCAAGTGGAAGTTTTCTTTTCTTGGTTTGTTCTTCCCACCCCAGTGACGGCTCTCTCAAAAGGTACACTGTGTGTTTCTGTACCAGATTCCTTCAGATCATCCTTCAGATGCATTCTTTCCTAAGTTATTTTAGTGGGGTTGGGTCTTTGGAGTAAACTACTTGCATTGAGATTGCTTTGGAAAATATAGGCTGATTACAGAAATCCGTCTGCAAAAGAATTTCTGTTTTACTCAGTTGTGAAATTATGGGTAAATGAGGAGAAAGCTATGAAAATATATGTATGTATGAAAAGAAGGAAGGGAGTGATTTGGTGGGTGGAGGAGGGGGGAAATTAGGGAGTAATCAAGTGCCACTGAGACATAAGGAATTTAAACTGGCTGTTGATTACACCAGAGTAGTTCAACAAGCGAAACTATAGAAAGACTGCTAATCATAAGGAGATCATATCTGACAAAAATGTGAGATAGTGAACAACTTTGTTTATTAACTTCCCTGTTCAGCCATAATTTATTCTGTCTAAATTGAAGCATATAAGGTGGATATGGCAAGAACTATTTAGCTTTAAGCTCCTTATATTAGTGAGAGGAGAAGTAAAGACACCTCTAGAGTTTGCAAGAATGGGCAAAAAGCAGTTTCTCAATAACTGAGCAGAACATACCCCACAAGGTACTTGTTGTCTCTTCAGTCCCTCTTAGGAAAATCAGTTATTTTGGGGGCAACCCAACAAATTGGGGCCAGTTTACTAGTATGACCCAGCATGGTTGCACATCAAATCCTTACCCATCAAATGTGCCTTTTCCTCATGACAGAGAAAAGTTTTGTTAAAGCTCTTTTCCAGCAAGATGATTTGAACCTGTTAAGGATGATTCAGCAAAGCACTTAATTGCAGGTCTCAGCCTATCCCTAATTAGCAGAAATCTTAAATTCTTGTACAATCCTAAGCACGTTCTTGAAGTTAACTAAGGCACATACCTAAACTGCTCAGTGTGCCTGCTGCAAAGCAGGTAAGTTAAGCAAGAGTTTCCATAGCAGGCCATGGAAGCTGCCAACAGATACACTGCACCTCTGTTAAAACCAACAGCTGAACCTACAGCAGCAGAATTTCTTCCCTATTCTAGAATCACAAAATTACCTTTCCTAAGCATGTAAACTGCACCCCCTTTCACTCTTCTAGTTCATGGATGTAAGTTTTCTCCATGTTCCTGATATGGGAGCATTGTTCTCTGCATATTACTGTGTGTTTTGTGCTAAGGGATGTTTTGAAATATAGAAGCTCAAAATATTTTTGAGAATCTGTTTCTTTTTGCTGAACTTTATTGAACTTGACTGCCTTGTGTTTCACTCTGAGAATGGCTGACTCTCTTTTTCCCAGGCTTTTGGAGTTCAATTTTTAAGTGTGGGGAGGTCAGTAGCATCTGTTTTTTTCCACCTCAGCATGCCTGAATTTCTGCGGGAGAAAACACAAAGTGTTAATAGTGGAAATTGTTCAGTATCCTCTTGTGTTCTGATGGATGGCAGTATCCTTGCTCCGTGTCTCTTGGTACAGCAAAACACTTCAGCTGAAGAGGTTTTAAAAATCTATTTTGGCTACTTGAATACCCGAGTTTTGTGGTAATGAACAGCCTTGATACCAAGGTCAAATCAGAATAATTGCCACTAAGCAGATTTGTTAGTGAAAACAAGGTTGTATTATTTGATAAGGGAGTAAGGATTGAGTTTATCCTGCACTCTTGCTAGTTTTGGTCTTTATGGAGAATTTGCAGGAAACTGGGAGATTTATTCGTTCTTCTTCTTTTGCCCTTCACATTTCCCAGTGGGGGGGGCACAGACTGCATCTTGTAATGGGAAAGATTCTGCCATCACCACTATCCAGATATACATATCCTGGGGCAGGATCCAGCCCAGTGCTATGAATAGTTCTCAGACAGTTGAGCCTTGATCAGCTTTTAATTTATTTAAGACATTTATTTTGTTCCAAACCCGTACACTGGCTGGTTGCCCATGACAAGTACTGTGGATATTCTCCCGCCATGGTCTCCCAAACCTGGCATGTCATTTGGTTTCATAGGAAAAAATAATTATCACCTTTATGTGAAACAACAGAGATTGGCTTTGACAAGAGATAGGATGATGGCCAGAATGACACTGGTGCTCCTGCAGGTGCTAGATGTCTTGTTCCAGAGTTTTATTCATTCAACATGGGTTAAAATGACTATCAGGTATATGGTTTTGAGGAATTTCGTTTCCATTTTGGAGGATTAAAACCTGGGATAGTTTAGGTTTTTTTCTGTTTTGTTGTTTCTGTAATTTGGGGTATAATACACCACCCTGGAAGAACAGGGTATTTTCACTTGAGTGCTTTTGCAATTGAAGGAATGAAGTCCTTGATCTCTCCTCTTCTCCCTTGATATATTGTGTAGTTCTGGTTACTTTTGATCCTTTGTACATTTACAATGCTGTGATCTGTAGAGGTGACTTGTGGAGCTGAGGTTTTGTGGGTGCTTCCAGATGAAACGTCTCCATAATTACCTGCAATTGCAAAGACTGAGTACAGGCCCAGCTGGTCTCAGGAATCCTGTGTTCTCTTCCTTCCTACACATACTCCCCTACAAGCAAAGAAACACGGAGTTATTTTCAGAAGCTCTTCTGAACATACTTGCTTAAACTCTGCCAATGCAGCCTCAACCTTCAGTTCTGACTGGCAATGTCATTCCTGCATCCTGTTTTATATAAATAACTGTGTAGCATTGCTGTCATTGCCCTTCATGATGTGTTGTACAAGGGAATTCCTTATAGATTTTTAAAAGTACAGCCCTTTGACCTGGACAGGAAAATGAGTACAATTTAATCCTTGGAGTATTCGTAGTAAGTCACTACAAAATGATAAGTTGTCACAGCTTTAGTTGCTCAGCCAAGCCATTCAAGGTGAGTTATTTTAATAACAGGGTTTTAAGGCCTGGGATGTTTCCCAAATAATTTTATTATAATGCTTAATGAAATGAGCCAATCTGCTCAGAAAACAATCTGCTCTCCACTGCTCCCGAGATCCATATAGCACAAAGGAGTTTAAATTGGAAATAGATCCTAATCACCTGGCGTGACCAGAAAATGTTTATAACTCTGGCTTTCAAGTAAGAAGTGTGACAGAAACTTCTTGGTAACCTCAAAGCGTGCCCTGTCTTTTTGATCCATATGGAGGAGAGGCCAAAGTCAGAAGCTGTCCCTTGGGACGTGGATCCTCGTGGGTGAAACTCCATGTGTTGGCACCTTCACACGGATCTAATGCAGGGTAACACACTGGTGGTGCTCTGCTGGTATCTTTCCTTGAACTGTAGTGAGGCTCATGACAAGGAAAGCTATCTCAATATACTCCTGTCTTTCCTGCTTTTCCTCACAGTTCTGAAGATGATTTTTACATAAAAAGGGTGTTTACCTTGCATAAACCTGTGCTGCAGGCCTATTCTCCCCTTTTAATTTTCTTTTTGTTTGTTTGTTTGTTTGTTTTGAGTAGAGATAATTCCAAATTGATTCAAAACAGAACCAAACTCATGGGGTGGGGTAGGGGGCTAGAAAGGCATAATGAGAATTTATCCATGGTGAAAGACAGCAAGTTAATTTCAGGGTCTACCTCAAATGAAGTAAATGAACCTCAGAAATACTATGAAATTAAATTACTACAAAATTTCTTCAGGCTTAATCATGAAAGGTCTAATTAGAAGAATGTTATGTGTCAGTATAGTGTCCCACTATCTTGTAAGATATACTATATATATACTGGGATTTCTTCAGCCTGAATGCCTGCCTTCCTTCCTTCTTTCCTTCCTTCCTTCCTTCCTTCCTTCCTTCCTTCCTTCCTTCCTTCCTTGGTGTCCCTCCGCAGCCTGTGCAGCAAAAAAAAATTATTTTATTTTGAGCATAGAACTGCAGTTTCCAACCTGGGGTCTGCAGACCCTCAGGGCTACTTGTAAGAAAGGACAAGTCTGAAAAAGAACTAGGAAAAGCAAATTGAGGTACTAAATCCCTGCATGATAGCTATGCCCTTGAGAATGAAATTGGACCCTAACAAAGTAAAATAGTAGGAAGCTACCAGGAAAGAAGGAATTATAACAAGAAAAAACATCAGGAGGTTTGGAAGGTCATTATGGTCAAATATACAGGGGAGGTAAACTCCAGAGGAAATCTGTTCAGTGTTAATACCATTTTAGATCAAAGGAATATCATAGTACCTGAGCTGTACACAGTTAGTGAAATTAAACTTTTGAACCTCTTTAAGACTTTCCTGTCACTTTATATAGCCATTAAAAAAAAATCCTAGTTCCTTCCCTGCAGTGAATTGACAGAAGTTCATTAATGAATTCAAACTCAAGTATTAAAGCTTGGAAACACCATTGTTTTGTATATGTAGGAACTTTCATTCTAGTGGATCTCACAATGATTTATAGATGTGCATTTCATAGGGCACAGGTGGCATCAGAAGCCACATTTCATACAGCTGTGTCTGGCACAGCCATAAATAACTTTGCAGAAACATTTAGGTTGATTTTTTTTAAGAGCTTTACAAAGAAGTGATTTATTTACAAAACACAGCAAAACTGCATGACTATGCCAGGTCTGAAAGTGATGAATTCTTCATCAGGTAAAGGCACAAAGATGTAGAATAAAAATTATTTGCAATTCAAACACTGAAGTGTTATGTAATTAAAGCACACAAGTTTGAGTCAAGGGAATCTTTATGTGCCTGTGCACACAACAGTGTCCAGCTCTTCTTGGATCATGCCAGGAATGTCACAACTGTTTGTCTAAGGCACTGCAATTTAATAGCATTTGCTGTTGAGAAAAGCTCTCAGGCTCTTTGCATAGACAGATTGAAAGGACCACCACCAGCCCAGGAATTAAAACCCACCCCAAAATATTTGCTGCACCAGGGGATGGCAGAATCATTGCTTACTTCCTTTGTGTCCTCACCCTTAGGAGTGGGTTCTGGCTGGCTAGCTTTGGGGCTACAGATTATTAATCCTGTTGGATTCAGAGCACCTCAAAAACAAAGTCCTCACTCAGGTACATCATGAGGAAACCTTACCTGGGAATACTCTTTGGTGTCATTCCATGAACTGCATTGGTTTGCATTAACACAACCCTGTCTGTGCACTCACTTCTGTTGAGAGCCATCATACATTTTGTCTCATCTAACCTTGTTCCCCTGCAGTGAACAGTGTTGCTACATCTCATTATCATTGAACCTGTGTCCTTTAAAATGACGGGCACTGTGACAAAACTCATGGACAATTTGAACCACAGGTAAGCTAGAAAAGTCTCTGACAAGCCTTTGGTCTCAGAGATGAGTTTATAGCAGTTATACCTCTGGGACTCTTTGCAAGTGGAGTTAAATCCTGGCAAGGGGTGGTAGGAAGATAAGATGGAGCTGAGTTGTACATTCCTAGTGCCCAGGAGCTGCAGGAGTTGGCTCCTCTGCAAGGGAGGTGGATTTGGGAGCATGTGGTAATGGTGATTGCAGACCAGGAGCACCGTTGCATTCCTCCATGCAATCATGTATAGTCCTCTTTCTGCCCTGCTAGAGCCCTCAGTGCTCCCAGGTAAGATTTTATGGCTTGTGCAGTGCTTGTGAGTTACTTGCCCATGACACAAGCCACAGCTTTTGGTGTACATCATCCTCATGAACAAAATGCCAAGCATGAAGCTGCCCCAGGCTTGGAGACGTGCATCAGTGCTCTCTGTCACAGAGGTAAAGATGCCTTTGTTCTTTTGCAAGCACATTTTGTGGCCCAGAGATTCTGGTTTCTGGCATACAGCATGGAGACCTGCTTTATTCCTATTATTTACTGTTTCTCCTGAAGAATACTGATATATAAGAAGATATGTTTTTTTCATGGGCACTACAGTGTGAAAAACTGTTCTCTGGTTAGGTTCCTGCCATTATTTGTCCACTACCCCAGTGGTGGTAATGAAATTATGAGTTTGATCCCCAAAACAATAATAAAAAAAAAATAAATCTAACCCCAAGCAAAGTTACCAGCTTTCTGAAGTTGGAGCCTTCATATTTGATACTCTCAGACATTTCTGTATAGCTGTCACATCAAAATATCTTTTTTTTTTTCCTTTATTTTGCCAAAAGCAGAGGTTCTTGTGTAATCATATAACTAAAGGAGCTGGGGCTTTGGAAAAATGCTGATTATGTTATACTGTTGCAATTTGCCAGAAGAATTGCTTCTCCGAGCAATTGAGATCTACAAGGTGCAGCTTAGATTATCCAGAATAAATTGTGCCTTGACTGAGAATCCAAAAGAATAGCTCCGTGATTATTATTTTGGGACAACCTCAAAGCAGGATTTTCTTCCCTGTGCCCCTGCCCCTGCATGCATCCTCACTCAGCTCTCTCCAGCAGTCAGGTAATTTCTTTGCAGGGACTCTCCCCAGCATGAGCCAGGTTTCACAGCTCCCGGAGGCTGTGGATGCACAGTTGCCTGCAGCAATTGAAATCTGAGCAATAAAAGAAGGGCTGTGTTTTCTGAAGCACATTCTGAGTGGTTTTACACACCGATCAACACCTTTGTCTCCTTTCTATACCCTCAATATCTGTGTTAGGCAGAGCCTAAATTTGGAATCAGGGAGGAGTTGCACTGGGGTGTGTTGAAGCCAAACCTCTGACGTGGTGGGCTGTGCCCAGGGACATTTCACAGGATCATTTCCATTCTGTGTTAATGATCTTTATTCTGTTGGAGCATCTGAAAAACCCTTCATGTAATGGAGAATCAGCCTCTTTCCACACATTTCCATCACTGTTTCCAGCTGCACAGCTGAAGATTTTGTGCACCGTCCCCACCCAGATCCCCAGTGAGCAGCCAGAGAGGCCCCTGTGGGTCCCTACTGCCAACATGGGGAGCCTCATCAATCTGCAGACACTCATTTAAATGCCTGCCAGGGCCTCTGTGTTTCCAAAGAGGCAGGATTTATGTCCAAAGAGTGTTCATATCACTGCAGTGGGATCCAAGACTTGTCAAATCAGTTGCCAGCTGCTGCTGATTCGTGAGATGTCCAAGACAAGCAGCTCAACTTTCTTTTTTCCTCTGTTTCTGTTTTCAAAGAAACCACTTCTCGGCTGCACACCAGGGGGCTGTTGTGAGTTTGAATTAATTTGAGGCTTCCAAATTAAAATTACTGCAATACAGCAATTCATTTCACCCTGTGAGGAATATCTCAGATCCGCTGACTCTTCCTGTGGAGGCACCTGTTTCCCTCCAAAGCCAGCTCAGCTAACTGGCTTAGGCATTTCACTAACTCTAATCTGAGTGTTAACTCTTCTCTTTGCGGGTCTTGAGAACCCACAGGCAGGAAACAGCACCCTAGTTTGTGTCACATGGGAAGTTAACTGAATATTGTGAACAGACCCTATTTCAGCAAGCATGGGCATGCTGCTGTTATATTTATGCTCTGGCTTAAAAACATTCAATTGAGAATGTCATTAGGGGGTTAATGGAAGCTTTGTACTTAGAAAGTCTCTCTGAAAGCTAGGCTAGCCTCCTTACCTTACTGTGTGATCAAAGTCATTATTTTCCAGCTCCTGCTGTGATTGCAAACAGTCAGATTTGAGCAAATGAGCTGTGGATGTATTTATATCAGGACAATAACATGAGGGGGTTTGTAGAATGGCATGCTATGACTAGCTCAAGAAATAATGTAATTAAATTATTGTTTAAAGAAAGGAGACTGGTACTTCTGAGTAGAAGATATTTTTAAACTTTCTTGAAAAGAAACTAGAGTCTGGAACATCCTTTACTAACTGAAATTAGAGGTCAAACACTAGATGAGAAAGCAAGAATGGGGGAATTTCAACTCCAGAACTTTGTTAAAAGCACGAACACATGCACACACAAAGACACACACAGACACACATACAATTATACCCTTTTTTCATACAGATCTTAGGCAGAATGAGAGCATCGATACTATCACAGCATCATTCATTTGAGGTTGTGTAAGCAACTACTGAACCCATGATTTCCCAGCTTTCAGGAGACCAAGTTCAAGGCCTGAGCTTGACATAAAAATTGGGTGCAAGACGTCAACATACTGTCATCTTATGATGAGGGAACATATTGTTCAAGGGTTTTTTTGTTTTGGTTTTCTTTCAGTTGGGGAGGACTGTGGCAGGGTAGAGGGACACAAGACCGGGGAGTGGGAAAGAGTTGCAATTTTGAGCTCAGTTCATGGTCTGTATATAAGCATTTAGGGACATTCCAGATGACTCAAAATACGAGTTTGGGATGGTAAGGACACACAGAAAATTCCTCGTGGCAGCACCATGTCAGTTCAAATAAACCAAACCCTAGATCTCCACTAATGGTAGGGGGAAATGAAGGCATCTTGCCTACCTGCTGAGCACACAGGTGTGCTTAGTCCCAGACTTAACCCTGCCTTGATGCTTGTGTTTTGTTTGGGATTATTATTTCAAAGAAAGAGCCATCATTTTCGTACTTGCAATTCTCATAACATCTGGGCTACTACTGTGACCAGGTAAATAGTGCTGAGTGACTTTCATGGGCTCCTCTGACCAGGAGGAATTGCCAGTTCTTCTGTTATAGTGCTGTCACAACATTGGAGAGGTGTACTGGGACCACACTTGAACATTCAGCAACTGTTCAATTTTCCTATTTTAGCTTCTGTACAACATCATAGACAATCTCTGAAACTGTGGCTGCCAACCCCCAAACATTTGACAGCTTTATCCGATGACATTTAGACTGACTTGGAACTTGTGCAAAGCTTGGCCTGTCTCCAGAGCCAAAGTAGAGAGCCACGTCCACCAGCATAGCCTGTTTGCATCCTATTCTTGTTTCAGGAGAAACTTGGAGGCCCCAAAAAATATGCAGTCTGCCATGCAGTCGCTGTGCTATAGCTTATGCAGCCTAAACCATTCAGCCCTGTTGTGCTTGAAGCAGCTGGGATCTCAAGTCCTTGTTTCTTCTTCAGAATTCATCAGAACTCTGGCCCAAAACATTACTCTCTGCTGTCGGTCACCTCCTGTCCCCTTGACATTACAACATCCCACACACACTATGTGAAGACCTTTTGCTCTTCTCAACAAACATTTGGATGTGCCACTTTTTTGGTTCCAATATCAGTTTGATCACTCCTCCAGTTTTCATGCTCAGATGATGTTTTACTTACCTATAATAACATCAGCCTTGACTGAGCTAACAAGAGAAACTTCTTGGAAGTAGTCCTTATGAAAATTGTGTGTGAAAGTTATGTGTGAAAGGTGGACACTCTCAGAGTGGAGAGATCCAACATTGCTAATACAGCAGCTGTGGATGTTGTAAGAGTGCAGAGAATAGACTGGAAAATGTGTTTTACTCTTAGTATTGCTCCTACACAGCTCCTACTTCTGTTTCCAGAAAAAACACCTGGGTGGATCACTGGTCTGAGCTAGCAGGACACTTCTTTCATATCTCTTTTCAGACTACTGTGTATTCAGATAGGCCATGTAGTTCACCTGAAAAATGGTAAGTTTTTGTCTTCTCAAACTGTAGACAACATGCCTTGTAAGGAGATATATCAGAGAAGAAGGTTACTGCCTTTTCCCCCACCTCAACTGAATTCTCACCTCCCACCTTGACCTGGGAATTACCATTCTCACGGGGATGATGGAAAAGATGTGGGATGAACTCCTCCTGTTCTGTTTCTGTCAAAATGACCTACAATAGAAAAGACATTCCAGTTAATCCTGAGCAACCTAGTGCCTTTCAGCTTTCCTTCCCAAAAGGAAAGTAGATGTCATCAATTGATCACAGACTGCTGTGATCAAGAATAATGTGGGCAGGTTCAGAGGTGTGGTTTGATCCTTAGGTCTGGACAGAAGTCTGATCCCATTAAGAAAAGAAGTGAGAAGAAGGTTGTGTGGTGAAAATGATGAAATGCACCTGTGAAAGGTGTGTACAGTGCATTTCAAAGGTGTGTCAACAAGTATAAAGCACTGTGGTTAAACAGCCATTTCCTTTCTTTAACTAGAACACAGCTGATGTCCTTTCAGTACTAGGGAAGATGTGTAAAAATCAAGTCTCAGATTTAGTATGTTTCACTCTTTTTGAACACTGCTAAGGAGATTTCACAGAATCTGAATATGCCAAAATGGAGTAATATATTCCATTTGTTGTTTGTCCTTCAGATGGAATCTCACATGTTCTCATACTTGAATACCTTCATTTTCAAGTCAAGAAAGGATCCTTCTGAACAATAGTATAAACAACTCCTATAATGACAAAAAGGCTCACAGTGTCATTCTGTATTCATGAAAGAAACCTCTGAATTTTGCTGTTTCAGAGCATCTTTTTTAGAAAAAAATCAGATTTCTTTTTTTTTTAAAAAATTCTGTGAGGGAATATCCAGCACAGTACTCCCAGGATAAAAGGAAGTAAAGCTGTCTGTCTTTTATAACCAAAATGCAGTTAATAATCTGAAAACCTTAATTTAAGTGTTCCAAAACTGATACTTTGGCCTCAGTAAATTTTCAGAGAATGCTTGATTCACTATCAGAACTGAAACAGAATCCACAAGTCCTGACTCTCAAACCCATATTAGATCCAAGGGAACCAGAACTGTCCCTGAGGAAAAGTTAAATTAAAATTAATTTCTAAATGCACTCCAAAGGCCACAGTTCTGTGGATGTCTGCATCACTGGATTATTACTGATGATCTGTTCCAATTTGGAACAGAGACAAAATGACAATTATGCTTCCTAACAAGTCTTGAAATAACCCATCAGCTTTGAGGTGCTACAAGAAAATTCTCTTTTCACGTATTGTTATTGGTTGGGACCACGAGGTTCTAGGCCCATTTCTCTTCAGGTATCCCTTTGCACCAAACTCTGCTTTCTTACTTAACTAATCAGTGAGCACAGCAACCCAGAAAATTAAGTATATAAGAATGTACTGCTCGACACCAGACCAGCTCAATTCACAGGTTGGGTGAGGCCCTGTGACTATGGTAGAATATGTGAGGAGAATTGGGTACCCAAGGGTAAGGTCTGTCCCTGCAAGTAGATAACCATGTGAATTAATCAAGAAAAAGTAAAGAGTAGAAGAGTAAAGCCTAAATTCCAACATGCCCTTGGAGCTGGCTGTTTAGCACTGCACTGGGGATACTGCCTTCATTTGAAGTTCAGCTGTGAACCCTGGGCAGGGGAGATGCTCTGACAGAAAATCAATCCTGCTTTGTCCATAACACAGGAGGCTTCCCATGGCCACAGCTCTTTTCACTTAGAGGTCCTAGAGTTCATATCTGAATCTGTAAGAGTTAAGTCAAATCCATGAGGTCCTTAAAAAGTGTCCATAGGGTAACTCAGAGCTCTGCAAATCTGTTTAGCCTGAGTTAATCCTGAACATGAATTGGCACCTGGAGTGTAATAAAAGAAGTAAACACTATGAAAGATAGGATAGTAGAGTTGAAAACCACATTGAAACACAGAAAATACAGATTGACAGAGGGAAGGTTTTAAGCAATAGCTTCTAAAAGACACATGAGCTAGGAAAAAAAAGAAATCAAATGTAGTTTCTGAAATTCTCAATACTTTTAAGTAGTTTCCATTTAGTGCTCTGGTGGAATAGGCAGTACATGAAAGGGTGTTACAGAAACCTGCACTCACAGGAGAAACCAAGCACATGAGCAAGTGTGTTCTAAACAGATCACACAAGAAGGTGAACTCATAGGAAAGTTTGGTTTCTTAAACCTGAAGACATGAGTTAGCACAGTGGGAAAAGAGTGGTGAGGGAGGTTTATCTTTTCAATTACCAGACTGGACTAATAGAGGGATCTGGTGTGTAAAGTCAGCAGGAAAAATCTTCCAATCCACACTGAAGCTTACTAAAGATGACCAAGGCTCTAAAAACATAACTATGGAAAAAAATAATTCAAAATAAGGAAAGAGACCTGAGGCAGAAAGGCATTTAAAATTTCAGGTCAGAAGGTTTTGAAATATGTAAAATTACGGATTGTGGCAACCAAAACTCTTTCTTGGACAGGGAAATCATTGGTGTAGCTTATCAATTGCGTACTCATGAAGCGAAACAAAACAGAGGCTGAAACATGTAGAACAGCACAGTGAAAATTTAATTCTACTAACACAGACCCTGTTGAAAAGCAATGCAACAACTCAGTCTTGATTATTTACCTGAAAGCAAATGGACATTCAAATTGGTCATAAATGTTTTAGGCAAAACAATGTTGTTGATAGGTTGATCCAGAAAGAATGAAAAGCCACTGAGATATTTGTTTATTAAACCAGACAGTAGAAGGGAGGCATGAGACCTACTCATGGGGAACAGCAAATCTACAGTTATAGAAATAAAAATTTGCTGTAATGATTGACATGCAGAAGATTGACTGAATTCAATCACCTGACCAAGGAAGACAGGTGTAAAGATAAAGGCAGTAGTAAAGGTGGTAACCAAGGACTTATGCTTCTGTTTAATACTTTGAATATCTATTTGATTAAAGCCATTTGGCTACATTTGTCCACTTCCAGTATGTAACCCTCAATGTAGTGCTTCCACTAATGCATCTATAAGTCTATTCAACTTGCCTGATCTATTCTGTTCCTTTTCCTTCTCTTTTTACTTCTTACTGCATTGAACACAAAGAAATGATTGTTCAAATAAGACTCCACGGTGGTGGTGACACAGGAATGTGTCATGAGACACCTTGGGTAGGTCCATCTTAATTATATACACAGAACTTTGTGAAGTTATTAAAGAGGTGAAAACTCCTAAAACTCCTAAAGTCAATCAGTAAAGAAGATTTTAATATCCTTGGTGCAATGTGAAGAAGAGCTGAAGTTAAAACTTGCCAGTTCAGGTTACTCCTGCACATGTAGATGACATATTTCTTCACCAAATAGTCACTGAATCAGTAGAAGGTAATACCACTTCCAATTTCATTTTGTAAACAGTAAGGTCATTACCGAAGGCTATAGGGTTTGTTGTATTTTTTTTAATGGTATTGAATTAATTGACTTACAATGATTTAACTTGGAATAAATGAAAAAAGGCCTGTTCCTACAGATTTTTCCTGGAGAAAAGTGGAGGT
The DNA here is from genome assembly GCA_013397135.1 of Pachyramphus minor. NCBI lineage: Eukaryota > Metazoa > Chordata > Aves > Passeriformes > Tyrannidae > Pachyramphus > Pachyramphus minor. The sequence goes on from VYXB01007051.1 coordinate 560,379, forward strand.
TTAGTTAAAAAAGCCATTGGGACTGGAGACCTCAGTGAACTGAATGTGGTATAAACTTCATATTTCTTTTGCCAAGGGTATAATTGGATATTGACAATTTGAACCCAAAGAAAGTAAACAAACAAAAAAAAAGAGAGAGAGAAAAAATTCCTACTCATTTAGACTATCCATGTTAAAAATATATTAATAAGTGAAAAAAAAAAGAATTGAGAAAGAAAATTAGTCTTTACAGGAAGTGAAAACATGATTGCAAAACCAACTGATTTAAACATTATGAAAGAAGTAGAAAACAAGCACAGAGGGTCTTCTAGAAGTAAAATAAAAAGAGACTAAGAACAGAAATGCAGGGGAAGTGAGGCCAAGAGCAAAGATTATTTGGGTACAAGCCAAAAAATATACCAAGTAAATACACAATAAAGGAGGTTATCAGATCCAACATAGAAACAAAACTCAAAGAAAATAAGGCCTTCTCACCAGGAGAACATCACACTCCTTGCCCGAGAATCCTGAAAAAAATGGCATATTGATTGTCATAGGAGTGTTTTCAGTAAATCTGTCAAACTGAGTGCCAGTACATGCACGAGGAATGGTCAACATGTTACCTGTAGTCAAATGGTGAGAAGGTGATCTGTGCAGATACCATGTGGCAATCTGGCCTCAGGAGCAGACAGGGCTGTAAGAGTTTCTTTCTTTTAAAAGACAGAGGTGAACAGAAAATGCAACATGACTGTGAAAGAGCAAATGCACTTGTGGGATGCATCAGGAGTTTTTGTCACTGGAGAAGGGGAAGTCTTGGTAAGATACTAAGATGTAAAATATTGCAAACTTGTGAGTTTTTATTTGAGGTCCATGGAATATTTGTAGGAATTGAACAAAAAGCAGGTCAGAAAACCAGCTTTGTTTTCCCTTGGCCTTCGGGCACTTGGAAAGGATGCCCAACTTCATTCAAAAAATTCAGGAAAAATGGAGCTTGAGAAAGCTACAGCCCATATTTATACACAAATCTGGCCATCCATATTGAGAGCAGAGAAGTTCAAACTAGGTCAGGTACAGAAGTGGGCCACCCTCCACTCTAATGACAAAATAGAGGGATTATTTTCTTAGGAGAAGAGACACACTGAGTCAGCTTGTTTAACCTCAGCAAAGTGGAGGCTGCAAAAATATACGCTGCCTGTCAATACATCAATGTGTGATCACTGGGGAGGCAAACACAATTGTCAACAGACAGGACAGTGCTGGCAGAATCAAATGGGAATATACTGCTCGGGATTAATTTAGGCTGAAAACAAGAAGGGTTATGACTAGTTGAGGAGTAAGATTATGTGACACTCTTGCATCAGAAACACCAGAGGAGAGGCAAACACAGCAGTGGAGATGCAGTCTGACCTGCTTTTGCACAGGATTATGTGACGTCCCATGGGAGCAGGGATGTAATGACCTAAGGGATTGATTTCCTTCAGATGTTTTATTTTCCTGTAATTTGCCTCACTGCCCACTGGTCTTTTTATCCCATAACATGTCAGGTTGAAAAATCCCAGTACCATCAAGGTTAAGGCAGATGTTTTGCTACTACAAGATCAAAAAAAAAGTTCCCTGTGTGTTTGACTTTCAGTTTCATGCAAAGCTTCAGACTTTTGTATCTCCACAAGACACTGCATCTCCCTGAGATCCGAGAGAGAACACAGTTTAACTGGTACAGTTGCTTGGGTGGGAGTAGTTATGACAACATCTTACTGTAGCCTTACATGGCATTGTTCAGCTCAAAGGATTTCCTATGGCTTTGAAAATTTATGACATGATAAAACTATTCATAATGAATTTTGTTTTACTTAAAGGCTAGACCTACAGAGGGAGTAGGATCAGGGGAGAATGTGTCAGAATTCAATTCTCAACAAAACAGTATGTGGTGTGGGCACCCTCCATACATGTGAATCCAATCTATAAGCACCAAAATGCAAACTACTGGGGAACAAAATATGCCAAAAGTACACTGTGGTTTGGGAAGACAGAAGTTTAAGGCAGGCCATCTGTTATAAGACCATCTATGATAAGACACCAGAATGAGCAAACTATGCTGTTCCTGACTGATCACAGCTGATGTGGAGTCCCTGCTCCTTAGAAAAATGCAACATTTACATCCCAAAACTATACTTGGAAGAAATTTGACAATCAAGTTAGAAACAGGGAGAACAGGGCTAAACCATGTCACTCCACAGTGCCTTGGACACTGGTGGATGTCACAGACTGTGTAGGTAGAACCTCCCAAGACAGTTAGACCTGTTATACATTAAAAAAAAAAATCCTAAAAAAATGTAGTTATTTAGCCAGAGTACCAGACTTGCCCTACAACCCAGAGAAGAAGTTATGTTTTGTGCAGGGAGAAGAATAAATAGCAAACTAGGAGATGTTCACCAGTCCCCCCCATATTGCTGACAACACTGAGGATCCATTGTCATAGGTGTAGCAGAATCATAATAAAAAGCTAATTCCTGCATCAAGGATTTATTAATGCAATGGGAAAAGTTAGTGCTAGAAAGATAACAATAACAGAAAATATGACTTAGACAAATATGTGTCTTAAAGAACCTTTATGACATCTCTTCATTTGAAAAATTAATTCATTAGAGCTGCCAAATTTTGAAACATTAGTGAAAATCAGCAAGAACCTTACAAGCTTGCAGGAGACAAACAACAATCTTTTCTTTGCCGTGTGGTGACCTAGTCTGTTCATGAATCAAAAAGTGTTGTATGGCTTCTTGTAATAAATGAAAGAACATTCTGCAATCCCTCGCACTCCTTTGTGTGGGGTGTGTGTTTTTAGGGCTGTGATATGCACCACAGTTATATGGTGACATATTACTTTCTTCATGAAATACATTCCCTAGTTATTACCATAAATTATGGGATTTTTTTTTTTTTCCTGGGATAAAAATAGGGATTTGTCTTGCTTTACAAAAAAAAAATCTCATACAGAGGCAGGTAACTTTAGGTCAATAGTCTGCAGCTTTCCCATCTCTTGGGGTCAGCAGTAGAATTTATAACTAGGTTGTTATTTTGAAGCCATTCATTATTTCAGCTGTTTTTCAATTGCCTCTTTTCATATTTTGCCCTTTCCTAATGCAGCCTAACACCATCCTTGTGGTTACCCAGTACAGAGCACTGAACAGATGTTTTCTTTGAGCTGTGCTCAGCCATATCTAGGCCCTTTCCCCCCCGTAATTACAGTTAATTCTAGGAATCCTCAGTGAATATTAATAGTGGAAATTGTTCCATCAAATATCCATAACATTACACTGAATAGTCTTTCACAATGCAGTGCTCAATTACGCAGATGCATTACATCATCCTGAAGTTACTCTTCTTTATGCTTAATGAGATTGAAAAAGAGTGCCTCGAGGAGTGGGGGAATGGACTGTGGGTTCCCTTAAATCCCCAAAGCACAGTATACCCCACACTCAGAAATGTGTCTCTTCTTAATGTTTTAATTTTGGGTATTTGTGATTAATTTGGGATGTTTATCCTCTAGCATGATGAAAAGAGCTCCTTACCTTGAAATTTATAAAGGCTTTCCATCCTGTACCCTGCTCAGTTTCTCCTGTTCGACCCTGCAGTAAAGACACAGATTTGCCACAGTTAGACTAAAACACTGCCTATAACTATGTCATTGACTGTCATCATCACAGGTTTAGTCTATGACTTCATCCCAGGGCCAGACAGGGGAGTGGAATGGGAAGCAAAGGAAAATGGCTGTGATTAAGTACAAATCACCAGAGCAATTAGAGAACGTGACCAGACTGTAAAAAGCACAGGGAGATGTCTGTCAGTCCAATGAATTCACAGGGGTTTTTTTCCTAGTCATAAAGCTGGTCTTGATGCTTACCACCTCCTTTGCTCCTACTGTGTTTAAGGAAGGTTGGCTGGGCATAAAGAAAAGCTACAAAGGCAAATAACCTGGTCTTTGTACCCAGCAGCTGTAGAACTGCACCCATGGTGGAGGGCAGAGAAACAATTCTCTAAAGCACAGGATGCTCCCTGAAGCCAACAAGGAGCACAACTCCCTGTCTGCCCTCTGACTTGGGCAAGCAACTCTCACTTACAGCTGTCTCTCTATTGGCTGGTTTATTGAAAGAAATCTCTGATGTGTTTCTGTTGTGTGCTATTATCAAATCAGGCAGTCAAGAAGACGGGGTTGTCTTGCAGTCATGCAGAAATTTGCTCTATTAAAGCTGGAATCATAATGTATATAATTAGCCCTCTGTCCAGACCTAGCAGTCAGTCATTAAGCAGAATTGAACACTGCACAAAGTCTTATGAAAATAGGACTCTGTTTAGCACAATAAAAATTTGACTAATGGTGTTTAATATCAAAGAAGGAAAGACTTGTTGTAAAGGATGTGAAAGAAGCTAAGGAATTATATATTGCAGAGGTGTCCTGTGAAAGAGATCGAGAAAGACCATCTGTCACCTGCAGTCACATTTTTCAAGGTCATAGCCACAGGCCATAGAAACTGCCTTGGGGAGGTCCTCCCTGATGTTGTCGTCCCCAGGAACCATGCAGACCATATGAGTGGAAGCCAAGACATCACTCAACCTCAGTTCCAATGTCCTGTGACACATAAGTGCAATCAAATGTGTTGTCAAGTGATAGGAGCAACTTTTTATGTTGGGAGACATGCTGATTGCTTCAAAGTCTTATTTTTGTGAGCATTAAATTCTGAGCATATCACAGAGGATGCTCACATGGGGATTGTGGTCTACATACAAGCCCTGTCACCTCAAGGGACATCTACCCATACATAACCAAACTGCAGATACCTCATTAGCATTTTATCACACAACAGGATGTATCAGCTTTCTGGATGGGTATGGACATACATGATCTGAAGAGAAGGGCTTGAGGTTCAAGGTGTTCAGGTGCCTCTGCAAAATGTTGCGATCGTTGATTTGGGCAACATCTGGGGTACCATGGATGTCAAGGTCATTATTTCTTTTTGTGAAACGTGCAACTACTGCTAAATAAAGTCCTTGTTAAATGACATAACCACTCAAAGATGCAGTTGCAATCATGCTCTGTAAAAAGTGAACAGAAATAAACCCATTGGCCCAATGCTGTAAAACTGCCCAGCAAAGTGCATGCAGCTGCATTCAGCTTTTATGCATTTTGCTATAGTTTTGGCTTTCTCATAAATATTAATATTGATCCTTTAGCACCTTTGGTCTAAGGATCCCAAAGCAGTTGACAAGTATAAATTACCAAAGCTTTGGAACACCCGGAAGGAGGGGGTAAGTGCTGCATTCTTTTAGCACAAGGCATAAATTGGCAAAATGAGGTTAACTGAATTGTCCAGGGTCAGGCAGTGAGTCAGACTGGGAGTTGGAAAGTGATACCCAGGAGTCACCATTCTGCTGCTGCTGAATATACACAAGAAGAGGAAACTGAGGAGTTGCCTGAGCACTGTTTGCTACAGCTGGTGCTGAGTCTCACAGCCCCTTATCTCTGTGCATAGTGCCCTCAAGAGCTGAAGCACAAACACACTCCAGCCCATATGCTCTGATGCTGGGAGCATCCCAGCGAGCTTCTACAGATGCTGTGAAGAGGATTCCTCTGGGCTGATGAATGTAGAGAATGATTTTAAACAGTGTGTGAGTTTAGGCAGTGTTGGACTACTTTTTCTGCATTTCCAGCAACTTCTTTAGGGGAATTTCTCTGTTGCCATGGTCATTCAGGTAGGAAAAGGTGTAAGGAATCTTGTTAAACTTTTTTTTTTTTTTTGAGATATCCTGCATTGGTAGCAACAACAATAATATTGTTATGTTTCCTATTTCAAGTTGCTGAAATTACAAACATTTCATTGGTCTGAAATGTAGATAAATCATAAGGTTTCCATTTCATAGATCAGTAAGGGGAGGCTAAGGAAGCCCATCTGCAGCAGAACTAGGAACTGAAAATCTTTCACAGACACTGGACAGCTTTCCTTTTTGGCTACAGGGAAGTTTTATACATGAACATGATAAAAATTTAAATTAATCTACTGGGACATTGCTCTGTATACTGACACTATCTAAAAGAGAGCACAGTAAAGATCATTACCATAATTACCAGCCTAGCCAAAGCTGTTACCAAAGCCAAAGCCATGGCTGAAATCACTAATGTTACCATGGTTCAGAAGTCCCTGTTCTAAGCGAACATGTTTTGTTTCACACCTGCAGAGGGCTATGGATGTATGCATGGCCACTTACCATGCCCAGCTGATAGTCAATAACCTGTTACACAATGATGCATTGATTGCTTTGGCTTAAGCAATTGCTTAGACCTCTACTCTGAATTTTGGCTACATTAAAATAACCTTCATCTACCATGTTTTTCTCAGTGTAAGTGGAGATTTTTCCTGTCCCACATGTGCACAAGGCAGTGGCTGCTTTCCTCCTGCTGTCTAATGGCCACTGGGAATGGATCATCCACTCTGTCATCCCAAAATAAATTCTGCCCGAGTCAGCTATAAATCAGAGTTGATCTCTGAGGCACAGTGGCTCCATGTTGCTCAGCCTACACTAATACAATGTAGGGCACAGTGCCACAATCCAGCTGTTGAGATACGACAGGAATAAACTATCAGGAATAATTTACAGAGAAATATAAATACTGCTGACTTAGGGGAAATAAAATCACTGAAACACTGAGTGATGCTGGCAGGCTTGAAGCCAAAATCACATTTGCTTTTGTTCTGCTCTGACATGGGGTGTAATTGGGTTACAGTGACAACATTGAAATAATCTTCTTTTAAGGTGAGGAACACAAAACCATTTCTGACAGTGCTCAGGAGCATGTGAACAACACTAATTGTTCATCAAGAATCAGATAGAATCATATAATCATAGAATATGCTGAGTTGGAAAGGACCCATCAGGATCATTGAGTCCAACTCCTGGCCCTGCTCATACTATCCCAAGAATCACACCATGTGCCTGAGAGCATTGTCCAAATGCTTCTTGAACTCTGTCAGGCTTGGTGCCATGACCACTTCCCTGGAGAGTCTATTCCAGTGCTCGACCACCTTCTGTTGAAAAATTTTTTCATAATATCCAACCTAAACCTCCCCAGCTCAGCTTCGTGCCATTTCCTTGAGTCCTGTCACTGGTTACAAGAGTAAAGAGAACCTGCCTCTCTGCTTCCCCTCATGAGGATGTTGTACACTACTGTGAGGCCTCCCCTCAGTCCCCTCTTCTCTAGGCTGAACAAACTAAGTGTCCTCAGCTGCTCCTCCTACAGCTTCCCCTCCAGAACTGTACCATGTTCATGGCCCTCCTTTGCACACTCTCTAATGGCCTAATGTCTTTTTTATNCCTACAGCTTCCCCTCCAGACCTGTACCATGTTCATGGCCCTCCTTTGCACACTCTCTAATGGCCTAATGTCTTTTTTATATTGTGGTGTCCAAAACTGCCGCAATATTCAAAGTGAGGCTTCACCAGCACAGCGTAGAGTGGGACAATCCCCTCCCTTGACCAGCTGTTGATGCTTTGCCTGATGCACCCCAGGACACAGTTGGCCCTCCTGGCTGCCAGGGCACTGCTGACTCATATTCAACTTGCCACTGACCAGGACCCCCAGGTCCCTTTCCACAGTGCTGCTCTCCAACCTCTCATTCTGCAATCTATATACACATCCAGGGTTGCCCCTGACTGTGACTGTGACTGGCCTTCCAGACACTCAGACAGGCAGTGGTCATTAACTCCAAAAAGTTACTAACAACGATAAAAAAAGTTCCCCTATAATAAGTGTCGAAATAATATTTTTTCTTTTATCCTTTTTTTTCCTTCACTTTAATTAATAAAGAAAATTTTAAAACATCCAGAAGATATAAACTGATATTTGGTTCACTGAGGCTAATGGGATCCACCAGTGATTGTTTTCCCAAAATTTCTGTGGCAATATGGACTGAAAGCACTCCCCCACACTGAGGGGTGCATGGGTGGGGATGGGGCTGTGGTTGGCCCCTCACAGCCCTTCTGGACTGCTACTCCTGCCTCCCCCACCTCCCTGCCCCAGCACAGGCCATTCCTTGGGCTGCAGCCCTTCAGTGGGGAGCTGTGCAGCACAGACAGCTGGCACAACTCCTTGGGAAAAGCAGGGGAGCAACAGATGGCTGAGACAGAAAATAGCGTTTAGACTGGAAATGAATTTCAGCTCTTCCAAACCGTTGGACTTTGCAGTGCTAGGAATGGATTTTGAGGATAGTTGCAAATTCTATTTTGGGTTGTCTGGTTTGGGGACTCTTGGCTCTGCCAATAGGACATATCACCAGGCACTATCTGCAGGAGCCAAGGCAGGTCCAGCTGTATCACCTATTGGAGTCAATCCACCACTGCAAGTGACAACTTCCAAGCAACAACTCTTTGACATTTACTTGGCTCATGCTCTCTTACCACTAACACACTTCTGCTGCCTCCTTGAGAGAAACACAGGACACCAAAATGCCTTTAAATCACCTGTTTCTGCCATAAAATTTTATTAACAAAGAATGAATTTCTGTCATGGAGCAGCACTAGTTGTTTCTTGGTTCTTCAGCCTGTCAGACTGAGCAGCTCATCCTGGGGTGCCTGGTGGCACTGCTTTTACCCTTGCAAGTACTTGCAGAAGGTGTTGAATTCCTACCTTCTTCTGCACAGCTATTATTTATTAATGTATTAGACTTTTGCTCACTATATATTCTTGGATTTAGCTTGCAATGAGATATACAGACGTTCAGCCTGCTCAGCTAGCCACCAAAAGTCAATAAAATGCTGTAACCTGAGGAGGGAGAGAAATTGCACATTATAGGGTCTGAATCAGTTCACCCTAGACCAAAGCCAGTGTATGTTTCCCAGTAGGATTGGAATAGTGATTATCCCAAGAGAACTGGTAGGTAAGGGCAGAATTCATCCTTTTAAGTGTTTAATATCTCAGAGCCAGAAGGCTGTATTTTAAAATGAAAATATTAAAGTTTAAAGCAGACTAGGAAGGATTCATTTGGATGCTGATCCATTTAGGTGGTAGCAATGCTTTGCTAAGGTGAGAAAGAAGTTGATAGAAAGATGTTTTGTTGGTTTTTTCCTAGTAAAATGTTTTTGTTTGTGTTTTTTTTTCAAAGACAAATTCTGTATCTCTTTGTAGTGCAAAGAACAGTGTGTCCTCAGGGTGGGAAGGAGAAAGCAACGGGATGAAAAAAAAGAGCAGTGGGCAGTTACAAGATAAATTTCAAGGTCTTTTGGCACTGGCAAGCCTTAGAGGCAAAAAACCCACTAAGTTGCCTTTTGTGTATATCCCAGGAGAATGTTTTCTCCTTTGGCATGTTGAATCTTTGTGTTTACTCATGTATTAAAATTGCTGCTTGGTCTGCAGTGTAAAGATAACATAAAATGAATCCTAAATACCAGATATAGGTTTACAGCCTGAGATGCTCTCTAGAGCTGTCATGACTTTTGGGTTGTGGTTGTGCTGGGATGTCATGTTTTGTGCTCTGCAGCTTCTGGACAATGCCAAGTCTGAAGGGATTTAAAGGAACTGACCAACAGATGTAGGCTGGGAGACTGCCAGGGAAGCACACAGCAAGTAATGAGCAATTGCCAAGGAAGAGAAAAACGGTGTAGAGGGGCAAGATTAAAAATGTAGGTTATCACCTTGCAAAGTTTATCCTACCTCACTGTATCAAAAGCTCTGCTAGGGACTGGAGTTCATGGGGACTTCGGGACTGACACGAGCAGGTCCCAGACTTTCATGGAGAAGAGGAGGGGGAGCAAGTCACAATTCTCAGGCAGACAGAAACTGGTCTCATCCCTCAAGGTCACAGCAGCCACTGCGCACTAAATGAAGTTGTTTTCCCTCTATATCATAGTGTCAACATTACTTACCTCAGAGGGCTGGAGAGAGGTAAACCTCAGAACACAATGGCACCAAGGATGGCTGTCTTTGATGTGGTCCTGCATAACCAAAACTAACTCATCTTTCCTTGGGATGATATCACCTGTGAGATTTTTGCCAGTTTACACACCCACAGCCTGGGAGCTCACAGCTCTGCAGAAATGAACTTTTACCCAGGGAAAACTCTCTGCCTAGTCTGACATGCCATGTTGGATGTCCCAAAGGTGATTTTCCCTGATTCCTCGGGAATATAAGTGCTCCTGGAAGTGGTACAGTTGTGTTGATAGCAACTGTGGTTGTCAAAATGGGCTGGGCTGGCAGACATCACTTGTGCTGCATGGCATTTGGGAAGGGAGCAGGGAAGGAGAGGGGTGATTGCTCTTATTGTGGGTAACCTCCTCCTTACCCCGTGAGCCAGTAGCTGCATCATTGCAGGGTTTCGTTTGTGATTAATGAGCCATTATCAGCATTATTAGAAAACCCGACATAGTTGTTTGTCACCAGATAACATTCATCTCCTACTCAATTTCTGCTTTTGGCTGTCAGGCTTTGGCTGAAATCAGACACTAAGGTGAGACCACTGGAAGGCAATGGATGATTTCAATTCAGATTGTATAAAGAGACCAGTTGCTCTGCAAAAGCACACATCCGTGTGTTTGGTATTGATAGCATTAGTGCAAGGTAATTCATATTCCAAGATTGTAAACTGGCTCCAGGTTAAATAATACGTCCTGCAAAGGAAATTACCAAGCCACTGTTTCTTAATAACACAGAACAGGCGCTTTTTTTTTTTTAATGAATTTTGAGTACAAGCCTCACAGTTCAGGACTGTCTCCAACAAGGCTTCCTTAATTGAAGTTTTGTTAGCACAGAGGGTCCTGGAAATTTCCAGAAAATATTGGCTCTGTAACCTTTGTAAATTTGCACTTCCTAAGGTCTCCTTCAGCCAAACTCTGGATTTGTGCTGCACGGTGTGGTTGCCCCTGTAACTCAGGGGAAGGCAGCATTAGGCGTGGTCTGACATCACCCAGGAGAATTGTGAAGATAGCAGAATTAATTTATTGGGTTATTGTTAACACGGTTCTAAGAGAAACCTCCCATCACAAATGTTACCTCTGTTGTTTTGGATCCTGCCTCTGTAGAGTGTTTCAGAAGTGTGGGAATCACAGGACCACTGCCAGACTGCACTGAGAGGCTGTATGTGAAGTTACCTCATCTCCCTGTCTGCAGGAAGAAATTGCTGAGGCGTAATGCTTTAAGTATGCATATGGTCAGATATCAGACTGATACAAGAAAGCAAAAAAACCATAATTTTCAGAAATGTGTTTTGAGTCAAGCAGCTTCTTTGAATTATCTTGAATTGTGTGGACAATATTTCATACTCATAAGACAGGAAAGTGTAACTGTGAAGCTTCTGGCACGTATTTGTGTCAGATGACACTTTGTCTACAATTTCAGTTCCCAGTTGAGGTTTCTCTCTTGTCATCAGCAAGCAAACATCAGGCAGGTGAGCTAACCTTCTGTCTCATATTTGTCAGTCTGTGGAAAGCAGCAGGACATGTAGCATACAGGGGTTCAGTAGGTCTTCATCAGCAGTAGGGTTTAAATATTTTGAGCATGGACATGTTGAATAAAGGCAACTGCTTCGTTTTGGCACCAGGCTCTATAGAAGCCAGTGGCTCATTCTGTATATAGGCTATACATCACTCTTCTGACCTGTTCTTTCTCTCTTCTGTCATAACCTGCAAGACAATAGAGATCTTATTCAACTTAGATGATACCTCTCACCCACAAATATTTGAGAGGATGAGAGGATTACTGAGCACACACAAAGATGCCTACTACTTTCTGGCTTTAAATAGTTGTCAGGTCCCCTTAGCAACTGGTTTTTGCATATGCAACAAAGTGTTTTCCATGAGTGCTGATTGTCAGACATTGATGCCCCTGCTGGAGAGTTAACATTGACGCCCTCTTCGTGCTGCAGCTGTTGCTCAGAGATTTGCTCACATTATATAATTAGATCAAATGATCCTCTTACATGTTTCTCTTTAATATTTCCTTGAGGGTAAATAGAAGGATTTACTTAAGAAATGAATTTGTCATTTAATTTTCGCTTGGTTTGCTTTAGCTTTGAAAACAGTTTCAAATCAGCACTGATACTGATGGAAAACTTTTCTCCATTAGTTTGTGGTGGAATGCCATCCCACAAACCCATGAAATGATCCCCACTTTTACTGTTTAGTGAATCACTGCATTTTAAATTAACATAAAGCCTCCTCCAGTTACATGTAGGGGTTTTTTTCAGCAGCCTGTGGCATCATTTGTTCTTACATCATGGTAAAGACCTCCATTCTGTTGCCATACAATTTGATCCAGAGCTTGACTTTGCCAAAAATATCCAGAAACTTCTCATTTTCTTTAAACTTTTCTCTCTTCATTTTAAGGTAAAACATTCTTTCTTGTCTATAACTGCCAGTTGCCTCCTAGAACAGCCACAGATTTTGTTCAGGGGATTAGTTAATGAAGGCAAGGAGGAAAAAGTATGATGCTATTTCTTATTCTCATGCTAACAGGCAATGAAGCATCTGAGGTTTTCAACCTTGACTTTGAAATGCCTTTGTAATTATGCCTTCTTATGACAGTAAGTTTTAAAATCTGCTTGTTGCTGGCTGAGTGGGAGAAGGAATCTTGTCATTCATGATGGCTGATAACTCGCTTGCCAGATCAAAATTAAGAATAACCTTTCACCATCAGCTCTAGCACAGCCCTCATCCTTTCTGCCTTCTCAGTGGGTACCAATGAGATTACAGTCAGTTTGCACATGACAAACCAAAAATAACCCCAGCAGTCTGTTAAAATTTAACTCCCCCAAAAGATTACATCCTCACAAGCTCTGCAGCCTAGTGTGGTTCAGCTGATCAATGGGAGTTGAATCATATGCTTTATTTTTCTTAAAGTTTCCTAAAATCTCAATCAGAAAAGAATTCATGTTGTGAACAGGGAGTGATGTATCATGGTGTAATATCCAGCACAGATTGCATGGTAAAGTCTTTGCAGGATTAAAGCCCCAGACCTTCAGAACTGACATAGTAAAATTCAAAACTAATTTTTTCTCCTAATAAAACCCTAGCTAAATGCTGTCTGCTTCCATTGCCTGAACCTTCATTGCCCTAGTAGTACATATCTGTCTGTTGGAAAGCACAGCATTAGCTAAGGGGCAGCTCAATTTGCCACCTGTATTCCAAGATATTTCAATTAAAAGGGGTTTTTTACAGTTATAAGATTTCTCTTTAAATTGGTCTTTAAGGACTTTCCCATTCACCAGAGACACAGGTACTCAGAATTGGTGGGGTAAAAATTCTTAAAGGTGACAAAAAATAGGCTGGAGTTAAAAAAAAAAAAAAAAAAAAAAAAAAGAGAAAACATCAAAGTAAAATAATCAACAACTGTGAACATCTTGAGTTCAGTGCTCAGTGACAGTATATTTGGGGCCATCTCCCCCAAAGAGGGAAATCACCAGACATCAGAAGTGCTTAGGTTACTGAAGTGTGGAGATTTTCACATGAAAGAGTTTGGCTATAGGCTTTGCTGCCTGACTGTCACCATTTCGCTGTTCCTACTGTCTTTCATCATTCCCTGTTGCTTTTCTTCCCCTCTTGGGCTCATGCTGTAAGCTCTGATCTTTCACTATTAAAGTCACTGACAGTTTTGCCAGTAATTTCTATAAGCATAAGATCAATCTCTGACTTTCCTTTCACATTCTTAAGTTTCCAAATGTTTCTTTCTAGGCTTCATTCCCCAAAGCACAGGTGTTCATTTTGTCTCTATTTTTTTTTTTTTTTTAAGCTAAAGAGTAGAAACACTTCACGAAATCAGTTAATAATTTAGTTTGCCAGATTTCTTCAAGCATTTTGGGAAATCCTCTTTAGCATAAGGGTGATGATCAAGGTAGTTTAGACCTTTCAGCTCTCCTAGAAGTAGCAAACCGATATCTGTAGGATGTTTAGTTGCCAGAGAATAAATTCAGATACACATTCACATGCTCACTCCCACATACAAACCTGCCTCTAAGTAATTTGGTATTCATGTTAAAAATAATTAAATAATTTCTGGTTGCTCACATCTAAGCTCTGTGAACAATTCATGCAGCTAAAGTTGCTAAATTAAACCTTCCTGACTCCATAATGCTGGTATATCAAGCAGATGTGTTCCGGAGTACTACCCACTGCCTTGATATCTACTGAATAGCTGCACATAAAGAGGGAAGAACACTCATGTAACACTGTCTATAAATATAAAAACCAGCATACGCTCTGGAGATGTTGTGAGGGCTCCAAAGTTAAGTTTAGTTTGAGGTTTTGAGCTCAGATCAGAATTAAAACTGCTGTAAAAGATGTTATAATGATAGAATATACTTTCCAGATTAAACATCTTCACAACCCTATTTAATTTCCTGTAGTATTTTTAGCTCACATGAAAAGATGTTCTCCCTATTCATCAAAAGTTATTTTAAACCTGACAGGGGGAAAATGAAGCTACTGATGTCTGCTTCCTTTATTTAGTACTTTTCACTTGACATCCTGTGCTGTCACATCAGCTTCTTACAGCTGTTCTGGGAACCAGGGAGAAGAGCTGGTCAGTAAAATTGCAGGGAGTGTAGGAACATGAAATAAGGAGACAGATATCCATTTTGGACCTGAAGATATATTAAGTTTGCTGGTGATGCTAATTTGGGAGAAAGTGTTCACTCCCTCCAAGGCAGGGAGGCACTGCAGAGTGACCTCGACAAACTAGAGGACTGGGCAAATCACCAACTGTGTGAAATTTAACAAGGCAGGAGCTGGAGTCTGCACATGGAACAGGGCAATCCTGGATGTTTGACCAGACTGGGGAACCAGAGGCTGGAAAGCGGTGCTGGAAAAGGGACCTGGGGGTCCTGGTCAATGGCAAGTTGAATATGAGTCAGCAGTGCCCTGGCAGCCAGGAGGGCCAACTGTGTCCTGGGGTGCATCAGACAAAGCATCACCAGCTGGGTGAGGGAGGGGATTGTCCTGCTCTGCTCTGCAGTGGGGTGGCCTCACCTTGAATATTGTGTCAGTTTGGGGCAGCACAGTATAAAAGAGACATTAAGCTATTAGAGGTGTGCAAAAGAGGGCCACGAAGATGGTTAAGGGTCTGGAAGGGAAGCCATATGAGGAGTGGCTGAGGGCACTTGATTTGTTCAGCCTGGAGGAGGCAGAGGGGAGACCTCACAGTGGTCTACAGCTTCCTAACAGGGGGAGAAGTGGGACAGGCATCATCTTTTCTCTCTGATGACCAGTGACAGGACCCAAGGGAATGACATGAAGCTGTGTCAGGGGAGATTTAGGTTGGATATTAGGAAAAGGTTCTTCACTCAGAGAGTGGTCGGTCGCTGGAACAGGCTCCCCAGGGAAGTGGTCACAGCACCAAGACTGACAGAGTTCCAGAAGCATTGGGACAGTGCTCTCAGGCACATGGTCTGATTATTGAAGTTGGCCTGTGTAGGACCAGGAGTTGGATTCGATGATCCTTATGGGTCCCTTGCAAGTCAGGATATTCTAAGATTCTATGACCTTTCTGTGTTCATTTCAGTGATCTGTCCACTGCATGTTCAGGAGTCACAACCCCTGCAGCACCTCCGTGCTGGAAGCTCAGGCTCCAGAATCATTGGAAATGGCTACAAGGACCAACAACTTCAGTCATATGTAGTCATAGAAAATTAAGTGTTTTCTTCAGATGATATCAGAGATGCAGTGCATTCACCAGGACAATGACAAAGTCACCTCTACAATGAGTCTGAATCATTTAAATAAAAAAGGCCTATACTGAAGACTAAGCGTCTGAAGATTGAGACACTAATCATTTCCTGCTATAAGAAAATAATTCCTAGCTAAGCCTAAGAAACAGGCAATGCCTTGTGTTCCAGGGAGAAGAAAAGAAAATATCTAGGCCTGAGCCAATATTCAGTGCCAGAGTGAAATGAAGAGATATCCCTTTCTGATCTCAAATCTGGTGCTTGGCTTAACTCAGACTATGGAAGTAAGATGTACAAAGTGTGTCATCCTGTGCATCAGAGACCTCCTGGATTTTGACACTTCTGTTCAAGCTGTTATTACTTTCCTTAAATGATGGCCTTTGCAGATATACTGCTTTTAATAAACAAAAAAACCACAAGTATGGAACAAGTTTCATTGGGATGTAGAAATACCTGAGCCTGCTTTATTCACACTACAATGATAATGGAATCAGATAAATGTGAAAGCACAGGACTTTGTGCCCTCACATTAATTAATTCCTTCTTAGTATGAAATAATTAACCCATTCTACTTCAGCTACATTTGTCTTAATGCCCTTGACAGATTCATTAATTCTAGCACTTTCATACTAACACACTCTACAATTAAATTAGAGGTACTAACAAGTAACAATGGCCTGCTGTTTGGCCAGATCTGGTTCTCCATCTTCAAGGTAAGGTTTAAGGGTGTGTGTACAGAAACTTTTTCTCAGGGACCACAGATAATAATTTTTTTCTTCCTAATCAGGATTGAAATCCTATCACAGAGTAAGTAGAGGGATGTCAATGTAAATTTGTGGTGCTTAGTGAAGACTGGGCAACATATTCACATGGCCTGAACTCCCCCTAAGCCCAGTGTTGCCAAAGTCGTGTTTATAAGGCTGAGGGCAGTGTAGAATTAAGGTTATCTGAATCTGTCCAGGTTAATATTGCAGGTTTTCTAAGTTCCCACTGGGCACCAGCGAATGAGGTTGCCACACAACTTTCAGGATGTAAGAAAACTTTTATATGTGACAGTATCCTCCAATATAAAGAATTTCCACATGTTAAATAATGACAGAAGGAATAAAGCTGACATGAGCTTAAGCACTGGAGCAAGGTTGAAAGATGCAACAGAATGTACAAGATGGCCACTGCATTATCAATTTATGCTGTGCTGGCCCAAGGGAAAAGCTGCTCCTGCTTTTGTGCACAGTGGGACATGTCTTGCATAAGGGCAATGACTCAAAATTCCTAGCAAACAAATATTTGTGTCTGAAAGATTTCACACTGTTTTGTATGCTTCTGTCCTGTGAAGGAAAGAACATAGTGATCCATGCTGGAAGGAGCACAAGTTCCCTCAAGAGTCTAAAGAATGAAATATTTCTTAGGCTGCCCCATAACTCCAATAGTGGTGTGTGCAGAATTTAATGACATGCTTTCTGTTGTGGGCATGTTGAGTCACTTGTGTTAGATAAACAGCATCCTCAGCCAGTGTTTAGTGCACACTTACAGCAGGCACCTTGAGACACATCTAATAATCTTGCAAGCAAGCTGAGTATAACCATGTGCTTATTTTTAAAATGTCACAATGACCAAAATAGTGCCAGTAATTTAATGTGAAGCCCTTTCAAATTTTGGTCTTGTGAGTAATTAACTTTATCATTAAATTTACCACAGCACCCCCAGATTTCTAATAACTTGAAAACTAATAGTTACAAGATCTCTCCCCCTGCCACCACCCCACCCCAAACAAGCCACCTGGGACCAGCTCTTTAATTTCCTGTTAAAATAAAATATGAACTACTGTGAGTATAGATCAGAATTCTGAACTTTTTTCGGACTACTGCTGCTGGTAAGCAATGGAAAAATCAATGTGCAATCAGTCATGAACATCTTGATCAAGACTACTCAGAAAAATCCCTGGAACAGTTAGACCCTATGAGCTAAATAATTAATCAGTGTTGAGAACAACTTCAAGCCATGTTACACCAGATATAAAGGTACAGCCAATGCTGTAGATAGCCAGGGCTAATATCCTTATGTAATCAGAGCATTGAGATACTTGAGGGATCATCTGATTCACTATGTCTTTCACCCAGGAAACAGTTACAGCCTAGTGCTCACTTGCTACTGTTTTCTGTAGTCACACGGCAAATATGTCACCCTATCCCTGGAGATGTCTTGGTGGGAGTCTTGGAGGGAGAAAATCCTGACTTTCCACACAATTTAGATGCCTGTGTCAACCATCACAGTTGTCTGGGAGGTCAATAAAAGCCTAGACCTGACATTCATCCCTCTGCATCAGTCCTAATTTTACAGGAAAAAGGAAAAGCTCTACATGTCTGATGCAAACTTTCCCTATCATCCCAGTATTTGGGAGTGGCAGAGACACTGCAAGTTGTGTGTAGAGCATCAGTATTGCTGGTTTCTGCTCCAGACTTTCTGTTCTGTTCACCTGCCTAAGACGAGATTCAATGGATGATTTAGATACTCAGTTCAGGCACCCAAATATCTGTGTGCACACGTATGAGTTAAGTATCTGCTCTCCCACTAATCCAGTGGTACAGCCTGTGCAGCTCAGGGCTGTTCTGCTCTCTGAGTGAGCTTTGTTGCTGGCTGGTCAGATCTGTCATGCTATACCTGAAAATGGATTTAACTCTCCACTCTTACAGATTCATTATTAGGCCACTCTCTGCATTGATGCCACAACAGAAGGAGGTGGCAAAGCTTGAATTAGGAATAGGAATTCTTGGTCCCATGGATGTTAAGTAAGAACAGAAAAGTTATGTCAAGGCTGTGTCCCACTGTGCACAGCACTCCTCTGTTACAAGATTCATGTATTTTGAGGATACAAACTTGTGAGTCCCAACAGAGTTGTTAGCAGAGATTAAACTGCTTTGCTAGATTGCATTCTGCAATCAGAACTTCTCATTCCTGCAAATTAAGCTTTATATTTCTAAATGGACTTTACATATGCTGAATTCTGTGCCATTTCAATTTATTTATTCAACTCAATAGAGCTCTTTCTTCAAAGAAAAACAAATAATAATATTCCCTTCCATATTGCCATTTTTTCTTGAAGGTTTGATAGAATTGTCTTTGTTTGAATCTGTCAGGTTGAACACGGATAATATAATCTGAGATATTAACGAGTCAGTTCAGCAAAAGGGCCATCATACATTGTGTTGAGAAGCATTGTTCAGATGCTGGTGAAACACTTCAAGAATAAAATTGGACATGTCTGGAAAAGGCTGATAACCTCCTCCAATGATTTCAACTTCAGACTTCAAATGAAATATCACATGCTTACAGATGATTGCTCTGAATTCTGAATGCTGATTAATTGCTCATAGCAATGCAAAACAGCAGAAATACTTTAAAACATCATCAAATTTACATAGGTACAAATACTGTGTGCTATTGTTACTGCCCTGTTGTGTAAATCAGACTTCTGAGGATACAATGACCTCCAAAGAGCTTATCCACAGTTCACCTTCAAGGAGGGCATGATTTATTTGCCATGCTAACACAACTCATCAGTTACTAATGAATGTAAACTGGAGATGAAAAAGAAGCACAGATAACTTGTCTGTGCCACACAATTCATCTATTCCCATGTTGGCCTCAGTGGCTCCTTTAGCACCTTGGACCTGCAGCTGCAGACCCTTCAGTGCTCTTTCCTGGGGAGGTGCAGATCTGACAGAAATTCCACCTGAATTTCTGCCTCTTGAAGCACCTTTGCTGAATCACTTTAAAGTTATTGACACATTCTCATTAGTTTAAAGGCAAGATGTTGAAAAACCCCCACTATTATAAAGGGATTTGCCTCTACACAATTGATCATCACCTTCAAGTTTCTATCCAGACCACATATCTTGTTATGTGTTAAACCGTCAAAGCAGCAGCTGACGTTTCAGGGTTGAAATCCACTCTGTCCCTCTTCTGTATTCCCACCAAATTGTTTAAAAAATATCCCAATCTTCAAACAGAACTACCAGAGAAGAGAAGCCCTCAAATATATTTTGAAAGGCAGGTAATAAAGTGCATGAGACCCGTGGCAGTGGTTTGACTGGTGTGAAGCTGAGTTACAGGGAGTGGTTTCATTTCTGCACTGAGAGAAAGGGCATGGCAGAGAGCATTCAGCCATCTGGGGAAGGTGTGATTAGGAGACCATGCTGCCCAGGTTAACATCTGAAAGGCATCCAAAAGTTGCACCAGGTAGTCCATCATTATCAGATAAAAGCCCATCCCTTGCATTCAGACTGAGATGACTCCTATGCTGATATGCTTAAAAATGGCTAATTTCCCAGTTGTGTTCTAGAGAGATATTTTAGAATATTCTACATTCAGTGGCCTTTCCCTGGCCTCCAGCTAATGCCATTTTCTGGGGTACTAGAAATGGGCCAGAGCTGTGAATCCTTGTTGCCAAACTACAGCCTGCTTATCTATGGAGCACAAAGGAAAAATGAAGAGTCTGGTGTAAGAAAAGGTTTATAGGAATAGCATCAAGTAAAACTGGATTAAAAATCTGGTTTAATTTGCAGGGAAACTGAGTCTATTCACAGTATTCTGTCTGTGTCAATTTGTGTATTCCAAGAAAAAGCATCACTCCACACCACCATTGTTCATTATATCCACAGCTCCTCTAATGTGAGTTTAGACCTTACATCTTTTAGAACAAATCCTTCTCCTCTTTTTCTCTCTCTGTGGATAGAGTGAGAGCAGCTCATCTGCTTTGCACTCTGCACAGTAAGAAATCCTTTCCTGACTGATTGGTGTGAGCTTGTTTTGCAGTTCTTCTGGGTCTGTGAGTGGGTCATAGTTTACAGATCTGATTGTTAAGGAAAGCTGATGTTCAGTGTTGTCACACAGGCTAAGATGCAGTAATGACTCTGCACTCTTCACTTATATAAAAATTAGAAACATTTCAAAAAGTCCTCATGAATTTCAAAAACACCCAACAACTGGATTGTTCAAAGCAAAGATCTGAGACGTTTGTCTGATTTTCTCCAGGGCAGCCCGTGATTAAACACTGTGTGGGAAAGAACTCTCTTCCATTCTAGCTACAATACTTCATGCTTTTAGCTGGAAAAGTCCTGAGTCAGGTGGCCTGTGTCACAGCCATATATATGACCACCTCAGGTGCAAAATTATAGAGCTCTCTGTGGAGTTAATGCCAGAAAATCTAGAGATCCTACTTAATCTGAGAGAACTGAGCCTTATATTTGGATCTACAGGAGCTTCATTATGAGGATGCCCTTCATTGCCCATAATGGAAAACCCACCAAACTGTTACCTGGACCTGGAGAGTACTGGCAGTGTTGTGGGGTGCAGGTCATGTGTAGCCATGCATCTCTTCCTTACACAGCTGGAAATCTTTGACCATGCTAAAATATCCATTAGGAATGGATATTGCATGCAACTTTTCTTCTGAACATCCCACTCCATTTGAAAACTGAGACCCTTGCATGAAGTGCTCATGTTCACACATAAAGGTGTGTGGTGGAGTTTGAGAAGGCACATGCAAAGAAGGTACAGTCCCAACTGGAAAAGTTTTTTTAACTTGGCAATCCCAGGTGGCTGAAAGTGCTATGTCAGGTTGAAAGTATTGGCATTTTTGGAAGTTTTGGGTGTTTGGGGTTTTTTTGCAACATAGGGTCAAAAATAGAAAAAACCCCTGCAACTATCAAAACTTCCAAACTGGTTGAAGTCTTGGATAAAGAGTAAAGACTCACTGTAAGAATCTGCCTGGCCATGAAATTAATATTGTCAATTCCTTACCTAGAAACTCTGTATTAGAGACTACAGAGGTTATTTCTGGACAGTGTTGCCTTCATATTAGAAATTCACTTTCAGCTATATCACCTTTGGAGGGCCTAAAATATTTGATGTGAGTGCCTGTGAAAAAAGGAAATTTGGTCAAGTCCTAGAATGAGTGAGTGGATGTGCTCTTTGACTGGTTTTTTTGTGGGGTTTTTTGGTTTGGTTTGGGTTTTTTTCTCTTGTTTGTTTGTTGTTTTTTTTTTTCTTGTTTGTTTTTTTTTCTCTGTCTTCTATAGTGTTTTGATTTTCATTGTTTTAAAATGGGAAGGTAGAAAATGTCAGTGTTTTCAGTCAAGGCAAAAGGCACAGCATTTGTTTCAGAAGTTTCTCCCATTTGCATTTTTTGGAGTTTTCTAAGAATGTACTCAGAAGATATAACTCATTCCTCTCCTCCTTTCTAAAGAAAAGTGAAGGGTTTGTGGGGAAGTCAGTTCATGTCTGTGTGAAAGATTCAAAGTCTTGTGTACCCCTGAGATTTTGTCATGTTTGGAAGTAGACTCCTTGACCTTTTATCTCTCTGGACACAGCAGTGTTGGTGATATTTAAAAAGGTACCTTCCCGTAAATTCTTCTCCAGATGTTTAGACATTTGTATGGATGATTACCACACTTACTTTGGGCTTTTTATATAATCTAAATTCACTTCTTTACAGGGTTTGCTGAAGGCTGGGCACTTGACTGCTCACTGACAGGCTGACTTTCAAATGCCCTACACTTTTATTTTGTAAAAAATTAGAAGAAACCGATGGATGAATCTTAAAATTTACCTTCAAATGGCTTCACACAAGCTTGTTGATGTTCTTTGGAGAATGTCCTGTCAGAAGCATTTCTGAAACTCATTTAATCTGGGGGTTTTGCAGCTGGGGCTGCTGGGTGATGCAGTTTGGCTCTGTGCTCTCCCTGCTTTGCTGTGCTGCATGGCTCTCCGTGTTTCCTTGTCTGTGTGTCTCAACTCAATTAGCAGAGCACTGCCAGCCAGAGATAAGCCCATGGATAAGCATACTGGTCATGGCAGATAAAAGCCCCAAACAATAGTTCAGTCCAATGTCCTTCACTTAATATAAAATTAGAATTTAAACCCCCTAACGAAGTAACTCAGAATATTTAGTTGCAATGGTCAGAAGCTTTTCTGTCCTTATTCAAGCTGCAGGAGGATGGAAGACAACTCCTTGGGAGCTAAAGCTGTCCTTGCCTCTCCTTTGCTCCTGCCATCTGTCCCCTAGTCAGTCACTCATGTGATGAGATGTTTAGGTCTCTTCTAGAAACTTACATATGCCAGGCCTTTTGGAGGATCTTTAACACTTGTCTCAAGAGGGATATGGGATCTTGGTGGATAACTCTTGTCTTCCGAGCTGAGTAAGAATGGGAAGGGAAATGCAGCACTCTGGGCTGTTTTGCAATCTTGTGCCAGCAAACCTGGGAAATGTGTCAGGCCATTCTCCTGAAATGTCCCCTGGAGCAGAAAATCCAGGTTGATGGAGTCTGTGCTATCTGACATTGCTGACCCAAAATACTTTGTACCAGCATGCCAGATGCCCTAAGAAAGCTGGCAGTGGTGGTCGGCAGGCACCAAAGAAAAAGGTTTTTAGGATGGACCTGAAGAAAAAGCAACAAGACAAAGAGGCCTTATCCTGGGTCTTGGTTTATACACGGAGGAAAGAGGAACCATCTGATATAAAAGCTGTTTTTCTGCAGCCTGGGCACCCTGCTGTGGAGCACAGCTTTCCCAGATCTTGATTTTAAAAGCCTTCCAGACTTAAGGAAAGGCCAGTGAAGCCGGTTCAGAGGCATCCCTGCCAATGAGAACACAAGGTCATCAAAAACCTGGCATGAGTAAGGGTTTGGGCTTTTCTTGCTCAGCTTCCTACCATGCAAGGGACAATGTCTGTCACTTCTGTCACCAGTGGACTAGTGTCATTCTGGGCTACCACCTCATCACCTGTCAGATCAGCTTGTATGCCAGCGAGACTAGGGAACTTCTGGGGATCTTTCTTTACTTCTTAGAGTTTCCTTCAGCATCCTGTGGAGGAACTTGCACTGCCTCTGCCACTGCAGCAGAGCAAGAGTGTAATTCATCTTACTGAGTGTGGCATTTCTACTCTGTCCTTGCTGCATGATGGCACTGAAACAGGGAGTTCTGCATGAAACTGTGTCTGCTCAGAGGAATCTGTGGACGCAGAGAGAGATAAACCTTTGAACAACCCTACCTGTAGGACTTGCTGCTTTTTCCCTTCTCCAGGATTTCCATTAAGTTTCTCAGTGCTTTTCCCTGCATGCCCTGCACTTTTGTAGCCTCACAAAGTGTTTGGATTTTTCCTGTCACTCTTATCTCAGTACTGATCTCTGTCCTACTGCTTGGAAGAACAGAGATTCAAGAATCTGGATATTAAACAGTGAATATTCCCAAGCCTGTGGAAATCAGGCACACATTCCCTTCTCTCTGAAGAGCTGTTCTCAAATATTTGGTAATGTCTTTTATTTTTTTAGTGTTAAAAATTCCAACTCAAGCCTCTCATTAGCAACCATAAAACGATCAGTGCAAGATACTGCAGATGTTCTGTGAAAAATGAAGTTTGCATGAAGAGAAAAAGATGGTGGGTAGGAATATAGAGCAACTGAAAAAACTGTGAGAAAAGATGCATTTTTAATCTTTATGGGTAAAAGCCAATAGTTGAAGAAAATGAGCTTGTTCCAATATGAAATTTGGGAAAGTGAGTGGGAATCATGGTTTAGAACCATATTGCTTTGAGTACCCTAAACCAAAAATTTATCAAAACATTGCCAGATTTTCCTTATATATCACAATCTTAGAGAATTCCATTAGCATTTACCAGGTGGCAGAACATAATGAAACAAGAGCACAAGCTTTAAGGGAAGATATGAAAGTTTGAAATGAAGCAAAGCAGAAAAATCTAAGATCCATATGAACATTTGGAGGCAAAAGAAGTCCCAGTGGCTTGCAAGAAATGATACTGAAAACGTGAGAGCAAACAGAAGTCTGCACTGTCACACTTAAGGGGATTTCTTGCTTGTAACTGTTCAAGAGGCTTTCCTGCTCAGAGCCTGGAATAGATTACAGGCAAATTATGATGTGATCTGCCCCTACAATTTTGAAGAAGGGGATGGTGAAAAGGAAACATGATTAGCACCTGTATATATAAAAAATATAAAGGTTCTCAGTTAGATCTGCATTCTATTGGCTTCAAATGAAAGCAGGTAGAGAAGAAAAACTCAAAAAATGGGAAATATAAAAATAAGTAAAAATTTACCAAACGAAACAGTCTGTGAAGCTCATCAAAGAAACATTAGATTCATGATCATGTGCAGTCATAAATTACTTCTTCTTTTCTGGAAAATTAGATTTTTGGAATACTGTTTTTAATACACCATAATATCATAATTAGAAAATATGACTGTTAAATACATGATTTCTAAAACTAAGAATATTTACTAGGATAACATATTAGTTGTGACAGTGACAAAAGAGCACTGCCATTTGGTGGTCTGGAACTTATGCATACAACAAAGTAATCAGATTTCAGGCATAATGCTGCAAACAGGAACAATGTAATGTGCTGTGAAAAATTATGTAAAATAATAGCAAGGATGATTCTAAAAGGCTGAAAAACCACATTCAGGTACTTATTTGCTATATGTGATTTACAGTCTTGAAGTCTAGACTGCCACCTGCTGAAACACTGTTTAATAGTAAGCTTAGGCTTAATAGGACTCAATTTTCATTTTGAACTTTGATTTTTACCCTGTTTCTTTCTTCTGACCCTTGGTGCCTATGTCCCATGAATCCCACATTATGGGCAGAAGCAGAAAGGGGAAGATGTACCTTGTTATCATCTTTGCTGAGCAAGGGGGACTGATGAGAAAAGATGACATCTATGTAACATCTTCCATAGAAAGAGGACTGAAGAAGACTTGCAGGCTTCACAAACACCAAGATCCAAACCAGAAGAGGCTGGGCTGCATAGCATCAATGCAAATTAAAATTCACGCGGTGCTCTGAACCGCAGTTGCAATTGCAGATGCTCAGAGAGCGTTTCTGAGATGTGAGTTGATTAACTTGTGGGTGTTTGCAGTTGGTGTTTATCCTTTGGAAAGAGTGCAACAGGAGAACAGCTGCGCCTTCCAAGATGGATTGTAGCTATGTGTACAAACACAAGCTTTTCATCCCTGCACATCCCGGATTACTGCAGGAAGGGGCAGGAGCCTGGCTCTGTGGTCTGTGTGGTTTTTGGGACTGCAAATTCAGCAATTGTGTCTCCAAGGTGCATTCATGCACTTCCTGCAACAGGAGTTTCAGATCACATTCCCTGCTCATATTTGACCTTAAAATTATTTATTTTGAATTGTGATCTCCAATCTCACTCTCTCACCCTATTTTTACTGCGTTTTTGTCCTGCATGATCTGTTGTCTTCATGGGTGGGCTCTCACTTGGTGCACTGGATCTTGCAGCATGAGCTGTGTCACAGGCAGCAATCAAACAAGCAGCACCCCTTGTCCATTACTATCAAATTTTGGGATTTTTAGAGAGCAAGAAGAAGCTCTTTCACCACCTTGAGACTCCTTTCCTTGCATATCAAATCCATGGGTGCGATCACCTGAACATCACCTGCACTGAGCCTGTTTCATGGGGAAGACAAGAGCGAGCTGTATCCCCTTGCTCTATGGAGCACCGCTACCCTCTAGTGGTAAAACCGCGGGCATTTTTAGGCAAAAGATGACGATTTCACTACTAACTTATCTTCTGTCTTCCTCTTGGACAAAAATCTGTACATCATCTTTAATTGACGGTGGAATTCTTTTGAACGATATGGTAAATTCATGCTTTTAGTTTAAGTAGCTAATGATGTAATGCAGTGATGTAATTTCCTTGGACTGTTTTCAGTGTGTTTCACGTTTCATTAAATCATTTAAATGATATTTGCGAGCTGATGGGTGACTGAATTGTCACATGGTATAAAGAAGTGTCTGTAACGGAAAGTACCAAGAGGCAGCTGCTCAAGGCTTTAAGTGGAGTGTTAGTGATGATACCACTGTAATGGCTGTAATGTGGCAGATCAAGAGTTTATAGATATTCAAAGGAATCATTGTCTTGGTTGAGGTTTCACTAGTTTGCTCATGGAGGTGCAGAATAGGTATTAGAAGTCTT
This sequence comes from Pachyramphus minor, assembly GCA_013397135.1. Classification (NCBI taxonomy): domain Eukaryota; kingdom Metazoa; phylum Chordata; class Aves; order Passeriformes; family Tyrannidae; genus Pachyramphus; species Pachyramphus minor. Next base: position 587,063 of record VYXB01007051.1, read on the forward strand.
GGAAAGCCAGTGAGCCACTGATTTCATAACTGCAAGGTGGGGACAAGGTATGGTGTGACAAGGCAAGCCTGAGGGCATAGCAGGAACATCACAGAATTGCTAAGTGAATGGCCAAATGTCTTGAGCAGTGGGAATGTGGTTATAGGTAGACGGCAAGAGATGCACTCTGGACCCAACGGCTGTTTCCTACCAACTACATAACCCATGTTCCACAGCATGCCTAGTGAGTGGAAAAAGGTAAAACTTGTCAAAGAAATCCAGAATTATTTAGCATGAGAAAACACAATTATTTCTGTTCTAAATTTGTTCAAAAATGGCTGATCTGCAATTTTCCTGGCATAAGAAACTACAGTCTGAACAGCTAATTTTAGGAAAGCCACAGCAAAGTAATCCTTCAGGGTTTGCTGTGAAGTGTTTCACTGTTGTCTTTTCCTTGCGTGGAGGGTGATAGTGGATGCTGTTTGGAAGAAGTTTCCCCCCCCAAAAGGCAGCAGGAGTTATCTGGAGCTCAGCTCTGTCCTTTTACTCCAGCTGCAAACAAGTTGCAAATTCTCAGAACACCGTTCTCTAGCCCTAGGTCTTCTCATACATGAAGGAAATGAAAACCCAAGGCAGGTTAGAGGACACGTGTTTCTGAGCTGAACCCTCCCTCACTGGCTCCACACTGCAGTCCATGGCTCTGCTCATTTCACCCGGTGAAACAAAGTGGAGTTTTACTCAGCAAGAAATGAAATCACACTACAGGTATCAGATTGAAATTCAAAATAGGTAGTACAGACTAAACACAGCTTGATTCCTCACGAGTTTTTTCCCCTGGATGGTTTCACTACCTTATGCCTAGCATTTCTTTGATGTACCCTAGCTATGAAAGCAGGGGATCCAGAGCTTTTATGGAGACATCCTTCCAATTTATTTGTTAAACTCAAAGTATTTCTATGGCCACCTGCCCTTCTGTTCCTGTAGATCAGATTTTGGAAGCACATTAAAATGCCCATGATCTGGGTACATGGAATACCAGAATATGAGCTTCACCCACTCTGCTTCACAGTGATCACTTAGGAGACTCCCTTGATTTTTTCACCTCTTTGTGTATAAAGGATTTTGAATAGCTTGACCCTGGGAATAGTTTTACAAAGCAGATCAACGAGATTGAACTGAATTTACCAGCAGTGGGAGTTAAATTTTCAGTCAAATCTCTGTGTTCTAGAGCCTCACAGACAGACTGATTTATCACTCACTGTGTTTACTGGAGAGCAGAAATTTACCCTCTCCTGTTTCTCTTTCAAACCTTTTCATCTTTTCATCTGCATAGAAATGAGAGCAAAAGGAAAAAGAAAAAAGAAATGCAGTGCAGTTTTCAAGGGAGGGTTTGTCCTGGTGCTGCATTGTAGGGAAGCGTTTGCTGTTTCCCAGGTCTCAGGAAGTGCCAAGTAGATTCATTCCACAGTAACTGCAGCACCATTCTGGGAAGCACACATCACATCAGCTTGGAATAGACCTCTGGAGCAATACAGACCTCTGCTATATGATACAATTAATTCCAAAAATGCAGTATCCCCCATTTCATTCTTGAAGAACGCGAATTAGTTAATTAATGCATGTCTGTCCCAGGAACATTCTGACTTGGGATCTTGCCATCACTGCTGGTTTCCCCTGCTCCATCCTGGTAGAGAATCCTTGATCTTCATGAAAGCCCAGTTCTCTGCTCACCAATAGGAAGCGCCCATCCCATGATGGATTTTATTGACAATATCTCCAATGCAAATACAGAGAGGGGTAACTATGCTGTGTTTTTTTCTTTTATTTCATTCCAGATTTCTGATTGTCTTGGGGTGTTTGATCTTAGCTGTCCTGACAACTTTCAAAGAGTATGAAACTGTTTCGGGAGACTGGCTCCTCTTGCTGGTAAGTAGACTGTGACTGGTGCATCACCCTGGTAACGCCCTTGAATTGAAATCAGCCCCATCAGCAGGGATGAAAACTTACTGCCAGCTCTGCATGCCATAAGGTTTCTGCCACTGGTCCTGGGGCAGTGACCATACACTTACCTGTTGAAGAGTTCCCAGTCCATCATCAACAACAACAGAGTAAAAAGCAAGTGAGGTTCCTACGTAAAAAGAAAATGAGAGGAAAAATACCGGCCTGAGGTTCTTGATCATTTGCTTAACAGTCCTTCCATCAAATTATCAGTAAATTTCCTGTTGACCATGCCAAACCTGAGCACATTTGAAAAATATTTTTTGGGGGGAATCTTTCAAATATTTTGATTCACTCTATAGTATTCTACTAATCCCAGTGTTTCTTTCAAGGGAATTGGACTCATGCTTGTGCCAAACAGCAGCGTAACTGAAATTGTTGCAGGCAGTGCCTCTGAGAGAAAATGTATTTGCAGCAAATACATTCCTTTCTCTGTGTGTTTCAGAAAAAAGAACATGAGAGGAAAAATACCAGCCTGAGGTTCTTGATCATTTGCATAACAGTCCTTCCATCGAAGGATTGCAGCAAATACTTTCCTTTCTCTGTGTGTTTCAGAATGCTGTTTCTATAAATGTTGAAGTTTGTGCTCAAAACTTTATTTCTGTAGGCCTCCCATTTAGCAGAAGGGATAAAAAATAGAGAACCACCACCACCCCCAAGTACAAACATAGCATATTCAAAGTTTTATGAAAATGACCTTAACAGTGAACTTCCTCTGCTCCCATAGCTGTCATGAAATAGAGAGCACAACATCTCACTTGACCTGGCCTTTATAAAATATTCCCAGGGAAGCAAAATTAGGTTCTAGGGTCTCAATTTCCCTTTCCCCTTGTACCCACAGAGGCATGTAGATCTGAGCAAGAGTTAAATGCCAAAAGGAATGAAAAGTGAATTCCCCTTGCATGTTCCTTCTCAAAAAGTGCCTATATGAAAACACCTTCATCCTTTAGGGAATGTGAAACTTGCTTTTGTCTCTGTTACCCTGCTTATAGCCCATCTTTCACCTTTGAAAAAGCCTGAGGTAATTTTTCTTCCTCCTGTGCTTGTTTGTATGTGTCTCTCAGCAGTTTTCAGAAGCACCCAGGAGCTGTGGGTTTAAACATGAGGAAAAGTACCCCTTTCCTCACCAGCTATTCACAGAGAGGAAGAGTAACCATGTGCCCAAACTGCCCTTGGCCCATCTCTGCTGAGCACCTCAGAGAAGCCTTCTCCTCCCCATTCCCTCCCCATACTTAGACAGGTTATTGAATAAGGTGGAAATCCCACTCTTTTGTCCACCAAAAATCTAAGGGAACAATACATGCCTTAAATTTGTTCTATATATGCCTTTATCATTGCCTTAAATTTATGACTATATGAATATACTGTGTCCTGCCCTGTCTCTACAGAGGTGGCTGCATGAATGAGCTGCTGGTGGGTAATCCTGGGTTATGGATATAGAGTGCACTGAGGACTTTTCAGTCACCACTCACATATGTCCCTCCATTTGTGTGGAACAAGAGGTCTTTCTGTGAAGTAATTGCCCTTACATTAAGGCAGGGTAAGCACTTCACATTTACCCAACAGCAGGGGCAAATTCCCCCTGCAGACTACTTAGAAGGCTGGAAAGGCATGTCCCACTCTGCCTTGCCTCTTTCATGAACCTGTATTCTTCCTTCACTTTCTTCCTCTCTCTCTCACACATACTCTCAAGTATCCTAACACTTGTGCCTCATTTCCTTCAGCTACACCCTTGTGTTCAGAATTACTACAAAACTCGTTATAAGATTAACAACGTAGTTTGTGTCTTGATACAGGAAACTTTTGCCATTTTCATCTTTGGAGCAGAGTTTGCCTTAAGAATCTGGGCTGCTGGCTGTTGCTGTCGCTACAAAGGATGGAGGGGGAGACTCAAATTTGCCAGGAAGCCTTTGTGCATGCTGGGTAGGCACATGCTCTCTACTGCTATTTTCTCTGTTTTGTCCTTTTCCTTCTAAGCCAGTCTGGGGGATGTCAAAGAACTGGTGAACAGCAGTGCAAAGAGCACTGAAATCAGATCTGCCCTTTATGCTAGGATCTGTGTCCTGCTTGGAGTAGTTTTTTGGAGTAGCCAGCAATAACAATTAATTTGCAAGACATTGGAGTATCTAGTCAGTGATAAAAAAATTGAATCCTTCTACTTTTCAAACACATTGTCCTTGTCCTGAGTCCCACAGCATTTTTCTTAAACTCATCCTCAAAAAGAGCCTCTCTGCCTTCAGTTTCATACGACTTCAGATCCCCACCCTACCCCATCTTCCTCAACCCTCTTTCATGTTTGTGCTGTGTTTTACCATTGTATTGTGAGTCTGCATTTGCAAACAAGTATGTTTGTGATTTCACGTATGTTGTCTTTCAGGCTTGGAAGGCACTGCCTATAACTATCCATAAAACTACTCATTATTCATGTTTGAATCCCCTCCTGCAACTCCTCATCATAACCACAAACCAAACAGACAGTATTTAGGAGCTCACTCTGCTCTGAGCACCTGTCTTGCACATCCCCATTCATTCACTGATTTTAGGATGCTCTCACTTGTTTCAGTGCTGTTCAGGCCAAACACTAGGGTTTTGTTCTTTATTTGTACAGCACATAGCACTCTGGGGAGCTGTGGTGCCACACCTCTCTTCCCTCTCCCTCTTTTTGTTCATCTCTTGGGTCTAAATGGTAGACAAAATTGTAACAAATTTTGGTTGTGCATCTGTGCTGTCCTCAATTTAGTAGTGCTCCTTTATGTGCTACTGTTGTCCCAAGAAATCTTATACTTCTAATAGGATTGTGAAGGCATCAGAGTGTGGTGTGAGCAAATGGGATTGATCCTGTCTCGTGCCTTCTTGGTAAAATTGCCATCTCATTTCTGAGAGTGAATCTTCATTGATATCTGGGTAAAGAACAGAAAATACATTGGACTTATCAATATCATCTCGCACTTGTCACTGCTGCAACTTTTTTTTGAGAATGGTTGGAAGTGAATAAATCTGAAATCCACTCATTGGCTGGAAATAGAATATAAAGACAATTTATATTATTATAAATTTTATATTACTATAAATTATGTCTTTTATATGTATATGTAATATGTATTACATATGTGTATGTAATATGTATTAAATATGTATATATTTATATGTAAATTATATGTATTATTATTTATATATGCGCAGAGAATGTTTGAAGCTGTTTGGTACCACTTTCTTCTTGTATGTGTTTAGGATCAAAAAGCAAGAGGGAAACAAGGAAAAGAGAAAAAAAACCCAAGAAATGATGCAATTTTGCATTTCAAACCTCTTCAGTTGATCAGCAAATTGGTCCTGTGAACACTTAAACAAAAAAAAAAATTGTGCTGGCTTGGAGATTTTAATGGGAAAACTCAGCCAAGAATCAAATACTAGGTGTACCATCAAAACTGAATTTCTCCTCTGCTGACCTGTTCACTGTGGTGTTCCTGTGATGCAGATGAATAAAAAGCTGTTTTTTGTCAGCCTTAGGACACTGTTTCTGTGCATCCCTAATCAAGCTCAGACAGAGTCTCAAGTCCAGTGCATCAATCTGTAAACAGATCTCGGGGCTTTCTGGTAGGTTTTGTCTGTGATGCTGCCTGTGTGGCAGATGCAGATATCTGTTTAATTGGAAAGAGCAGGCATTTCCAGGCAGCTTCAAAATTTGCCATGGGAAATTTGCAGCAGATGGGATTAAGCAGCAGGTGATAGGGCCACTCTTGTTGGCAGGCTTTGTTCTTTTCTCCTTGCAGATATCTTTGTGCTGATTGCTTCAGTGCCAGTGGTTGCTGTTGGGAACCAGGGCAATGTTCTGGCCACGTCTCTCAGAAGTCTCCGCTTCCTTCAGATCCTGCGGATGCTCCGAATGGACAGGCGTGGCGGCACCTGGAAACTTCTAGGATCAGCTATTTGTGCACATAGCAAAGTAAGTGAGGAGCTTGCAGGGCTCAGCTGGGACTTGGGGAAAAACACTGAAGGGAAAGTGCCTTGGGATTATGTTTAGTAGTTTTAAAAATAGTTTCGTTCTTTAAGTTTTATTCCCTCTTCCGTTCTCTGAACCATTTCTGCCCCTTGTTTTACCCTTCTCCACTCGATAGTGGTACTGGGAAGGGAGACTATGTTCATTCCCACACATTACAACAGGAATTTTGCCTTTACACTGAATGAGAGCAGGGACAACCCTTTAATGGTGAAAGATGCTGAAATTTTTGACAGAAATGCCTGTGAAGCTGCAATGTGTCTGTAGTAGCTTCTCAGACTTGTCTGATCAACAGATGGAGCAGGACTCCAAAGGGGTGGCAAGAGGCTGATTAGCAGAAATGTGGTTTCAGAGTGAGCTGTTTTTCTGTGTAAGCATGGGTCAGACAATACAGCAATGCACACAGTGAGAACCCAGACAGGGAAAGTTTCTAAAATCATCTTTTTTTGGTCTAGCTTGATGGTGTAGTCAGACATATCCTGTCTCACACCAGGCAGATATTTGTGTTCTTGCATTTTCACAAAACATTATTACAAGTTAAAAACTATCTGCATAAAAATCCTTTAGATAAGATTTCTCATCTACACAAGGTGTGGACAAATTGCATAGATTCTGTGCTACATACTGCTTTTTCTTATCCATGAGTGACATTCCTGACATTTTGGGGGGGGGTGAAAATTAAAATGCCAGCTGGCACAGCATAATTAGACTTTGCTTCTGCATAGTGGCTGATGGGGATACCCACCCTGCTTCATTTCTTACCAGCTTCTGTTTCTTCCCTCTATAAACTCACTACAAAGCAGGTGGCACATAAACACTGTCAAAAATGTTTCCCAGGAAACAGATCATGGAAGAAGTCTGTGTACCAAAGACATTGTTTAGAAATTGTTTAAGGCTTCATTTTATGGGATTTCATTGACTTGTTGCTTGTTTGGTTGCCCACCACCACCCTTTGGATCACAGTTGGCTCAGAGAGATAAGAAGGGGTTGTGGGAACTTTGCTTTACTGGAGACAATGAAGAAACAATTGTGCTAACAGTTTCATTCTGTGATTGCACACCACAAATTAGCTGAGAAAATTCACTTATCTCAAGATTTAATTACAAAGTTCTCAGCTTCAGTGCTTTTTTTCTTTCCTTCCAATACAGTTCTCATAAAATGAATTGGAATATTGATTTTTTTTTTATCCACTTTTGAAGAAGTTCAACAAAAATTTTTCTTCATAGTTTCAGATGTTGTTGGGATTTTAACTTAGGTGGCTGCATCTCCCATCTCAGTGGGAGATACTGCAGTCACTCTCTTTAAAACAGGGAGGCTCAGGTTTTGTTTTCACACAGTTGCTTTTAAAGGTCTGTTCTTATTGCATGAATTTATGTTGAAAACATCATTCATTCACGATAGAATCTGCTTTGATATGGCTAAAGAGAAGGAAGGGCATCCTGCAGCTGTGGCTCTCTGGAGGGAGGGAGAGGGCAGGGCTGTGATTTGCTGGCTCAGACAGACCAAGCCCAGGGGCAGAAGGGATGTGAAGAGCCAAGGTCGGGGACAGAGCCCTGCAGCAGCTGTGTCACGGGCCCAGTGACATCCTTAGCCCAGCTTTATGCAGAACTGCAGATTGCTCCAAGCTGTTCCCCAGGAAGATGCCATGTAAGGGCTAATTCTTGTAAATCTCTGCATTATTTCCCACTGAGTGCTGAGCTGGCCTGGTCAGGGTCTGTGACCAAGCCAGCAGTGACAGCTCTGCTGTTACCCTGTCTGCTTCTTTCTCCTCCTCATGTTTACTCTGCCACTGTGGGTATTGAGGATGTTTTCAACCCCTTCATGTCCATCTGTTTCTTTTGCAGGAACTCATCACTGCTTGGTACATCGGGTTCCTGACGCTCATCTTATCTTCGTTTCTTGTTTATCTGGTTGAAAAAGATGTTCCTGAGAAAGATGCTAATGGAGTGGAGATGAAAGAAGAGTTTGAAACCTATGCAGATGCACTGTGGTGGGGACTGGTAAGTGACTCCAAAAATACCTTATTCCCTTCTTAAAAACTTCATGCCCAAGAAGAGATAAGATGTTGATGTTAGATATTATACTGCAAGGGCTGCTATATTTGAGTCAAAGGCAAGTAAGCCCTGTAAAATTACCAAAGTAGGGGTGCCCCTACAACCAAATAACAGACCTTACATCCCGATTGATTTTCAGGTTGATTTTCAGTCAGACAAAGGCCCTTAGGTGCTTAAACCTCCTTCAGAAATCAGTGTGTACTCCTGGCTTCTGAGAACCCTCTCTTTTAGAGGAGTATCTCTGCACTATGCCTGTGGAAGACCTGGCTCTCATGACAGCAGTGTCCTGCCTGTGAGAGCTGCATCCCTCAGGAAATGGCAGAACCAGAGCTGCCAATGGATGGTTCTGTTGGGCAAGCAAAGAGCACCAAAAGTTTGGGCAGTTGAGGCAGACAGTCATGGAAGTTTGGTTCTAAAGGAGCCAGTGACTGAAGATATCTCTGGATTCAAATGCAGGAAGTAAAAAAATATTTCTGGAAAGGTTAACTCAACAATTCTTGGGTCTTACATGTATTCCACAAAAATCAGGCAGTAGGATGATGAACAAGAGGGACTTTTGATACATCTGTTCTTGTCTCTTCTGATGAAGAGAGGAGTATTGGTTTACATCACTAACTTATTTGATCACAAAATATTCCTCTCATTCCAGCATTCACGTTGCTTTGCTACCAATAGTCAGAGAATCATAGAATAATAGAATTAACTGGGTTGGAAGAGACCTCTGAGATCATCAGGTCCAACCCTTGATCCACTACCACTGTGATTCCTAGATCATGGCACTCAGTGCCACATCCAGCCTCATCTTAAAAACTTCCAAAGTGAATCCACCACCTCTCTGGGCAGCCCACTCCAATGCCTGGTCACTCTCTCTGTAAAAAACTTCTTTCTAATATCTAACCTAAACCTCCTCTGGCAGAGCTTAAGCCCATGCCCTCTTGTTCTATTGCTGATTGCCTGGGAGAAGAGACCAACCCCCACCTGGCTATAACTTCCTCTCAGGTGGTTGTAGAGAGTGATGAGGTCACCCCTGAGCCTTCTCTTCTCCAGGCTAAACAACCCCAACTCCCTCAGCCTCTCCTCATAGGACTTGTGCTCAAGTCCCTTCACCAGCCTCGTTGCTCTTCTCTGGACCTGCTCTATGTTATGCTGTGATAGCTTGTTTTTATTTTAATGTAGTTCACTCAAAAATGGCAAGATATTTCCCCACACACTCCCACCTCCCATTATTAGTCAAAATGTACTAAGTGTTGCATAGAACACATCGATGTTTTCATATCCTTTCATATCCAGGACATTTAGACAGAGTTTCACTGGTGAGAAAAGGTACACAAAGGGAAATTAACAACTGAGAAGGAAAGGAGTAAGTTTTCACAAAGTCATCTTCATTTTAAAAAGACGAGGAGCTCACGTAGAGCTCGTCCTGACTGATTGTTAAAGGCCTGTAAGTTGTTAACTGGCAACTCCCATTTCTAACTGCGCACTGATGGTGGGTAGAAAATTCACTGTACAGGCAATGTTCCATGAAGTTCCCTGGCAGCAAATGCATCCTAGAGAGGCAGCTGCTTCAAGACTAAATGCATTCTCTGGGCAATGCCTTGGGACTGTGACACCATTAAAGAAAATTGGTTGGCCCATCATCAAGATCCTACTTCAAGGGGCTGTGCATGAGCACCCACAGAGCAAAGTGAGTTATGAAGGTTTTGTGGGGACATTTAAAGCAGAGCTGTTGGCTTTGCTTTTCTCATGGGAAGTCCTGGTCATTCTGCCCACAGATCACCCTGGCTACGATTGGGTATGGCGACAAGACCCCCAAAACATGGGAGGGACGGCTGATTGCAGCTACCTTCTCTCTCATTGGAGTGTCTTTCTTTGCTCTTCCTGCAGTAAGTACCTTCTCCCTCCTCTCTTAGGCACAGCCCAGTGCTGTGCACTTGCAAAACAAACATAAAGTGAACAAAACTTTCTGTAGAACCAAGTCCCTTTTTAAGAACTAATTCAGAGACTCGAGGGTGTCTATATCAGTAAACTAAACTTGCTTCTTCCCAACTTTGCACAGAGCTTATTGCAAATAATATACCACCCCAATACTCCTCAAATCATGTGTGGGCATTGTCTGACAGTGCTGTCTGGCACACAACAAAATTAATCCAGCAAGTGAACAGTCTGGGAAATCACAAGGCAGTTCATGAGACTGTACCCTGGCACATGTTAGTTTGCTGGTATTGACATAGCCCCCACAAGACATATTTTTGAAGGATTTAAAACCTACTGTTTTAATAATTAGAATTAGGCCTGTCTTACCCAGTCCTCAGGTGAGAATGAGACAAGAGCTGAGTGAGATGGGCTGAATAGCAACAGAAAGTGTCACAATCCCAGATTTTAAGATACTTTTCTTTTAGATTGAAACTTGGAAAGAATTTCACAGAGGTTGGCAAGTCCTGCACACCCAAATCCAGAGTATGGTTAAGCATAGCTCTTTTATCACACAAACACAGTTTCACTCTGCCTGAGTGGAAAGTAATACTCCACATGGACACCTGTAGCTTGGAAAGGCAGTAGACATTGAAGAAGCCTGTTCAGCACCTTAAAATGGTCTGCAGTCCTTGAGAAGATCATGAACATCTCCCGTTTTATGAGTGGAGAAGAGGAAAACACATTCTGTACTGCTAAATCTATCTCCACAGATGTGTTTCTTCTCATCATTAATCCATTTTTTCCTAAGAAATGTCTAAAATCTTGCATCACTCTGTGTTTTCAGGGCATTTTGGGCTCAGGGCTGGCATTGAAGGTCCAGGAGCAACATCGTCAAAAACATTTTGAGAAAAGAAGAAAGCCAGCAGCTGAACTCATTCAGGTTTGCAGCCACTTACCCTTCCCCTGAAAAACTGTTGTGTATGAAGACTGCTCAATCCTGTTCAAAAGTGCCACCACTTACCCCCTGCCCAAATTCTCATTTCCCATTCCAGGATGTGGGGAGCTGTGTTTGTTAGTTTTTTCACACCGAGCTAGATACTCCAGAGGTCCTTGCAGCTTTTGAGGAATTGTTCAACTCCCAGAATATCTTTCATAAGAACAATATCTTTAGAGAAAGACTCTATAATCTGCTAGGTTCTGGAAACCAACCAGCTTCTGCATCAGTGCCACAAAATCACAGAAAACAAGGTGTTGAAAACATATTCTTTCCAAAATACAGGTTTTGTCAATTCCCTTGAGAAAGTGCTTTTATGTGCAAACAAAGTTATGTTGTTATTGATGTGAAAACAGCCATAGAAGTAACACAATAGACAGTGATGTTTCAATCAAGGCAAATAATTTAAATAGAATGTATGGTTTTTAAAAAACTAAAACACACTCTGGATCTTCTGTTATGTCACTGAATGATCTGAGAATTGAGTGGGAAGAGAGTCCTTAGTTCACCTGGACTTCAGTTACAGCCTTTATTATTAATTCAGAAAATAAAGCTTAAAATCACTAGTCTTGGTGCTGACAAGTTTGACAGGAGTTACTCTTGCTAGGTATGGAGTGTGTCCTGATGGCAGTGAAGGAAATGGAAGTAGTTTTACAGAGGCACAGAGAAAGTTTCTCTGATATCAAATGGAAATGTTGATGCTCAGGACTGCTCAGGCTGAGTGGCATTTTATGCTGATCTTGTTAAAAACACTCTTTAGCAAACAGAAGGATCTGCAGTCATGAGTTGTGAATGGAATTCATCTTTTAAATCAAAGCATCTTCACTTAGCAGGTAGTTTGTTTAGCTACAGTGGGTTTTAGGTATGTGCTTCAAGAATTTTCTTTGGAGAATTTTGATGGGAGCTAAATGCTGAAATAGAAAATTGCTCAGCAAAATTTCCTCTGATGATACATTAGGTAATAAACTATCTTAAGCACTTCCAGAATTCCTGCACAAGTCCAGCAGTGCTTAAAGCTCTTTTATACATACCAGACAGGAGAAAAAAACCAGTTTAGTCTGATGTAATGTCATGTTGATGTTGGTGGTTCTCCCCATGTTCTGCATCCTTTACAGCCCACCGAGATCATAATCCAGTGTCAGTAGTTGTACCATATAGTGCTACTCATTTGGTATGGCTGATTAGTAATTAATTTCTGGATAGTCACTCAGGGGCATTGTTGTGTTCTTTGAAAGTCTGGCTGCAGTCAGCCTGGGGAACAGCTTTACTTGACACTAATAATTTCCTCTCCCCTGTAACTCAGGCTGCCTGGAGATACTATGCTACTAACCCCAACAGGATTGATTTAGTTGCTACCTGGAGGTTTTATGAATCAATTGTATCATTTCCATTTTTCAGGTAAGTGCATTGTCCACCTCTCCATCATCATTTTCTGTGAAGTATCAGTCAAGTCAGGAAACACAGACTTTATACATATCAATGAGTCTTTTGTAGGTAACAGATATTTCCCAGAAAACTGTTCTGAGGAAGAGAAAACTCTTTTGAGGTTGTGGTTTTATTTCATTCACCACTTCTGAATTCATTGGAAAGCACTCCACACGTAAAGACATTCAGATATAATGGATGTTCATATGTTTATGGCCATGAATCTGTCTGATCCTCATTTTTCTTGCCTGTCAAACAGGCACATTTCTCACACTCAGGTCTTAAATTTTAAAATGTTGCCTAAAAACCTTTTAGCAATAGACTATCAGCTGCTAATAATAGGAATTACTTATCCAGGTTAATGTTTTAAGCTTTCATTCTGGACTTGCTGTTGGGCTTCATTCTGAAAAAAAGTCCCTTTAAACCAGTGCTTGGCTCAAACAGAGCTCTCCACATGTAAACTGTGTCCACTGCACTAATACTGCAGCTCCGACTGTTGCTCAAAACTGACCTGAAAAGTTTCAGGCTCCTGCCTTCACAAAGTGCAAATTGCAAATACTAACTCTTTGTTTTATTCACAATATATTTCTTTAGGACCAATTTCACATACTTCAAAAAGGAAATCTTTAAAAAGAAACCCACCATAAGTGATTAATTGAGGTTCAGTACATTTCTTTCCTTTTCTCTATCCTTTCTCACCATCTGTCTATTCTCACATTTTCCATTATAGAGTAATTTCTAGAGGGTTTCTGGACCTCAGGTTTTTTTCAGAGGAGAATTCTCAGACTCATGAAGAGCCCAGACTCATTACAGTGACTTGATCATTGTATGTAGGTTCCTTTGATTTGGACACAACCTGAAATTTAATAGGTGTTTTGCAAATAAGACTCAGGGAGAGAAGGCAGAAGAGGTCATTCTCACCAAAGACTGGATTGCCAATCTAAGCAGCAAAGATCAGTTTCAGGAATCTATATCGCTTTCTTTGCTTAATGGCTAGTTGAAAATGTAGCTTTTATTCTGATGGCAGTTATGGTCACAGTACAAAAGAGGTATAAACTATTAGCAGTAGATTAGTAATTTATATTTTAAAAAAATTGCTGAATTTATTATGTGATTCTTTTTTCCTTGCTTTCTTGTAATGCTTCCTCTCTTCTATAAAAGGAAAGAGCAATTGGATGGTACTGCCAGGTATGTAGCTGCCATTATTTTACATATATGTTTTAATACAGTTATTGGAGGATGCAAGTTAAATAGTTCTTTGTGGATTCATGACCTGTTAACCAAAACATGCTACTAACACTACAGGTAGCCATAAAAAATTATTAACCAATCCATTTTCTAACTGCTTGCTTTTTTCCCCAATTTAACAACACACAGCTAAAATGCTAACTGTACAAAGGCAGTGTTGCTTGCTGATTGTTTGTAAACAGCTTTATTGTTTGTTATGATTAATCATGGTCTAGATTTCTCCTGATCCATGTCATAGAGCCAGGGTTTAGCATCCAGGCTGGTCCAGGGGGAATTTAAAGTTCTGCTTCATGCTGTTGTTTCATAGTCTTGCATAAAGCAATGTTATGGTGTAAGGGTTGAAGTCTCTGTTGATTCACCATGTGCAATTGGTGATAAATACTAAGATGGATGTCTCAGATGGAACAGCAAGATATTCAGTCTCTCTGGCAGTATTGTAAAAGCTACATGAAATTTGAGGCTTTGGTCTCACCCCTGCTGAAAAAAATGGGAAAGCTCCCCATCACACTGGGGAATTTACAAACAATGAAAATGGAGGAGTCATCAATCCTAATACTGGTCAGTCACTGAAGGCTGCAGCAGAGCAGTCATTGTCAGTCAACCTGCAAGGTCTCAAATGGCAATGATATATTTATAACCCTCTTCATCTAAGTAGAAGAGTCAAAGGTACATACCGTAATTCTAATGCAAAAGCTTAAGCTAAACTGCTATCAATGGATCATCCATAATGAAAATCAATAGCAATTAAAAGAAAACTAGCTCCACAGACTCCTGCTGAAGCTAGGTCCGTTTGTATCCCCATTTACAGTGTAGAGAAAAGGAACAAGAATTGTAGCAATATTTGAAAACTGTTAGTCAGAGGTCAGGCCTGAGTTCCAGTCCCTGATGAAAATTTTTTGTTGTTGTTGTTTTTTAAACAATTCATGCAACAAATGACAGTTTTAATAAAGGAAGTTGGAAAAAAAATATTAACACTTGCTGTTCTCCTCTTAATTTTGGGGGTTCAAACCTCCTTTAACAGAAAAGGAAAGCCTATCCCAACTTTTCTTACAATACAGGCAAGTGTTGTAGTGAAAAATTATTGGGAAGGGTTGTCTTCCCCCTTTTGCCATGGTAATCATGAGCTGACCTCTTCAAAGACTGCCTGGATGGGAGCTACCTAGTTTGGGAACCCTCAGGAGTCTTAGATATTCTACATCCATGGCACTGCCCAGGCTAAGTAGTGACTAATGTAGATGTCTGGAGATTTCAGCCATCTGCTGTGTCAGCAACAGCTGAATTCTGGTCTTTAATACATAGGAGAGAGCTTAGGAGCTGAAATCCTTTTGAGCATGTAATTCCATACCTTGAGTCAAAATGTTCTGACTCAGATGCAGCAGCAGATTAAAATTAGGTAAGTGCATGGCTGCTGCAGTTGCCTGTTGTTCACAGCCCCCTAGAGAAGCTCCTGCACCTGCAGCAGCCAAACAGTTTGTGGAGTTGTTTCTGAGTTACTGTAGATTTCAGACCAGTAGAAATCATTTTATGTTGGCACACTGAATTAAAAATGGAAAAGTATGACTCACAACTCAAAATCTTTAAAACTGTAATCCCAAGGCCCCTCATTCTAGCTGGATATATCTTGCTTTTATGTTGATATGTATGTAATAACCTTCAGCAAAATCATCAGTAAACCTGCCTTGGAGCCTTCCTGTTAGCAGGAATGTGTTTATGGAATGAAGCATTCAATTAAGGGCATTGGAAACCCTCCAGGTAAACAGACAAATGATGGTACTTGTGGGAGCATCCACTGACTTCGGTAGAACTGGGATTGAGCCATAAAATCTGGTTGTTTTGACAGTCCTACCTCCCATCTCTCATAAAACTCTTATTTACAGACCAGATAATTTAAAAAAAAAAAAAGGAAAAAAATCTTCCTCCTACAATGATTTAGTAGAAAATGTATTACTCATACTCCACTGCAGTTTGTGCTTTGGCTGTATTGAAATAAATGAGCAATAAAGGAACATTGTACTACTGGAGAGAACAGCCCATAAATGCCCTCAGTCTTCAGGTTCTTCCATCAATTAAGTACTTAATGGGAAAGCTGCTGAAGTAATAAATGGCATTGTCTAATCAGTGGTTGATAAAGAAGAGAGAAGAATTGGTCCAAAGCTTTTACAGAAGCTTTTAATAAACTAAAAATGACACCTGGCTGTTTCAAAATTTGAGGATTGGGAGCACTTTAAAAGGCAGGATTTCTATTGAGTGGCGTGAAAACTCTTTAGGAACTCCACAGTTCTAGAGTTAAACACTGTGACAGATCCTTCCATGATCTTTCCTTGGAAGCAGGAGCTGGCACTGAAAAAGACACAGCTACATACAGCTCCTTGTTCTTAGACCATTTGGGAAAAACTCAGAGGACACAATAGAGTGGAAGAGTCCACTTCAGGAGTTGGATCCCAAGGCAAGGCTGCAAGGAAGGACTTGTCATAGTAGAAAACCAATTGAGGTTTGGCAGCAACCCCTTCAAGGCTTTATTGAAGCTCCCTTTAAACTAAAACTGTGAAGATAAGAGATATGATGACGAGGACAATTGACTGCCCTGGAGCTGGACTGGGTCCTGTAAGCAGTGAAGGGAAGTGGTGCATGTGATGCAGCTCTGTTAAGAATACTATTTTCCCTATAGGCTCTGTATAGTCCCCCAAACCAGAAGGAACTGGAGCTGTGCTCTCCATGGCTCACTGGTGGGGAGTTTACTGACTTTATGCCAGAGGTGTCTCCAGATATTTCTTCCTTAATCAATGCCTAAACCTACCAGCCCCATGAAATCTCAGGTAGCAATTGCTCTTCTGCCAGTACTGCAAAGCCTTTTCATCTGTTCAGCTCTCAGGAAGGAAGATTTATAAGAAAGAGATACTAGTGCTCATTTCTGCTGGAGTGCAGCAAATCATTCAGCAAAAATTTGGTAGCCCGACCTACATTTAGGACGGGCCTTTGCTTGATGCACATATTGTTTTTTCTGAACCAACTTCTTATGTCTAAGTTTGGGTAATGAATATAGAGCCTAATTTTTCAGTACTCTTGTTAGCAGCTGTTCATCTGATCTTGACTAGAGTTGACACTTCAGCACTTGTATGGACAGGCATTTTAGTGAAGAGTTCTGAACTTTCTCCTAGGGTCCTGTTCCCAATCCTCATTTTCCAGATGTAGAACTAGACATCAGGAGAGCATGTTCATTCCTAGATCTATTATTATGTGATTACAGAAAAGTAATTTATCACTGTTTCCTTATCTCTACAAGATAAATAATATTTCTCTGCCTTTGGAAAGTTGGTTCGGGTTTTTTTAAGTGGCATAATCAGTACCAGTCCTACCTATTACGTATGAAAGAATTCATAAAATGTGACGCATTTTTGTATTGTCAGTGTTAACAACAAAATGAAAATAAAGCCATAATTTGCAGGGTGTAAAATTTCACTGTCAACATTTCACCTTAATATATCTGCCCAAAACAGGAAGGAGAAAAAAGCCTCTCTGATCTCCACACTACATTAACTACAAATGAAAGGCTGTTCCCATTCTTTTTCATAGAGCTTTTCATGGGTAATCATTAACGTCTCATCTTAATAACTTTTCTTCACTTTACAGTAATGTCATGTTTAGTAGGGAGTCATTCTTTGGATCAAGCCTCACAAGAAAACTTAGGTATATACATTCAAGTAACAGTTGAGCCTTATTCTTTTCATATTTCTTGCATGCCATTCCCTGCCTGCACTTTCTGTTTTTACTACAGTAGTTCACCTAAGCACCATCAAAAGTAAGGGGCAATAAGACTGAAAAGTTATTAAGCGTAAAAAGAAAGTTGCATGACCTTGCAAATAGTTAATTGTTCTACTGTTCAGAAACTATGGGATATAATCCTGGCTCTCCCAATGATATACTTAGAAACAAGTGCTTTTCTCTGTTTTCATAGAATGGGAGTGATACTAACCTGCTCTGCAAATCATTTTGAAATTTACTGTAAAAAAATATATACTGCAAGAGCTACACACTGTTCCTTATGCAGTCCCAACCCTGCCAACACAAATTCATGCAAGTTACTTGGAATTTGAATTCACTGGAAGAGCATCTTTGCATGTGTATTTGCAGGTTCTGGTTCAGCAAATGGAAAACAAGTGGATGCTTTTGATCATCTGAAAAAAGTTAGTGACATGCTTGAATATCTTGCTGAACTATGATCTAAGATGAGGGGCAGGAACTTTATCTTCCTTCAAAGAGTCATAGAAATAATCCTCCTCATTTCAGGAATAAGAAAGAAATATCATTAGAAATAATATTTTGACTGAATTGTCAAGCACTTTATCCTATCCCACACAAACACTTCGCTGTCATTCAACTTCAGCTCATAATTCTCATTCCCACTTCATTCCTCAAACAGGAAATCATCAACACACAACTCAGCTTTTCTAGCTGAAGCTCTTCAACTTTTGGAGAGCAGCTAGTGAAGCTCTCAGTTTTTTGCATTTCATGATTGGTCCATACAAAATGGTCAGAAGGCATTGATTTTGCAGTTTGATTTGCTTTCTAGTGGTTAATACATGGAGATATGTTCACTTCAAAGCAAAAAGTGGGTCAACATCCATATGGTTTCTACCTACAATGGCTGCATGCAGTGGTGAAAAATGTCCATCCTCTTTTGACAAAGCATTGGATTTGGATTACTTTTCCCATAGATCTATGTGACATTGTTTATTTTCACCCATTCCCAATCACTTTTGGAAGTGTGGATGAGAAAAGGGGCTAAGCAAAGGCCTTTAGTGTGCACAAGGACTCTTTCTGAAGGGCATCAAAGTTGAGCCCAAGTTAGGACTTGTGTTTATGTTTCTGAGTGGATAATCTGGATGGTAGATGGGTTTGGATTTGGAGTCACACTAACCCTTAAATACCAATGAGGACATAAACCATCAAAGAATGTGGAAATTGGTTGAG
Source organism: Pachyramphus minor (assembly GCA_013397135.1). Taxonomy (NCBI): domain Eukaryota; kingdom Metazoa; phylum Chordata; class Aves; order Passeriformes; family Tyrannidae; genus Pachyramphus; species Pachyramphus minor. The sequence continues at coordinate 605,643 of VYXB01007051.1, forward strand.
TTAGAAGGGGTGTTTCTTCCTCATACATTAGAAACTTGTAAATTTAGACCTCAAGGTTCAGGATGCAAAGTGAAAATTTTAGTTTAGTCAGGAAGTTGGGGTCAACTATTCTGAGATTAAACATTTTTGTGAGATCCTCTCTGCAGAAAAGAATATTACTCAATGAAAGGGAAAGCTGATTGGCCAAAGTTCAGAAGTACCTTGGAAGTGCAGAATGTTCTTTTTTTATCTTAAGAAAACTTATGGACTCTCTGAGATCAGTTGAACATGTTCACTGGCGGATTCATGTCTGTCTTCATAACATTAGCTTTGTTCTAATTTCTATTAAGAAAAGTTCAAATCAGAGTACTTTTGGAAATCTCATTCAGAATGTTTGTTTTTCCAAATCTAAGCTCACCTATATAAGTTCAGCCGATAAGGTATAAAAATTTTGGAGTAAACATGACTGCCTTTTGCTTCCAGTTGCTTAAGACTAACTGAACCCAGTGATTAGCTAACCTGGGAAAAATATGGAAAAATTCCCAGGTTGTTTTTATTTCTTGTTAGGTGAAAGTGGTAAACACATGGCAGAGGGCTGTTTGATTCACTGTTAGCATTAATTTATTATTTTTCTCCTCATACATGTACCATTTGTTTATGAAACTCCAATGCTAGGCAGAGGACAGAGAGGAGCGTATCTGGCTTGCATGATGGGATGTAACTGCATTGTTTCTTTGCATGAATTGTTTCTGGAAAAGTATTTCTAGTTCAGTGGTTCCCACTCTTTATTCTGAGCAAGGGTAAAACATGTGCTGCAGAAGCCAGACATCTCTTGTATATCCACTCACCAAATTAATCTTTCAGGTGGTGTAAAATAATTCCCATTGCTCTTGGGGAGAAAGAATTTGAGAGCTGAATATTTCTTTAGGAAGGAAGAAACTGTCTGCACTGCTTCCACCTTCCTCCCTTTTTGTATCTACCACAGAGTTAAGGAATTCTCAGCCTGGGTCCCTATTTCAAACACATAGGTTTGGAACCCATGAGGGAGAGGATGCAATAGCATGCAAGACAAGCAATGGAAACATATGCAGGGTAGTCAGAGAAACTACCCTGCATTTTTATCAGCATGTTTGGGATGCATTTGAATTTCCCCCGTTCCTGGAACTGTGTTGGAAGTTGCGAATCACATTTTATTGAACGTCAGAGAAATGAAACGGGACCATGTTCCAAGGGGAGGAAGAGTAGCTAACACCAGCAGGAGGATTCTGAAGGAGATGGGCAGCAGTACATGAAGCTGTGGGTGGGAACCACTGTCCTAGGCACTCTCATGGAGGATGATGTGATCTGCGCATGCTTCATACCCTGGGACTGAGCCATGCGCATGCCGGTTTAATGAAGGAGATTGTGTCATGAGAACAAATGTGTCCTCAGTCTTTTCAAAAAAAGATCAATGAAAACAAAAACCCCAGCAGATCCAGATTTCATCCCTTGGAAATGAGAATAAAGTCCAATTTTTTCCTCTGATGACAGCTAGTCATTATCTGGAAAGAAGCTTGGGTTTTGTTTTGGGTTCTTTTGTATAAAACATACTGTTGTATTTTTTGGATGTGAAGCTGATTAATTATTTTCTGATGATTCTACTGCTCTGGCTGCCTGGCTATGAACACAATTGTCATATTTATTGCATAAACATACTGTTACGAATCTGAATGTTACTTTAAGGTTTAATCATCAGGATTCAATTAACAAGGAGGGCTTCAGCTCAGGTAATTTTAATTTAGACTAGATACTTGCTTTTTAAATGACCTCTCATCTAGATCTTTCTGTAGTCAGCAACAAGAGCCAAGTTCCCCAAGTGTAAAGTCTTCCCAAGCTGAACCACACTCTTCCCACTCACTGGTTAGGGTTGCTAACTTCCCACTGATTACAGAAATAGGTCTAGAGATTAATCTTAGACAAGAAGTTAAGCTTTTTTAACAGCTTAAGGCAGATCAGATGAGTTCTAGCTCCTAAATTTAAGATGCTGGAGCAACAGTCTTGAGAGAATAGTTTATTCCCAAACTGACATTTATCAATGGGGGTAGCTGAGCAGCTCCCTGGGAAGAGAGTTTGGGAATGCTTTTAGTTCATATTATCAACTGTAAATTCCACCCCACAAAAACAAAACAAAACAAACAAACACAACAAAACAAAAAAAACAAAACAAAAAAAAACCAAACCAAACCAACCAAACAAACAAAAAAACACACACAAAAACCCACAACAATTAAGCACCCCACAAATGCGTGTGCCTACATAACCAGTGGAAAATGTCACTGCAAATAAGTAGAGTTTTGTGCTGAATGCAGAGCATTATTTTGATCTGTTTTGATCTATGAGGAGGATATAAAATTTTGGTTAATCCTATTCTTGTACAGCTCCATGACAGAGATTTCTGCATATTGTTCTATTCCATTGTTAAAAAAGCCCCACAAACACTAGATTAATGTTTTGGATACTTTGCATCATCCATTGACCCTTTTCTTTCTGGTCTGATTCTTATAGAGCCTTGCAATGCACTTTCTGGCTCCTTGTGTTTTGGTAAGGAACACAATTATAACAGAAGTTTTAAGGGGGAAATTTTGGAACATCTGGATATGCATTTTGAAGGACTAAGCAGGTTTCTGGGGAGAGAGTCAGAGACCACCTTTAATGGCAAGTGTTTTCTTCTAATATAGTATTAACCAGCTTTTTATAAACAATAGCAATCTTCTTTCTAATCTATTTTTCTGCTTCTTCATATTTCAGGTTCTGTGCCTTGAACATATTCTTCTCTTGAGAGCTTCTCTGTAGTGTTACTAACTTAAATCTTGTGACATTTAATATCTTGCTTGAAGCCAATGTGTGACCTCTTCTTGTCTTTGAGGAAATTACCTCATCATCTGAAATAATCTAAGTTTCACTGTTAGATTTAATCCTTCTCATCCCATAGGTCTCTCTAAAAGCTCTTGATACAAGACATTGAATCTTAAAATCCTGAAGAATAGGTGGGCTACACTCTTCCTTTCATTTGTGATGTATCCATCAATTGTCTATCATCGGTGACCTGTTAATCCTCCAACAAGGAAATAGCTGATCTCCACAAAAAGCTCTTTGAATATACCTTTTTTTTCAGATCCAGGGACAAATTTCTTCATTTCATTATCATTGAACAGATCTCCTCATTCTAAAACTGCTTTGATTTCTTTCTTCTTGTAGCTTATTTCAGTCTCCTTCAGTCTACAAAGATCACCACCATACCATGCTTGCCTAGGTGCTCTTTTTATTTTATATCAAAGAAATGCTCACTCTCAGAAGCTCATTCTCTCCAACACCTTTATAACAGTTTATATTGCCTGGCTGATTCTGTTATCACTCAGATTTTTGGTGCATTTCTTTCCATTAAAATTCTTTTCAATGATGTGCATGATTCCAGACTCTTCTTGACCATCCTTCTCAAAATTAATTCCTCCTTCAAACTTTGATCTTATTATTATTGAGACATATGAATTTATTTTCTCTACTTTACCCCCCCCCCAAGAAACCCCCACACAAATCATTCTGTTGACTTTTACTTCCTCACCTTTATTTTCTCATGCCCTTTCAAACTTGCTCAGTAGTTGTCACCTTCTCCTGTGTATATTTTTCCTACGTGTGGTAGCCTAGTGCTTGAGGAATGCAAATTTCACAGAAATGCCATGGAGTTAAAACATCTGTCTTGTAAAATAATACTGCTCTCAAACATGGCCTCTGAAAGAGAGAAGCAATAGAAAAGAGGTCACAGGATTCTTCCTAACTTAGTAGAACACTTGTTGGGACTCTGCACTCACCATTTGAGCACCTTGGTGGGCCAATCAGATCAAGATTCCAACCCAAAAGCAAGAACTTATGGAAGTAATTTTTAAAATGGGTTCCCAAAACATAGTTTGTCATGGATGTCAACAAGTAACATATTTTTTTACAAAGAAGTAATTAGTCCCTGATTTTTGCTCATTACATTTGTCTGCACTTTTTACCATGAATTCCTCAGGAAATTACAATAGGGTAAAGTCTGAGTAATATTGATATCATTCACTGGTCTAATTCTTCACTCAATCCATGCTTTTATCTCCTGGAAATGCTGATATATCAGGACTAATTGTGTGTCTCCATACACAAGTCCTTCTTAGTTTCCACTTCCATACTTGCACACAAATATGCACTTCACACATGCAATGGCAGGGCAAGTGTCTGAATATAGTGGGCTGCAGAAATTGCATTCACAAGTATTGTTATATCAGCAAGAATATTCAGGAGGGCTGAAAAAACTTCCCACCCAAAGCTTTAGTGTTTTCATCTTTTTGTGACAGGGAAGCCCATATTTCGTTACTTCCTGGGTCACAGATATATTAATCAGAAACAGCTAGTAGAGATTAGGAGCCCAGTAATTAATGTAGAAAAAAACCAACACAAAAACTTTCAACAGGTGTGATGTTCAATGCTCAGATTTTTGTATACTGTAAATTACAGTAGTTTTACTAGAGTGAGCTCTCTTATGAAAGCTATGTTGTCATCATGCATATCTTTAAGTCTTTCCTTTATCATTTTAAGAGCAATTTCCTAAGAACTTCCATTATGGTGGAATACTGCAACAGATAGAGCTCTGAGATAGAAATAGATCCTTCTTTCACACTTGCAAGGTCAGCAGCCAAGTCTCTGTCCACTATGGCCTTGCATGGTGGACCCTCTCCAGACTTGCCTCTCCTGCCAGCAGGTTTAGTGGCTTCAGCTGATTCTGCTGCACAGATCCCTTACGGGATACCTATCAACTCTTTCTTCTGTTAACCATGGCTGTTCCTCCTTCAGCTCTGCTCCTACCTGTGGCTCTCAGAAACCTGCCAGCTATGATGGCTTCTTCCCTCCTTCCCTCCCCACACTCAACCTGCTTGACCTGGTGTCCCACACAGAACTGCCTCTTGATCTTGTGTGCACAATTCACCTGTCCCAGAGCTGTCCCACACTGCAGCATCCAGGAATGTGTTAAAAGGCACGCTTTCTCCCCATGGCTTAGCCCTGCTTTTTTTTCTTTTTTTTTTTTTTTATAACAAATGTGCAATTAACAAATGTTTGAGCAGCAAAGTGAACAAGCAAATCAAATATTTATACCATCTATCACCTGAAAAGTGTTCAGAACACATATAAAGCTCATATACTCACTAGCAGATTCCTTTTCTGTGGCTCTTTTCAGTGGTATTAGTAATTGCCTTTGAGATGGTTTCAGTCATCAGGCTGACAGGGTTAGTGATGCTGGTAAAATGGCAGGTAGATGAAATTCTAGCTATATGTTGTCACTAAAGGACAAGTGTTTTTGGACAGTAAATCTGTAAGAGGACAGTGCAAGGAATCATCAGAGGAACAAAATATGTCACTTCACTACAGCTCACATAGGTCACCTCAATTCTTGGGGGAGTGAGGGATGGCTGACAGGGAATGGTGGAGAGAACAGGGCAGCCTGCCCCGCCATGTACTCAGTCATTGCTTGGCAATGCCTTGCCAGAGTTTTCTTGGTAATCTACTTTGTTCACAGCACATCTGAGTTTCCTTTACTCCTGACTATGCACAGCTCTTCTATGAATAAAAGGCTGAGAGACTTGGGGTTGTTGCATTTGGATAAAAGAAGGCTCTGGGGAGACCTTAAAGCACCTTCCAGTAGCCAAAGGGGGACTGCAAGAAAGGAGGAGAGGGACTTTTAGCAAGGACATGTAGTGAGAGGACAAGGGGGAATGACTTCAAACTGAAAGAGGGCAGATTTAGACTAGATATTAGGAATAAATTCTGCACTGTGAGGGAGCTGAGGCACTGGAACATGTTGCTCAGAGAAGCTGTGGATGCCCCATCCCTGGAAGTGCTCAAGGCCAGGCTGGATGGGGCTTTGAGCAACCTGGTCTAGTGGAAGGTGTCCCTGCCCATGGCAGTAGTGGTGTTTTTGTTTGAATACTAAAACTGATGCTTCAGGCATGCTACATGAGCTGAAGCACTGGGATACCTTTCATGTAGAGGACAGCGAGACCCTCTGGTAACATTTTCAACATTGATACAAAAGTGCTTATAAAAAGCAGTTAATTATCTATGGAGCTTAACTGTTGCTTACAAAGATGTTCATTTATTATGGTAGCCCCAGCAGTGTCCTTGTATACAAAACACTTATTTAACCCATTATATACTTAAAGCATCATGAAAAAAAGTTAATAGTGTACAAAGGAGGAAAATGTTTACTTTTGCTTATTTTGTAGCCAAAAGCTGGGTCTCTTGGATCGGGTTCGTGGTACCAATACTAAAGGAAAGCTATTTACCCCTCTGAATGTAGATGCCATTGAAGAAAGTCCTTCAAAAGAGCCTAAGAATGTTGTCTTGAATAATAAGGAGCGTTTTCGCACTGCATTCCGAATGAAAGCATACGCTTTTTGGCAAAGCTCAGAAGGTAGCCCATTTGTGTTGGTTTGTTCCTATGCATCCCCTGTTCTCCCCATTTTACTCTGTTCCTCTGCATCTTCTGTTGAAGGTTTGTGACTTTGTGGGCCAAGTGTATCTGGTACCTGGTTTTATGTGGTACAGTTGGGGAAGCTGGAGGAAATGAATCCTGGAGTCCAGGCAACACAGTGCTTGAAAAAAGCAACCATCCCTGAAAACAGCTATTGATATGGGATAAAGCCAATGCTGGAATCAGCCTATTTGACCTAGAAAAAGAGGGCACACTGGGCAGTGAATGTATATCCCCCCAAAAAACACATGCCAGCATGGCTCGGTTTATCAGCAGGGCTGCTGTGCTAAGGTAGCTCCCTCCTAGACTGCACCTCCCCCTGCACTAGCCTGTGCTCAGGCATCTCAAAAATCTCCTCATTGCCATCTCATAAAACCTTGTTTTATAGAGTCAAGGTCTTCTTCCCCTCCTCTCTCCCCAGGTCCTCTGCCTCTCAGCAGACTTCCAGTGGGTGTCCACACAACATTACAGGGCATTTTTCCTCTCAGCTTCCCTGAGCACACATTTTCCTCTTCTGGTCTATAAGCATCCAAATAAGAGTTTCTCCTTATTGAGCCAGCTGGCATCAGTGCTGGACATATTACCATGGATGCAGTCTGGGTGTCCACACCAGAGACTTGATTATTCTTCTTTATGAAGGTACATGAGCTCCAAGCAGTGCAAGTAAAAGGAGAGCTTGGCCTGTGGCTTCTAAACCTGTTTTAGCCTTTACATAAGATATTTGGGCAAAGATCCATTGTAAAGGAAGAAAAGTTCCTAACATTTCAGAAATGCTGGAATCTGAGAGGAGATCCCTCGAATAATGTGACTTACATCTGCCCCAGAACTATTAAATCCCTTTCAAGAGCTGAACAGTGAAAGAGAAACATGTAAGAGATGTTTCTTTACTAAATTGCACTTACTTTAAGTAGTGCTTTAGTCAGACATCCCTCTAATTACTGTGTGGTCAGATGTTCACACAGCTGGTTTTTGGCCTGCTTTGCAGATGCAGGAACAGGGGAACCCATGGCAGAAGACAGAGGCGACAGTAATGATTTTCTTATGGAAGATATGATCCCCACATTCAAGACAGCCATCCGAGCTGTCAGGTAAATATCTCTAGTGCTCCTCCATGCCTTTTTTTTTCCTCCTCTCTTTTTTTTTTTTTTTTTAATGTCCTTGATAATGTGTTTAGCACTACCATGTTGCTACATGTTGGTTCATTGTTGCTGTTAATGCTCTTTTAAAATGCAATAGAATAGATAATTCTGGTTGCATTCAAAAGCACAAGACAGACCCTGTGCAAAGTCTGTTGAAAATATGCAGAAAGGAGAATATTTTTCAATAACACTGACCATGTCATTTTTGCAAGATAATTATAATTATTATCAAATAATATTGTATACACTTCCACATTAAAATACTATATAATGTATTACTCAGTTTAGTGACTAATATTTATATTAAACTGGAATTTTCACTAATCAAAAAACTCTGAGCTGACTCAGCTCTTCTATATTCACAATCATATGAGTGTGCAATATACTTTTCAGCTGTTATCTCGTAATAGATGCTGAGGTCTCCATTTCAGCAATTTTTGGCTTGTGACATGTGTCACCTCTATTTTCATGTCACAAGAGATACTCCCTGGGGTTAGAAACTTGATAATGTGTTTAGCACATCAAGCAAATAGAATTCATTCACTGATGCTCTGTTACTTCTCAATGTTCTGTTTTCTCCTCCCTTGAAAAATGCATCCATACGAAAATACTTTGCTTTCATTGCAATTGTTGTTTATTCCAGAAATTACTAAGTTTTGGGCAGGGACTTACTTACCTTCCAGGTGAAATTCTGCAAGTCTGGAGTGCCCCAAAATTATCTAAGAAAATCTTCAAGATATATTTATATGTATATAACCATGGTATGTACTCTTCTGGTTCTTTTCCAGTTGGGTGCAGGAGAACCAGTCCCTAAAAATTCCAAGTTTTCTCGAGCCTGCTGAAAGCCACGTCCCATAGGCTTTGCTCGTGTTACCCATGACTGATTCCCTCCCATTGGAAGTTTCTTCATCCCTATGTCCTCCATAGCTTTCCCTTTCTTTCCCTGATACCTGCTTCATATTACTTTTGCAAAGCTTCTTTCCCACATCCTGTCCAAATCTAATTGATTCACGCAAATTCCCTTTAAACTCAATCAGGAGCCAAGACTTTTTTTCCTTGTGTAGTTTATCCAGACTCTGAATGTTAATTGGAAGTAATTCTTTCAGACAACACCACTTAATGGATTTCAGGGTCATGATCAAGGAGATTTTAAATTGAAATTGCTAACAATGGGATTCCTATTTTTCATTTGTCTTTTAATATATAGTTTTGCTGTTATATGATTTGGCTAAAATAGGCATAGATATATTTCTGAAATCTTGAAAGATTTGTAAGCAACAGAGTTGAAGAGTCAGCAGCCCTTAAAGACTTGTAATAGAATTAATTTTGCTAAATGAAGATTTTAAAAACATTAAAAACCCCACCAACATTAAATAAAAACCAAGTCAGAATCTTAACAGATGACAGGAATTCCCCAATTCAGACCAACAAGATCATGAAGACTACTGAGAAAACAAACCCCCAGAACCCAAGCCTAAAACATATGAAGATAAAGATTTCATTCTTTGAACATGTTTCTTCTATTTGTTTAATCTACCAAGATTTAACAGTTTAAAGCACTGTATAAACAGAAAGCAATGAAGAAGAATAATGCCAAATATTTTTTAAGTGCTCTGGCCAGCAGTAGTCCTTATTATAAGAATTTTGTTACTACTTACTAAGTCATTTTATAATAATAGCAATAATAACAGTAACTATATTATTATCGTTACAACAACAACAAAAATGTTATACTGCTGTTTTTTCAAGGACAGTTCAGACAGTTCTAACAATTTTACTTCTCTTCACCATTCTAACTTCCTAACTCCCACATTTATATTACTTTGCATTTCCTATGCAAAATTCTCCCAGGTGCAAAATGAAAACCAAGATGAAAATTATTCAGCATTACATATATTATAAATTAGCTTTATAATGGACTGAAGGATTAAAAAGCAACTTCAACTTCACAGCTTCAAAATCTCCCTTGTCTTGTGTTGTTCAAATTCAAACTTCAAATAAGATTCTGGAGCTTTTAACCATTTGTTTTAGCCTATTAATTATGAGAAACCAACTATTAAGCATTTCCAAATGTGGTATGATGTTGGAGATTCTCTGCTTATATTTTATTGCCTTGTTTGGAAATAACGTGCTCAATTTCCAAACACCCAGTGTATTTATCAATTATTTGATGAAACTGGAAATCCTCATGATGGAGTTTATATAATAAATTAATATTTTTCCTGTTTATTATGCAGAATACTACAGTTTCGTCTCTATAAAAAAAAATTCAAGGAGACTTTGAGGCCTTATGATGTAAAGGATGTGATAGAGCAATACTCAGCAGGGCATCTTGATATGCTTTCCAGAATAAAATACCTTCAGGCAAGGTAAGAATTTTCTGGTTAATGGGGAAAATGTTTAGCTTTGCTGGCAAAATAAAGGCATACTTGGCTTATTTTTGTAAGGTCACCTAGAAGCTATGACTTCACATAGTTGTAGTAGAGGATCGAGGGTTGGACTTGATGATCTCAGAGGTCCTTTCCAGCCCATCTGATTCTATGATTCTATGATTCTGTGATAGTGTAGCTGGTCCATAAGAAAACTTTTTCCCAAAGAAAAAAGGCAAGTGAGTAGCTAGCAGGGATAATTTGATATTTGATCTGGTTATTTGATCTGGATCAAGTTTCTCTCCTTTATCCATATATAATAGATGATAAACAAAAGCAATAGCTGCTCTACATGAGCTTAGTCCCAGCACAGCACTGTCCACATTCCCCGAGGCCTGCAGTCACTCTGAGCAGCAAAATGCCACACAGACATCTTAATTTCTCTCATGAATGGGCTGAGGGAGTGCAACCCTTGCTGCACATTCAGACCGTGGCTTTGTAAGGCTGCTCTGGTCCTTCCATTGGACATTGTAATTTCTTATTTCAAAGTGATTTTCCATGTACTGGACCATCTCTTTTTCAAGTATATAACATGTCGGGTTCCTACCTCACTATTATTGCTCTAGAAAATTTTCTTTCTTTCATTATTACACAAACCACCATACTCTCCCAAATCACATGAGCTTAGATTTTTTAATGCAGTAATATCTTTTTGAACTCAGAAGTTGAGAAGTGCTCATGATATTAGAAATCTGCACCATCTATGGTGGGGTCTATATGTCTTATACTAGAGATCCTTCCATTACCTCAGACTGAGGTGTTGCATGATTTTGGACAACAGCACCTCTCAGACACTTTCATGGCTCCTGGCAGCACTAAAAGTGCCTGACATGATTAGGTCCATCTCACCCAGTGGTTATGTCAGAGCTTTGGGGGATGAAGTCACGTTCCAGGCAGTCAAGGCAAGAATCACAGCACAGCCTCAGGCCTGTTGCTCAAGTCAGCAACACCACAAAGAATCACCAGTAGCAGAACTACAGAATTTCAACAACCATGTTGCACCTATACAGGGAATGCCTTTTATGAGATTCCTCTCATAATTAACAGAGAGCTAGCCAGCACAACTGTGCTTTATGGCCCAACTCATCCCTGCTTAAAACAGATGCATTCATGTGATCAGCTGAATCACAATTAATGTCCCACAAAATTTCATCACTGTATTGGCTGGATCTCCACTGATTGGACACAACCAGGGAGGTGCATCCTATTTGTTGAGTTTATGAATAGCAAGATGCCATAGAAGTTTGAAGAGACATGGACTGATGCCTCAGCAGTGCTTGGAGGCCTGGTCAATATCTAGCTGGCTTTGTGAGGCTTGCCTTGAGCTTTTTCAAGTTCCGTTTTCAAAACTCCACGGTGCACTGTGAAACCATGCAAGGTACCTGCCTGGACTGTCTGATCATACAGACACCTGGTCTGTGCACTAGTGCTGACTGGTATCTGGTCAGTTTGGGGTGTGCAATGAAAGAACAGACGCTTGCTTGCACCTGAGCAGCTGGATGTGCCAAATGAAAGAACATTTTGATATAGCAAAAGAGTGTAATTAAATCGAGCCTTCCAAACAATCCTTTTGCTTTTGTGCCAAATAAAAAGTCAAGTAGGATTCACTGTCAAACTTCATTTAAAATTATGTTTTTCAAACAAAAAAACCCACAATTAATAAATACAAAAATATTACTACACAATTAGATATAGCAACTGCCAGAATGTCATTGGTTTATTAAGAATTTAAAGAATTCTACCTTTCACCAAGTTCTGATTTTCACTATCCAGCCAAAACCTGATAAGTCTCCTGACATTTTTAAGAGCAGCTGCTATTGGGGATTTTTGACAATCGTGATGTTTGGCTCGTTTAAAGTAATTTGTTTCAAATGTTGAAGTTTGGGAACTGTGAGCTAGAGCATCATTTAATTGCCATTAAATTACCACATAATTGCAATTCAATGTATTGGTTGTGGACCCAGAACAGAACAAACACACCATGACCCTCAATATATTACCAAATCAACACCTGCTTTCTTTCTGAATCTTTGCACAGCATATTCTGTCATGTGTTAGCATTTGGAGATGGACTTATGCAGTTGCACTTTTCTTTTTTTCAGAGTAGATATGATTTTTACACCTGGACCTCCATCTACTCCCAAGCATAAGAAATCCCAAAAGGGAGGAGCTTTTTCTTACCCTTCACAACAGTCTCCCAGGTGAATTTTTTTTATGCCTAGTATTTAGCACAGCCCAATACAGAAATGAAAAGTTAATTCATACCAATAAGCATGACCTTTATTCATCCACAGTTATAGTAATGACACTGAGAGCATATGTTGCTGTAAGATATACATGTGGGTAAATGTTGAGCCAGAAAGTCACTACCTTCCCTAAAAACAATGTATGATAGAAATCTAAACAATGGCTTCTTATTTGTCTGTGTCAGCTTCTCCACAGTTTGGAAATATGATTTTAAATTAATTACACACATTTGATTGCTGATGTGCTGAATTTCTAACATTCAACTAGTACACTCACTTAAAAGCTTGATATTAACAATATCAAAGTAAACTAGTTATCTTCCTAAAGTGAAAAAAGCTTTATTATGGCCCCCACCAAATGCCAAGCAAAGATTTTTAATGCTGCTGCTTTTAAAACAATGATTGATAAGAGATGCTCAAAATAAATTATAACACCAGGTTTCTGGGTGTGAAAGTTGCAGCATCTTATTGTATTGCTGCATTCCTGATAGCAGGAATCCAATAATAAATGACATTTCTTCTGTTGTTTACAACTATCAATCTGTCAATAAATACCCATCAAGAACCACACAAGACCGTCAACAATCTGTCCCCAAAGCTGTTGCTGTTGCTCAGAACAAAAGCAATCTTACAGAAAATAAATTATCCACCCAGGAAAAAATTTGAACCCATGTAAATGAGAAGGCAGAGACCTAAGCATATGGAAGACACAGTGATCATTTGGGAAACAAAGCAGACTGCAAAAATTTAATGATCCAGTATCACCAATAATGCAATGTGGAAAATCTGACGTGTTTTAGTTATAGTTTCTGCTCTGCTAAGATCACATCTATATTTTGGATTTTGTCAGAAAGAGAAGAACTGGACCTGTTAAAAGTTTTAGAGTGTATTTGTTACAATTCATGTTAAAGAGCAAGAGCTTAGAAATGTTTTCCTAGACTTTGGAATAGGTTATGGGAAGACATAGATTCCTTTGAGGTTGGTTTAGAAACCACTTGATAAAGGTTTAACTTGATCATGAGCAGCCTATCTCCCATGAAGTTATAAATCAAATCTCTTTAGTTAGAGATCATCTTCTCACCTCCTGAAGTTTCTCCATATGGTGGACAGGAAGGAAGAAATTGCATAGATGAAAATTTATTCTGCAATCTGCTGCCAGACTGTCTCTTTTCAGCATTTCCAGTCTCTGCCACTTATTATTTGGTTTAATGAAATCAAGTTAAAAACCCACACTCATCCCTGAAACTCAGATTCAGTCTCTAAATACACTAATTATAAAGAATTAGATTTGAAAACACATGGCCATCTGTAGACCCACTAACTAGACTATCTCAATATTTTCCACAAACCTGAAATTATTCCACCAAGTCAGAGATTAATTTCAACATTATTTTGAACTTTTTTTTTGCTTTTTTTTGTTAATTTTTATCCTAATCTTGAATTAAAAAAATAAAATTAAAAATCAAGAGTACAACTTTTAGAATTGAATTAGAATCACATAGAATTTTTACTCCTATTTTTATGATAAATAACTAAATGGTCTCCAAGGACCTATGAGAATATATCACCAAGATGTGAAATCTGTTTCTGATAGAAATTGCTTACTGCGATGCAAAAACTGAGCACTAATTAGAGTTATTAATTCTTTGTAGAAATGATCCGTATGTAGCCAAAGCATCTACAGCAGACACTGAAGACCAAAGTATGATGGGCAAATTTGTGAAAGTTGAACGACAGGTATGTGATTTCATGGTAATGGTGGAGGCTGAGGCACTTGTACAGAAATGGTAGAGCTCACATAAATTCTGTATGACTCTGACTGACCCAGGAAGAATTCTACTGTTGGTTGTTAGTTTTTCATAATAGAATTTACTTACCTGGGAAGTGTGTGTTTTGAAACCTGTTGAATCAATATCATTATATATGGCAGAAGATCCTGACCATGACGTTTAAGTGGGGCTTTTTCATTTCCCTAAATGCCATACTCATCACACCTGGTGTTCTGTTGACAGCAATCCCTTCTTCTGCAGGGTTTGGCACTCAAGATGATTGCCCCCAAAAGTACTTTTGGGCCCCATCATAAGAGAAAGGAAATGAGCCCTGATATGTAATGCTGATGTTGTCAGACTGTCAAGAGTTAGAGAATAGGTCTGTCTGCAAAGGAAATTCCGTATGTTGTATTTTGGTAATAGATATTTACCATTTTGTAATAATGTTATAGGGAGCTCATGGACACTGGACTGTTAAATATCCAGCTACACCAAGAATTTTTTTGGCACAGTTCATAGAGACAGGTCTTCTTATTCTGAGGCAGTTAGAGGATAAGCTGGCATCCACTGCAGCCCAGCCTGTAGGGGAAAGTCAAGATTATCCTGTAATTACCTTCATGACCAATAAACAAGGCAGCACACCATTGCTGGGGGCAGTGCATGTATGGAAGCATGGACTCTTTTGTTGAGTAACTGACTTGAGGCAATGTCATGACATTGGTATTTTTCAGGTAAATGACATGGGGAAGAAACTGGATTTTCTTGTTGATATGCATATGCATCATATGGAACAGCTGCAAATACAAGTTGCCGAGATAAGTCCATTGAAAGAAACTGCTTCTCCTGCAAGGGAGAAGAGAGAAGAAAACAAATATTCTGAATTAAAAACAATAATATATAAATACACTGAGCAGTGTGCTCGTGAAACTCCTTACAACTTCCAGCAGGTTCCGGTCAACAAAGTCAGTCCTTATGGTTTCTCGGCACGAGGGCATACGACTCATTCACAACCTTTATCAACAGGTGGGCAAAACTCTGGCAAACTGCAAGCCACACCTTCCTCAACTTCATACGCAGAAAGACCAACAGTTCTGCCTATATTCACACTGATGGACTCCCAGGTTAGCTACCACTCCCACGGAGACCTGCAAAGCCCTTACTCAGACAAGGTGTCTCCAAGGCAGAGAAGGAGCCTAACAAGAGACAGTGACACCCCATTGTCCCTTCTCTCAGTCAACCATGAGGAACTTGAGCGCTCCCCAAGTGGCTTCAGCATCTCCCAGGAGAGAGACGACTTCCCGTTTGGCCCCAACGGGGGGTCGGCGTGGATGAGAGAGAAACGCTACCTAGCAGAGGGGGAAACAGACACAGACACAGACCCTTTCACACCAAGTGGCTCCATGCCTTTGTCTTCTACGGGAGATGGGATTTCAGATTCAATATGGACCCCTTCGAACAAGCCAGTTTAAAAAGTGCGTGTGGGGGCAAGTCACTGGTTGACTTCTCCGTGTAATGTAAGCATACTTTCTATATCTCACTTACTCTACACCCAAAGCTTACTAGTTCAAAACACCAATGGCTGCATAAGATGCATGTGATATTAGTGGTAGTCATTCTGCACCATTTCATACGATTTAATAATGCAGTTTTTTTCATGCTACAAAAACTAAGGAGCTTAGTTTTGAGCATGGTTTGCATGAGTTTACCCTATATAAATGGTACAGCTGATTTCTTCTATGATGCATATCTATCTGATACTCTTCAATACAACAATGGTGAATTGATAACAGGCAAGATACGGTGGTCCTTGCTACATTTTGTAAACAGAGCAGCAAAGTAAAAATATTTTCAGAAGCAATATCCCTTTGTGGAAACACAATGTATTAATCATTTTCCAATATAAATCAATTAATCCCTAACCAACCTAGCCAAGAACTTCTAATATCAAAAGCAGGGCAAAAGCTGAGTCGAAGTATGACCTTATTGAAATGGGTTTGTGAACTAAGTGTTCCTCATGTGATTTCTTATATAATTACCCCCGAAATACAATGTCGAAATTAAATTAAGGGTAGAATTTTAAATCATCAAATCCACCTTCTGGGATTAATAATAGTTATTTATTTATTGTAAAATGTATATGTAAATCCCTCAAACTACTTTGAAAATCTTCACTAGTGTTTATAAAATTGTTCAAAGTGTGACTGCAATGCTATTTTATGCAAAATCTTTTGCTAAATCGATTCACTACTTATGGGGCCAAATTTTCTTTCTGTTCCAAAAATAAGGTTTTTCAGTGTAGGGAACTCCAGGTTTATACACACCACTTGTTTATTGACTTATGTGATGTTGAGTAGGATGCATAATGTAATTCTGCCTCAGTTTCCCAATCTGTTAATTGGGACTTATACTTCCCCACATAAACAGAGGTTATAAGGCTCAAGTTACTAATATTTGCCAAGTGCTTTGAGGTCCTCAGATTTGCAGAATATCATTTTATCTTTTGTGAGTCCCACAATGTGGGGTACTGCCAGGATCTGTTTCTCTCTGTTTATTGCTTCTCTTGGAAATGGACTGCTCCAAATCCATGAATGTTTGCCATTTTTAAGATAAATGTCTAAATAAATAGACATTTTTGTCACCTGTCCCTGAGTAGCAGAGGGGTAAGTATGCTCCCTCAGCCTTGGCCAAATATTATTTTCACAGCAATTGGATTGAGGGAGAGCAGGAAATCCATTCAACCCGTTGGGAAGAAATGAATCAAAGACCTCACCAGTGGGAATGTAGTACTTAAAAAACAGTGAAACTAAGCCTATCTGAACATCCTATGCAGGTCTTACCTTGTGTCAATCAAGGTGTCCATAAAATAACATCCATTTTATTTCAAGTTTGATGGCTGTACACTCTTTACAGTTGGTGGGAAATAAGACAGTACAATCAGTAAGCACAGGGTGCAAGAACCAAGGCACATGTCAGCTTTAGGATGAGATTAATCTCACCTTTAACACAATGACCAAATTTCTAGGATCTTCACAGGGAGCAGAGGGTGACTTGCTTAGATGCCAAATGGTCAGAGACACCCACAGTCAGTGGGAAGGCTCTCACCTCTACCCCACTGATCCAAGGTGCAGCCTCTCTGCCATGGCTCCTGTCAAGAGTGACCCCTGTCACTCCACACAACGTCCAGGGCACTTTCTGTAGTGGCTGCTGGTATTACACTGAGGATCCTTGGCACATCCAGTCACAGCACAAGAACACATTACTGGGCTTCCCAGTACTTACTGGGTATTGAACAGCACTGGATACAGTGCACTTGAATAGATGATATTTTGTTGGGTTTTGCCCACCATAGGAAACTTCATGTTCAGTTCCTCAGCATTGTTGACATCTCCTAACAGTCATTCCATCCAGGGAGCTTCTGTTCCTTTCCAGACACAGGCATTGTCTTCATCTTCATTGTTTATTCTGTATTGGAAGAGACATCTAAAGGATTAGGATCTTCTTACTTCATCTGCTTCTTCTGCTAAATCATGCTGCACCCTTCTGAGATGGATCTTCAGGGAGAACAAATTGCTGTTGTTAGTGGAGTAAATGATACAGACCAGTTA
This sequence comes from Pachyramphus minor, assembly GCA_013397135.1. Classification (NCBI taxonomy): domain Eukaryota; kingdom Metazoa; phylum Chordata; class Aves; order Passeriformes; family Tyrannidae; genus Pachyramphus; species Pachyramphus minor. The sequence goes on from VYXB01007051.1 coordinate 623,348, forward strand.
CAGCCTTTGAAGATTGGCCTGAGTCTGTTCTGAGGCCAGTAATTATGACGACATGAGGCACAGTTTTGGTAGTTACTTAATTGACAAAATACCCACTGACATGAAAGATAATCTCTGTTTGGTGCAATTTTTGTGGCTAAATTTGCAGAGAATAAAACTAACTGACAAATTCATTATAATTTGGTATATTGAGAAGAATTCTTTGGGCATTGGTGATTCTTGGAAATACCTGTGTTGCATCTGCTGTAGGCTTTCTGATATGGGAATAGATGCCTGTCGCAACTCATGAGATTTAACCCTCACACGACATGAGAATTAAAAAGAAAGAAAAATGATTTTGACATTGCTACACTTCTGAAATTGGTATAAGTGTATGCTAGACAAGCCTGCTTCACTGTTCTTATCTGTCAAGGGCCTGTCATTCCTACTGATTTTGTCTGAGTTTGATCCTTCTTAAAATGCTTTTTAGCAATCAAAAATCAAGGCAGCCAAAAAGCAGGTGCAATTTAGAGAAATTTGTTTGTGAGTGTCTTTGACAGTGGCTGTGCCATGCAGTTCCCTGTCCAATTCCCACTTAAATTCTTCAGTTCAGGTTTCTATTCTTTCCCATGCCAGGTGATATAAAAGGAATCTTTCCTCAGTATTAAATCTGTCTGAAAATCCATAAATACCCTCATTATCAAGGTATGTTCTTTCCAGGGGAAAATCCAGGCAAGGGCAGAGACTTGGATGAGTCTTCACCTGCACATAGAGTGCAGCCCCAGAGAAAGCAGGATTTGGGCTGCCCTGCACTCTGTACACTTAGCAGCTCAACTGCCTTTAAGTTGTTCTGCAGCTTAAAGGCACCAGGTCAGATATTAGAAGCCACATCATGAAATATTTAACGATGTGCTAACTGGCCAGATGAGGTCTGCCTCTTCTTAAAAAGCACTGGTGGTAACTCAACAAGACCCTCTGCAGGGGACATCTGTGGATCCTGTGGAGGAGAGAAATGGGACAAGCAAGATCTGATTAGCTTATTTTATTTTTTCCTACACACTTCTTCACACTGAAACCAGTCGCTGCTCTGTTCAGAAGGGAGATGTGCTTAGCAGCTCTCTGCCTTCTACATCACCTGGATTTAAAATAGGGTGTGCATCAGTTCTGCTGTCTGTGCTGACAACAGACAACGTGTCAAGGTGTCACCAGCCAGGTGAGATCCAGAGACCATCCCTGATCTGGACTGCAGTTCGGATGAGTCCGCAGAGTGCATCCACCTTTGAACTGCGGTTTATGTGCCTGCCACAGATACTGGACAAAACAAAATAAAATATGTGTGAATCTGGTAACAATTTAGAAGGTCAGGACTTTCTTCCACATGCAGTTCACAATTTCATTTGAGAGAGTTGTCTGGGTCAACAATAGTCTTCACAATAGCAATGAATTAGATTTATACTTTCTGTTTCTGTGTGGTTCAGTTTAAGAGCTACCAATGCTCTTTGGGTGAGATCTTTCAAGCATCTCAACTGACACCAACACTTTGTTTACATGTGGTTAATATAAAAGAGAATTGACACTGGAATCCACTCTTTGATGACTCTTAATTCAGTCCTTGAGATATTTTTCATAATCAGAAACTGTGGAGCTTTTCTCTATTCTCCTTTAAGTCAGAAACCTTCTCAGACTGATGCAGGGCTGAGTCCTAATCTGCCTTTATTTGTGAATTTCCTTGTGAAAGATAGAACTGACCTGGAAACATTTTTCCTGGCTACATTTTTAGACTGATTTTCAGTTCCTAGTGAAAGTTTTCAAAAAGGTGAAACTGTGTATACATTGTGTGCCTCTCTTTGCAGAATTAGTATCAATTGAGGTTCCTCACTTTAAATTCAAACTGGGAATACTTGATTAAGACAGAAGGGAATGTTTAGTTCAAGTATGCAGGTATAGAAAATGTGGTTTATGCTCTATTTAAGGATAACTTTAAAAAAAAAATCTAGTCAGGTAATGGCCATTGTCCCTGCCTTGGCTTTTCCCTACACTGAATTAATCACTTTGGCTCCCATCAAAATAAGAAGGGAATTCAACACATGGAGAGATTGATTAAAACTCCCTAAACTGACTTTGGCTATATTTGCTCTGATTTTATCTGTAACTTTGCTGCATTGTTATGGTTCAGAGTGGAAGTAGTTTAAAATTTTTCTGCTCCAAGTTGTGGCCCAGGAGCACCACAAGCTCAACCCGACCCGAACCCGCTTGTACCGGGGCCGCTGCCTCGTGGCCTTCAGGCGAGCACTGAGGTCCAACCAGTTTGCAAGATCACAGCCTAAAGCAGTCAGAAAATTCAGAGTAAGGAGCAAATTCGGCCCTACTGGGAGCCCAGTTGCTGCAGAGGTGTCATATCCGCTTAGGTAAGAACTAAATTCATTCTGCTTTACCGAAGAGCACGTGAGAAAGAGCTGGACCTTGATTCCTTGCACCCCACAGCCCCCACCACTAAGCTTTAGGTGCCTAAGAGGGGCAAACCTAAATTTTCTGAATTTGGTTGGATATCACTTTTTCAGGAGCCCAGCTGAATGTGGATGTTCGCCCTGGGAGACTATTTTCAGAGGTACAGAGGAAAAAGGGGACATTTTCAAGTGTTTTTAGCTGGGCGCTGTGGGAATGAAGATCCTGGGTATCACTTTTGCTTCTGACTATTTAGGCTGTAAGATTTGATCCTTCCCAATTCAGCTTTGAGTAGCTTCCCTCTGAAGTTAAGTGAAACAAAATACTGGAAGTGGGATCCTATTCCATCGTCAAGGACATGCTGGGACTGAAGGTTACATAGCCAACTGCATTTTGTTTTCTAGTTATGGCATCTTATTATTACTAGTATTTGTGCCTTGCTCACTGAAATTTTCTCCATGCTACAAAGATGCTTTTTCCAGATTCTGGCTGACAAGGGAACACAACTTTTATACAAGTGGCCTTTAGTGCTCTTTATAATATTATTTATTGTAATTTTTAAACTGTATGTGTAATTTCTATTCTGGCACTGTCCAATATTTGAACAACTTTAATATGTTTATTTCAATATATTATGCAAACAATACTTCTTAACTGATTTTTTTATGTTCTGTCTTTAAAAACTGCACCACTTATTAATAAATAGAAATTTCAATTATGATGTGGATGGATTTATTTTCATTTAAATCACAATATCTTCACACATATTCAAAGAACACATTGTCAAACATACCCCCAGCAGAGACATTGACAAAGACCCTTTTGGCTTCATCTAGGCAGGTCTGAACTCACAGCTAGATAGGAGGTTTTGTCTGGCTTCCACAGCTAGTCCTGTTTTAATACAGTACACAGTAGATCCCACTGTTTGTGACTTCTTTTGATTTAGTGCCCATGTGACTTATATGGTTTTGAGCATATGTGTGGGGGAAAATGAAAACTGGGGAAAAATACATTCATATTAGAGACATTAATGTGCTAAAATATTAATAAATTGCAAACAAAATATACAGAGAACACAGTCTTGGCACACGAGCGAACAGGATATTCTCTGCAGGGAATTTGCTTGAATTCTGCCCCCGATTCTGTTGCAATATTTCTATGTGGTCTTGTGTCTGAATAAGACAGAAAGAGAATCATGTGAAAATTCACCTCTTCACAAAACAGCTGGACTCAGTGAGATAATTTCAAGGCATTCCCTGTGGCTTCCTGTCTGTCACCAAAGAACCTGCTCTGTTCAACACTTGAAATACAACCTAGAAAAAGGTTTCTTAATTTTTTGTGGTAAGTAAAAAACTATTCAGCATTTATTCCGTGTCTTATCCCTGTAAAGTGGGGATAATTAAAAAACCCTTTAGCAATGCAACATCATGTTGTGGTGCTTTCAAGTTAGTTTGCTAGTTTTAAATGGATTTATTTGAATTAAAAAAAATAAATTAATAAGAAACAGGATGAGTGCCAGGCTCTCAAAACCAAGTTCAAAGATTTTTGTCCAAACATTGACAGTTTGGGATTTTTTAAACCAATGCACCAGAGTGTGGAATTCTGAATCTCTTGGGTTCAGTTTTCCCCACAGCTCTGAAGACTGTGTACAACACTAGCATTTTCTTTATTCCCTACATTTTTTCTGAGGAAAACACAAAGGTACTTCAAATGTCTTCACTTTTATAGACAACATTATCCCACATCATTATTGCTGACTTAGCTGTGAAGGTCCCAGCTTGAACTGAAGAGCAGTTGCTCAGCAGCCACAGCAATGACATGTAAATGAGAGTTTCACAGACACAACGAGTGAACCACACAGCTTTTGTTCACCTGCATTGAAATGTATTGCATTAACATTTCCACTTGGCTGTCACCCAAATACAGAAGCCTGACAAATCACTAGATTTCAATAAGGTCTGAACTTTTAAGAAATAGATTCTAAAATGGTAACAAGGTGTGATACCTATCCTCAGGTATATCACATGTAAGCAAAGCCTTCCTTATATCCAGGGAGTTTTTCCCTCCAGCAAGCTGTGCTTATGTTTATGTCTTATAAAATTGTCTCACTCCTAAACAGAATAAGATTAGACTTAACACTTTAGAAATGGCAAATATTGATGCACCCAGTATAGCTCAAGCAACAGTGTCAGGACTGGAAGTTTCTCAGTGTATCCTTCTCTTTCTTCTCAAGATGCTTTGATTTTTAAGACTTGCCAGGGTAAAATGATCACTTAACATAACATAAAGCATCCTCTTGGAGCACAGAGCAGCTGGAGAAAAAGAAATTGTCCTCTAAGATGATGGCTGATAGCCTGGTGTGCTTGAGAGAGCACCACAGCTTTTATCCTGCTTCCTTGTGTCAGATGTAGATGGTCAGCAGAATACAGACCAAGACCCATGAAAAAAGATGTGAGATGTGCTATGAATGCTTTGGCAGATTTGATGGGATCAGTTATGTGTCTGGCACATATCCTAACAGAAATAAAATTGCTGGATAGATCATTAAATATTTTTCTAAGTGAGCTCTGGATGGCTGCAACTTCTCTGTATCTTATCAAAGCTTTATGACACTCTGTATTTACAAATGCCAAATGCCTGATCACAAACTAACATCTCTGGAAGCCCCAAAGGAGCAGTGCACAGTAGTGTGTGGGTCTGTAAATATCTCATGTGATATGTCTAACACACAGATAGCAAAGAAGACCACCCAGACTTCATGCCTCTTATCCCTTCGTATTCTCACAATTTCCATGTCTCCTTTTTTTCCAGTTTTTCTCCTTTTTCTCCCCTAAGAATATGCTTGAATTCATAAAAGTTTTACTTTGTCAGAAACTTCAAAAGAAAGTGTTCCCCTGCTTTAGACAAATATACAAAATATTCTTACTGAAAACAGTAAATGTGAATGCTCGTAAAGTTTAATGCTCATTCTTTTCAGGAAGTTTTGTGGTGTTAGTACCAATCTTATCAAAATATTGATAAGAAAAATTAAACACAGAATATTACAAAGGGCAGGAATTATTTGCAATTCTAAATACATTTTCTGAAAGAAAGTTCTACTAATGGGAATAAATACATGTTTATATGTGTAACTATATATTTGGGGTTTAACAAAGCAAAGTGCTGGGTGCTGCACTTGGGTCACAACAACCCCAGGTAGCACTACAGGCTGGTGAAGTGTCTGGAAAGGTGTCCAAAGGAAAAGGACCTGGGGATGCTGATCAACAGCCACTGAACATGAGCCAGTGAGTGTCCAGGTGGCCAAGAAAGCCAATGGCATCCTGGGCTGTATCTCACATAGTGTGACCAGCAGGACCAAGGAAGTGATTTGTCCCTCTGTACTCAGCACTGGTGAGGCCACACCTCAAATTATGTGTCCAATTTTGGGCCCTTCACGACAAGAAAGACATTGAGGTGCTGGAGTGTGTCCAGAGAAGGGCAATAGAACTGGGGAAGGGTCAGGAGCACATGTCCTGTGAGAACTGGCTGAGGGACTTGGGGTTGTTCAGCCTGGAGAAAAGGAAGCTCAGGGGAAAGCTTATCACTCTCTACAACTCCCTGAAAGGATGTTTGTAGCCAGGTAGAGGTTGGCCTCTTCTTCCAGGCAACAAGTGACAGAACAGGAGGAAACAGCCTCAAGTTGCACCAGGGTAGGTTGTATTTGATATTAGGAGAAATTTCTTCAATCAAAAGGTTGTCAAGCATTGGAACAGGCTGCCAAGGGAAATGGTGGGATCACCATCCCTAAAGACATTTTAAAAATGTGTAGATGTGGCACCTGGGGACATGGTTTATTGGTAGATTTGGCAGTGCTCACTTAATGGTTGGACTTGAGGATCTTACAGGTCTTTTCCAATCTTAATGATCCTATGATTTTATATAGCATTTTATTTTAAGAGATGAAGTATTATTCTAAAAAAAAATGTTACAAATAAACATGATTACATTTAGAGAATTATCCTTAATAGAACTTTTGCATAAATAAATAAAATGGAACATTGCTAACATGTGAAATTAAATTCAGATGAAAATAAACTTTATAGCGGTAGTGAATTTCTTAATAAAATAAACTAAATATCTTGTAAAATTGTAATGGCAGAGAACTAAGAGAGAAGTGTTGAACTGCAATCAGGCTTTTCCAAAACAAATGGAATGTACATGATACTTTTCTAAATGAAGTTTATGAAACAATTACTCAAAGATGCTTTGATGGAAACATTTGCCACAGTATAATGAAGTGTAACTGAAAATAAGAATTCAGTCGTCTGGACTAAGCTTGGGTTAGGCTTGCTTCTTTGTTCTTTAGTTAAAAACAGCATTTCCTTCTCTATTGCACATCAGCATCTGATGAGGCAAGGGCACAGCTGGATATGTGTTTTCCTACTAGGCATATAAGGCAGGTTTGCAAGATGCTTTAGGTACTACAGTACTGCATGTACCACAGCTCATTTTTAGGGCCCAGATGGTCCATACCTCAGCCAGGGTCAAGGGTGGTGCTATCTGAGGACAATGGCAGATGAGGACAGAGCAGGTGGGAGGGGATGCTGGCTGGTGATGCCATCACAAGAATGTATGCCTGGAGCCCTTGTAGTCGCTCACACATATTGCAATTGCTATGTAAAAATGTGGTGTTTAAAACATGTTTAAAACATATTTATTAAAATAAGAAAAAGCCAGAAGGAAGAAATAATGCATTGCTTTCACACTATGCTCTCAGCCCACAGAGAGATAAAGCACCAACATTCAGACTTTGTTTTCTCCCTCCTTCCCAGAACATCATGCCACGCTTTCCTCTCTTTTACATATAAACCACAGGCATTTCTCTGAATGTTTGTTTATCTGAATTGCATTAGCCTGCCTAACCTTCAGCAAATGAATGCATTTACTCAGTAATTTATATGAATTATAACTCTGTTACTAAGAGACACTAAAAATGTCTTCTTTTCCTGTTCTGGATTTTGGGATGCTAGTTATGGACACAGTGCTGCCACACAAAGGGATGCTGGAAAAAGAAGTCATGTAAAGACTATACTCCTGAGAAAGCTACTTGCTCAGAGGGATGCTCTGAGTGAGAACACAGCATTGTCCCCAAGAGTCAAAGTTGGGGCTGAACAATAGCCCCCTCCCTGGTCACCTGAGCACTGCTCAGCAGCTGAGGAAAGTTAAAATTACAGAGTCCCAGGGTAAAACGCAGCATGAGGCAAAACCTGCTGAAAGTCTAATTATCCTCACAGCCAAACATCAAACGGCTGGAACTGATCCCAGTGCACACATCTTCCTGGCTATACCTGGTTTTGTCAGCTGTTACAGAGAGGACTTTCATCCCAGCCTTCTTGATGTGATATTGAGCAACTGGTAATTAAGTCAGTGAAAGTAAGTCTTGTCAAAGAAAAGGAGTTTCCATATTCCTCAAGCTGCAGCATTTAGTCACGAGTCATGAAATTTTTCCTTTTATCACACCACTAACTTCCATATAGAATTAAATAATTTTAGATGCAATGATATCCCACTGCGTAATGCTTTTTTGTGAAAGGCAGAATGAAAGAAAACAAAGGTAAGTCTGTGCATGCGCGTGCACAGACACATGTAAGCATCTTATTTACCAGCGATAGCTCTATTAAATTGGCTGCAGTTGCCTTCCAGCTTTTGAAGTTCTTGGTGAAGGCAGGATTTTTTGGTAAACAGAGACACAGCCCAGCCACACACATAAGCTGATCACTAAAGGTCTTTTTATTTCATAAACTGACTGTGAATCCACTTAATTAAAAACTCACGGCTGTGAGTTATTTCACAAATTGAAATGTTCAGTGGCTTCTGATAAAATTACTAAATGGACAACCATTAGCTTTTAACAGTTTGCATTTCACCTCACTGATTTCAGAGGAATCGTGTGCAGTCCACCAGATTAAATGGGAGCAGAATATTATCCACTGTTTCCAACAGTGATCATCTCTTGGGTACTAATAAATGTCACTCAGCATCACTGAAATTTCCCTGTGTCATCGCTGTGACCAGATCTCTCTCTCTCTTCCTCACCACTTCACCGTGACGCCAAGCCATTTTCTGTTTTAACTGTCATTTTATTCCTTTTGAGGTTCCACACTTAAGATACACTTCTGGTTTCTTCTCTGTTACCTTGACAATGCCCCCTGTTTGAACTGAAGGATGGCTAAAGCTTTACCAAAGGGGCTTGACCTTGCCTAACTCTCACCATCAAAGGTGGTGTTGGTCTAATTGCAGTAAGATGAGCTGTTCCTTTAAAAGAGAAAAAAAATCCTCCACAATTCAATTCTACTGCCAAAAGGAGCTTCCAATACTCACCTGACCTGCCACAGAGCCTTTCCATGCAGGATTCAACAGGCACTTTGTGTGCTTTTGATTGTGTTACCTCTAGCTAGTCCTTCAGGGATTAAGATAACAATTTTCACAGGATTTTAAGGAAAGATTGTCTATCCTGTCTACTCAAAGTTTTTCACACAGTGTTTATTAAGACCTGGCAATAACTTCCAGTTTTATATAGGCTCTGAAGATTACAATCTTTGTCAAGAGAAGTCAGGTAAGTTGATATTAACTATTCCAGACCTTGGTGTTTTCGCACGTACTTGGAGGAAACCATTTCAGCTGTGCTATTAATGCTCAGTGGAAATGTAGCAAATGAAATGTATTTTTATTAAATGTATATTTATTGCACTTTATTGCATTCTCACACAAATAAATCTGAACTTAAAAAGTAGTTGTAGCAAGGTAATGAAGCATGCAGTTTTAACATGGGCATATTTTCATATTAGACAAAAATATTTCTTTAGAGCTGGTGCATGGTGGTCTTCTTAAAATGAGAGATGACCTTTAGATGTTGGAACTGAATGAAGGTAAGGAAATTCATACTCAAGGTCTTTACTTTTTGTATTTCTTTGTTCTCTTAACTTCTGTTCTGCTCTGTTAAGCATGAAGACATGAGGAAACTAACTTGATATCTCATTGCACTCTGTTTGTACGGGGAAAATGGAAACAATTCCAACTTCATGGTTACCTGCCACATTAAAATGAGTTCTACTGAAGCATAGCTAATAAACACATTGGTTTTAGATTGCTGTTAACTCAGAGTAACAGAGAGGTATTTAATAAGAGGTCTTCATGAGTGTATAAAGGTAATCTGAACTGGACTAAAATCTCCAATTCAGTAGTTCAGGGAACTCTGGATCAACAGTTCTAAGTAAAATGAATTCTATTAATATAATTCAGCTTAAAATAAACAGAGGAGGATTATAATATCCAGTAGAGGTGAAGGAGAATTTGTAACCAAAGGCTTGACCTTCAGTCTGTATCAGATAAATGTTTGGAAAGAAAATATTCTCTGCATCAGTCTATGGGATTTGTCTCTCTGCTCACAGCTGTGTGGCACCTGTGCCTTCAGTGCCTGTGAATCTCAGTGTAGCTTGAAATGGAAATTGTGATTTTTGAGCTGAAGGACAATAAGGGTTTCATATTTGCAATCTGGACATGTAACATCAGTCATCACAGTAGTGTCACTTCAAGAGAGATACAGTTACAAAGTAATAAAGACTTGCCCATGATAAATGACAATTAGATAACAAATAAGCAAATGTGACATGTATCCTAAAAGTTAATATTATTAATATTCACATTGCTGAGAGATAAGGTATTTCAGGCAACAGTTCTAGGAATTTTTGTCACACGTGGCTTTGAAATTTAGACAGCATAAATTTCAGACGGTTAATGCAGGAAAAAGATTTTGGGAAGCAGCTAAAAGCTAATGCTTCAAAATTAAATCAGCCTCTACCAACTGAGGACCAAAGGTAGTCTGTTGTGGAGTGATGTCCCTAGTATTAGGATTTATCTGCA